>SSNQ01034661.1:1268723-1315099 GCA_006942095.1 Nothobranchius kuhntae
GCTCAACCAAGAGCACGAAGACCTGAAGGCAAAAGCTCACAACAGAGAACGAGCAACGCTGACAACATACAACAATGAACCGACACCAGACACAGACAAGACAGAGCTTATATACACAGGGAGAAGTGATTAGGGAAAATGGCGGCAGGTGTGTGGAGTGAGAGCTGGAGGGAAGACAGGTGAACCTAATAATCAAAATGGGCAAACAGAAACAGAGGAGGGCAAACTAAACCTAAAGGCTGCGGGAAGAATTAACACACACACACACACTCACACCATACAATGAACTGGGGAATGGACACACACCCACACACAGCTGGGGACAAAGAGGCTGGAGCTACAACTTGCGGCACAGAGGATAACTAAATGAACACTGGACCTGAGGGGATGATAAAAAGGTCTACAAACAGAAGACACCAAATAGAGATGCAGACATGACACATGAGGGCGCTAGAGGACACAAAAGGAGCACCTAGAGAACAAATGGAGGACAAAAGGAGACACATGAGATGAGATGCCGACACAGACCATGACAGTAACACCCCCCCCCCCCCCCCCCTCAAGGGCGGACACCAGACGCACAAAACCAGAACAAGACAAAAACACAGCTCCTGGAGAGCTGCTATCCAGCATGTTTCAGTAGTTTTCCTGCTTTAACAGGTTAGATTAGCTGTTAAGCAGCTCAGCTAATTGTTGCTGATTAAAACCAGGTGTGTTGAAGCAGATATATCTCTTAAACATGCTGAATACTAGCTCTCTAGGGCCGTGGAGCCAAACCCTGCAGCTAATCTAATGCTATGGCTAACGGCTACATACCATTCAGAGCTGGTTCTGTTGGGTCAGTTCCGGTAGTTTCAGGCAACTCAAAAGCTCAAAACAAAAAGGCTCAGGTCCGCTTGTCTCCTCCAAATAGACTTGGTTCCTTTCTTCTCGAGTGTCTGGGTAAGGAGGGGGAGAAACGTCCTCCACTTCTAATAACTGCTCAGAGTGAAGGGAGCTAGCATCGTCTCGTTACCCATTGTCTTTGTCACTGCCGCGGCTCCGCCCTCTCGGTCCGCCAGGCAACGCCTACTAATGTTGCAGTTTTTAAAATTGATACGTGGGTGGAGAAGGACTCTGAGGTACACTTGGCCCGCTCTTTAACTGAATCAGTGACTGGTCAGTTACAGGGTTAAGAGTTTGTGGTTACCAAAGTAACAAATAAACAAATATTTTTTATCTATATTATTATTGCCTATTGTTGAGAGGAGACAGTTGAGGTGGCTTGGGCATCTGGTTAGGAGGCCTCCAGGACACCTGCCTGGTGAGGTTTTCCGAGCACAACCAACTGGGATGAGACTTAAAGGGCAAGCCACCCCCAAACCAACTTTTTTTTGCTGATAAACGACATGAACGAGTGTCTAATCGTGCTGCAGACATGTGTAGTCAATAATTTGGAACTTCAGTGCATATTAGTAAAATTTTAAATATTCTGCCTAAAACTGTCAGTGTTGCGCCGTCGTCAGGTAAAAACTCTGCACTGTATTTGAATTTAAATCTGCCACCACTATTGGCTAAGAGGTACGCTATGATGAAAACTGGTACATTATGATGTCACAATGCCATTGGAAGCCTGTGTGTTTGTGTATTTGTTAGCAGCTCCACCCTCTCGGTCTGCCAGGCAACAGAATTTGTTGCATTTTTCAAACATTAAGTGGGAGTGAAGTAAGTCTCTTGTAGGGGATGACTTGCTCTTTAAGCCTAATTTATACTTCTGCGTTGGGACGGACGCACACAACGCCATTATCTATCCTTGCGAGGGCTCTCCAGCAGGCTCGCGAGAACGGATGGAGTCGAGCTCTCTTTTCTAAACATCCGTCTATCGAGACGGATAATTCAAGCTTGTGATTGGTCAACACTCCGCTGCCGTCTACAGCGTCGCCATTGAGCCCTCAAAAGCATAAAGAGAGCCGAGGATATCTCGTGGCAGACACTGAGCAGCTTGAAGAATCCCTCGCGAAAAAAACTCTAAAATATTAAGATTTGTTCCTCAGTGGCTGGAGGAGTGAAAAGATGCGGATGTAACCCACATAAAATGGGTGTACCTCTTTAAGAGATTTTAGAGGCAGAAGAGACTGACTGCTTCCCAACCAATCACAGCACAAAAACTCTGTGCAACATAACCAATTGGAACTCAGACTCCCGTGACTCCTTCCGCCCATCAACTGGAGTAACGTGTCTGAGTCGGTGTCTGCGGCGCTGCTGGGAGGAGGAGAGTGCTGCTCCGTGACGTTCCAGACAATTACAACAAGAATAAGAATGGAGAAACAAGCCTGAAATAACATCTACATCCGTTAAACTTGTGAGTTAAATCGTTTTTGTGTTGAAAAAGAAGAGTGAAAAAGTTTGACTGAGAAGTGGCCGTTTTTTTTTTTTTTCAATCTTACTTAAAGCCACATGGAGCTAACCTGCTCTAGCTAACTTTTCATCTGAAGTTCATTCTGGTTGCTTTCAACGACAAGAACTCCATGTGGGTGACTTGAGAGCTGCCTCGCCATGCAGTCAAGCCTGCTGGGCACTAGAATGGGTCAAGTTTTTTGTACATGACGAAGTGTTACAAGAGTGGATTCCTCCGATGATTTGGTGGTGAGCCTTCACACCAGGACGTAGAGACATTCCCATTCGTTCCATTGTGGACTGTGTGCTGCACCCAACGGTGCGGTAGGAAGTATCGATCCTACCTTCACACACGGCTGGATACTCTCATGACTATTGACTGACATTTATACTATTTTCTACCTTTTGTTTTGTTGACAAACATACGTTGAACTGCTCAAAACACTGCTGTGTAGGGAAAACCCCTCATGTGACTGGTACTTGACATTGTAAATTTAAATGGGAATTGAAATTAAGTAACCTGATTTTAAGAAACAGGATACAGATCAACAGGGTGCACCCGACAGATTTAAAAGTGATAACACTTGGCCAAGTGATTTGAATATTGTATGATAAATGTTTTTTTTTTCATTACTGTTGAACTGTGTTTATTGACTATTCAATTCAGTGACTAAAATTTGGGTTGTTTTGTAAAAAGTCATCTTGTTTTTGAGTCTGATGTAAACACACCGCTGTGCTCCTATGGTCGAACCTACTGGTCCATCAACATAATATAGGTAATACATCAAGTGTTTTATTCATTGATGTAAATGACGATAAATGTGAGTTTAGAGGTGGTGAGTGCATGAAGAGGTGGAGGAGGATGAGGGACCAATTTGTCCGTGTTAAAAAACACAATATAAACACTATCTTGGACCAGATACGTAAATGACAGGATACCACAGAACAGCGGTACACCCTTTGTTGTCCTGGCAGGGAATTGCTTTGCATTACTGCCCAGGAGACGGATACGTTTGAGATCAAATTGTCTCTGTTTGTGTGTCTCTCCCTGGTGGAGCTGACGGAGAAGAATAAATTAGGCTTTAAAGTAAAGACCCAGCCCAGGCCACGCTGGAGGGAATATGTTTCTCTGCAGGCCAGCAAATGCCTTGAGATTCCCCTGGAGGAGCTTGCCTAAGTCACTGAAGAGAGGGAAGTCCAGGCCTCCCTGCTTAGGCTGCTGCCCCCGCAACCCGATTCTGGATAAGCGGTTGAAAATGGATGGATGGATTGATGACTTGATGGATTATTACTTATTTAATTAAAGGCGTAGTTCACTGAAAACCCATTTTTAAATAATTTTATGATTTTTATTGGTGATTCAGAGTTTTTCATGCAGGCTGAACATGAAAATAGTCTCCTACACCCATCTCTTACTTTAGCCTCTGATAGAAAATAGACTGGAAAACTCTAGACTTTGAAAATCCTGACAGATCTACATCACACTGACACTTAGCATTCACGGACTCACCATCAACTCACAACGGGAAGGGCTGTTGTTGGTTTAGCATCCTGGAAACGGCAGAGAACGTCTCAGCTAATAGACGCTAACTGTTAGCATTAGCAACTGCACCACACAGTGGAACTCCTTCACGCTTGTGTTTGTCATGTTCTGCATCCTCCTTATGTGTCTCCAATTTGGCGTTCCTGTGCTCCTGTCTTGTTCTGTGTCCCTCTGGTCCCCAGCCCCCTCCTGTCCTCTCTCTAGGCTTCCCTCAGGTGTCCTCCTATCACTCCCTGATATTGGTCCTCCTCATCCATCCAGTTATTAGTTGTTTATGCTTGCCCTCTGTCTTTAGGTTTAGTTTAGCCGTGTTTTATAGGTTCAGGTTTGTCTGCCCTCCTGCTTGTTCTTTCCCCTTATTTAGGTAATTGCATGCACCTGCCTTCCCTCCAGATTTCACTCCTCACACCTGTCACCTGTTCCCCTGATCACCTCCTCTGTGTTTAAAACCCTGTCTCATCCTTCAGTGTTTGGTCGGTCCATTGTTTTGTGTCTACGTTGTTCTGTCTTCTCCAAAGTTTTGCCCGTGTCTGTGCTCAGTTTTTGAGCTTCTGTTTTTGTATTTTTTGACCACTGGTTCAAGTCTCCTCCTTTAAATAAAGGATTTACTCATTTCATCTGCACCTGTCTCGAGTGTTTCTGCATTTTTGGGTCCTAACCCCTGCTCAACGTGACAGAATGGACCGACCACACCAGGACCCAGCAGAACCTCCAGCTTCACCAACATCCCGGGTTAAGTACACTTACCATGGAGACCCGGACACCTGTTGGGGCTTTATTCAGGACTGCGCCCATAGCCTGGACATGACTTCCTCCATATTCGATAAAGTCTCCTTCATGGTGCTTTGTTTGAGGGATGGATCTCTGGAGTGGGCAGCAGACTACCTAGAGGTCCACCCAATCAGGACTGTGTCTTTTTGGAACTTTGCCAAGAAGTTGCTACGAGCCTTTGGCCGTGACCCTCCTCCACCAGTCGCTCCTGCCACTTCCTCCTCCAAGTCTCCTCCTTCTGCTCCGAGACTTCAGTCCGTTCCTGCCCCGGTCCAAACTATCAGAACCGGCTTCATCTCCTTCTCCCCTGAACCTGTTTGCGCCATCGCAGCACCTCTGATGGGCCAACCCGCCACACCTTTGTCTGGTCCTGAACATAGCACCTCTACCTCCTCTCGACGATGGCGTCGCCATTGTCGACAGCAGCATCCTGAGAGTGGAGCCGCATCATCAGCCCAGGTGTTTCCGGTTCGGCAAGCTCAGCACGAGCTTCACCCGTCATCTCCGCATCCTGTTCCAGTGGTGGTCCTGAAGGACGTGCCGCATCCTGTTCCAGCGGTGGTCCCGGAGGACGTGCTGCATCCTGTTCCAGCGGTGGTCCCAGAGGTCGCACCTCAGCCTGACCAAGAGGCTCCGGTCCAGCCTGTCCAAGAGTCTCCAGTCCAGCCCATCCATGAGGCTCGGTCCAACCCGTCCACGAGGCTCCGGTCCAGCCCGTCCACGAGGCTCCTGTCTAGCCCGTCCACAAGGCTCCGGTCCAGCCCGTTCACGAGACTTTGTCCCCTTCACCTGCAGAGACTTTGTCCCCTTCGCCTGCAGAGACTTTGTCCCCTCGTCATCCTGCAGAGACTTCGTCCCCTCATCCTCAAGAGTCTTTGTCCCCTCATCCTCAAGAGCCTCGAGAGTCTTCGTCCCCTCATCCTCAAGAGTCTTTGTCCCCTCATCTTCAAGAGTCTTCGTCCCCTCATCCTCAAGAGTCTTCATCCACTCATCCTCTTCCAGAGTCTGATTCCCATCCTCCTCCAGAGTCTGAGTCCCCTCATCATCCTCCAGAGTTTCCTGTATCCCCTCATCATCCTCCAGAGTTTCCGGTATCCCCTCATCATCCTCCAGAGTTTCCTATATCCCCTCATCCTCCAGAGTTTCCTGTATCCCCTCATCATCCTCCAGAGTTTCCTATATCCCCTCATCCTCCAGAGTTTCCTGTATCCCCTCATCCTCCAGAGTTCCCTGTGGCCCCATCTCCAGAGTTCCCTGTGTTCCCATCTCCAGAGTTCCATGTATCCCGGCCTCTTCATCCCTTTCCCGTCCTCCTCCTCCAAAGTCCCTTCCTCGTCCTCCTCCTTCAGAATCCCTCCCTCGACCTCCTCCTCCAGAGTCCCCAGTGTCCCCGTCTCCAGAGTTCCCTGTGTCCATGTCTCCAGAGTTCCCTGTGTTCCTGTCTCCAGAGTTCCCTGTGTCCCCGGCATCTTCGTCCTTTCCCCGTCCTCCTCCTCCAGAGTCCCTTCCTCGTCCTCCTCCTCCAGAGTCCCCAATCCCTAGACTTCCCTGCTCCCGGCTCCTGACTCCCCGTCGCCGGCCCCCCAGACTTCCCTGCTCCCGGCTCCTGACTCGCCGTCGCCGGCCCCCCAGATTCCCCTTGTCCTGGCTCCTGGCTCCCCGTCGCCGGCCTACCAGAGTCCCCTGGTCCCTGGTTCCCCGTCGTCAGCCTCCCAGAGTCCCCTGTTCCCTGGTTCCCCGTCGCCGGCCTCCCAGAGTCCCCTGGTTCCCCGGCCTCCCAGAGTCCCCTGGTCCCTCCTCGCCCGCCCTTGTGGGTTGTTTTTTGTTTGGTCCCTCCTCTCCCACCCTGTAGTTTCTCGTGTCCTCGTGTTTGTCTTTTGTTTGTGGTTTTGTCTTGTTCTTGTTTTGTTCGTCTGGTATCCGCCCTTTCGGGGGGGGGGGGGTACTGTCATGTTCTGCGTCCTCCTTATGTGTCTCCTATTCGGCGTCCCTGTGCTCCTGTCTTGTTCTGTGTCCCTCTGGTCCCCAGCCCCCTCCTGTACTCTCTCTAGGCTTCCCTCAGGTGTCCTCCTATCACTCCCTGTTATTAGTCCTCCTCATCCATCCAGTTATTAGTTGTTTATGCTTGCCCTCTGTCATTAGGTTTTGTCTATCCGTGTTTTATAGGTTCAGGTTTGTCTGCCCTCCTGCATGTTCTTTCCCCTTATTTAGGTAATTGTATGCACCTGCCTTCCCTCCAGATTTCACTCCTCACACCTGTCACCTGTTCCCCTGATCACCTCCTCTGTGTTTAAAACCCTGTCTCATCCTTCAGTGTTTGATCGGTCCATTGTTTTGTGTCTACATTGTTCTATTTCGTCTAGTCTTAGCCCTTAAGCTAGCTGCTATTGGAAGGATAATCTCAGTATCAGCCAATCATGAAGAGCCACCAATGGTGGGCACCCCTGTGGGTATATAAGTGGAGCGACTCCACTGTTCGCCTCTGTTATCTCTTCAAGCCAAGCTTAAGAGCTTCCTTTAAAGATCAATTATCCAAGAAGCATTCTACTCACCTACCATGTCCAGCGACGCCAGGACCTGCCCAGCCTGCCAGACGGGCTCCATCTCCAGCGGCGACCTGCACGCCAAGTGTGAGGTCTGTCTCGGGGCTCATCACGCTGGCCTGGCCTTGACCCCCCCAGGCCTCGTGCCCGTTTTGTGCCGCTCTGCCCGTGGCTGAAAAGATCCGCCGGGTCCAGTACTTCACCCCCGCCGCCGCCGAGGAATTTCCGGTGGCTGACACGTACTCGCTGGACAAGGCCTTACAGTTCTTCAATGTCGGCCAGGAGCCGGCTGGACAGTGAGGAGTACGACAAGGCTGGCTGCCATAGCCCTTCTTCCCTCCTGGACAATGCGGAGGTCGACGAGCGTGGCTCAGCGGGTCCTTCTGCTCCAGTGACTTCTCGTTCCTCCCTGCCAGCAGTTAGAGCACTGCTCCAGGAGCTGCCTGCCATCATCTCCGCGGCTGCAGTCCGCAAGGGGCTAGCCGTGCCACAACCGGCTCTGCCTGAAGCAGATGATTTGACGGGAATTTTCGGAGCAACACAGACGCGCTGTCCAGACCCCATCTGGCCGAGCTTCCCCGCTGCCATGATCTGCTGGTCCGCCGCCTTCTCCGAACCTGCTAAGCTCAAGGCGCCAATTTCCACATATGCGCCCATTACCGAGGTCGAGGGCTTCTCCGACCATGGCTGGCCATCCATTCCTCCACTGGAGCCGGAAATGGCCTCACTGTTTGGCGTCAAGAATCACCTCGCTGGCCCGCGAGCAGTTCCCGCTTCTAAGCATGACCAGCTGCTGGTGCGGCTCACCGATCGCGCACACCAGTGCACCTTCAAGACCGGCGCTGCAGGAAATAACACCGCCCTTCTTGCCTTTGGCTTTTCCAAGATGGTGGAAGAGCTTGACGCTCCTGACGAGTCCAAAACCATCATTACTAAAACTGCTGATGCCATTCTCAATCTGTGTGCTGCTGTACTCACCAGTTCTGCTCGCATTGCTGCCTGGCAGACCCTTATCCAGCAGGCCTTGTGGCTTAAGGCCCTGCCCTCCATTCCTGAACACCTGCACAGGGAGATGCTGGAAGGAAGTCGCAGGAACCTTGCCGAAAGCAACCACGAAAATGACTCGTTGGGGGGAATGTGTGTGCTTCTGACTGTAATAACTCAGTGAATGATTTTGGTTTTGAAATTAAACCCAAAAAATGTCACATAGAGAGCACAATCCTGCAGTCCTCTGCAGAATCCTCTGCTGAATCCTCACACATGTTCCCCACACCAAGCACTACGACACATCTGCATGTTCCCACAGTCAGTCATATTACATGGCCAGCTGTATGGGTGCTCTCCATTTGCGCACCGGCCCTAGCTTCTAGCCAGGCCCAACACATTCCGCTTCCCCCACAACGTTGGGTGGGATGGGATGTCATGGCGCTGTCGCAACCACGCGCGGCGACACGGTGCGCGGCTCCATCCACTGGCACTTTGTCATCCCCGTGCATGGGCCCGGCTCCCACTCGTCCTTTAACTTTGGACTCCATGTTCCGCGGTGCAGATCAGCCTCTTCCAGCTGTTTCACACTCGCCCTTTTGAGCGCAGCCCTCCATGGGTCGCTCCCAGTTCTCTGGTGCGAGCGACTGCGGTAAGGGCGCGAACCCAGTCCTCAGACGTGACCTCGAACATGTATCCACTGTCGGAAGGGGCGCAAGAATGGCGCTGCCTTTGTCTCATGAGCAAATGGATATCGGAGACCAATCATTACGGTCACACACTCCATTTTCAGTCCGCTCCTCCTCCCTTCAACGGGATCGTGGAGACGACGTTCACGTCACAGGAACGATCTCAGGCCCTGGAGCTGGAGATGCGGGAACTTCTGTCCAAGGACGCCATTTCCCTAGTCCCTCGCGGACAAGAGCTCTCAGGCTTCTACTCCCGCTACTTCGTAGTACCGAAGAAGTCGGGAGGAATGAGACCAATTCCCGACCTTTCCCTGTTCAACTGCTCCATACTAGTGATACATATCCGCATGTTAACAATGAGGCAAGTCCTAGAATACGTGCGCTCTGGGGACTGGTTCACGTCAATAGACCTGAAAGACGCATACTTCAACATCCCAGTAATTCCCAAATACCAGAAGTTCCTGAGCTTTTCATTCAAGGGAGCTTAATACCAGTTCAATTGTCTCCCTTTTGGCTACTCGCTAGCCCCGCGCACCTTCTCCAAATGTCTGGAGACCACTCTGCAGCCATTGTGCATGGCGTGAATGAGGGATCTGCTCCGATGCGCCCGGTCCAAGGATGAGGCGTCAGAGCAAACCAGGAAGTTAATAGAGCATCTGTCAACCCTGGGGTTTTCCATAAACTGGGAAAAAAGTTCCATCCTTCCATCCCAGTCGATTGTGTTTCTCGGGGTGGAGCTGAACGCCTCCCTAATGGGAGCACGTTTGTCTCCAGCGAGAGCGGCAGATCTCACCACTGTGATCTCCCGCGTGCAACCCCGCAAGATCGTGAGAGCCCTGTTAGTCATGAAACTTCTGGGCATGATGGCTGCAGCCCACGTTGTGGTGCCTTTAGGTTTACTGCACACAAGACGCCTACAGTGTTGGTTCATCTGCCTCCGGGTACACCCGATACGTCAGAAGAGACGTATGTTGAGGGTTCCCCCTTCAGTGGGCGGGGACCTCGCTCACTGGGGGAATCCCTGCATCCTCTCACACGGGGTCCCCATCAGAAGTCCTACGTCAGACGTTTCTGTGTTTTCGGATATGCCACTGTTGGGATGGGGGGGGGGCACGTGCTTGTCCCATACGGTGGCAGATCGCTGGCCCTCCCACACGCACGAGCAGATAAATGTGTTGGAGCGTATGACAGTGAGGAATGTGATCAGACACTTTGCTGCCCTTTTCGAGGTTCGTCATGTCGAAGTTCACACAGACAACCAGGTGGCGGCAGCCTACATAAATCGCCAAGGGGGAGTTCGATCCCTCCCACTATTGCGCATAGCCAAGGATTTACTGTGTTGGGCACATGTCCACCTGCTGTCCATCAAAGCCACCTACATTCCGGGGCTCCTGAATGTGGCAGCAGACATCCTGTTGAGAGGGCGACCCCGCGACTCCGACTGGCGTCTGTGTTCCGCACTGATATCACAGATATGGATCAAGTTTGGTGAACCCTCTGTGGATCTGTTTGCGGCTCACAAAAACGCTCAGTGTCGCCTGTGGTTTTTCCTGAGTCCCCGGGACCACCCCCCCCACTCGGAGCGGACGCCTTCTCACACCAGCCCTGGCCTCAGACGCTCCTGTATGAGTTTCCGCCAGTCCCACTGATTCCCCGTCTCCTGGACCGAGTTCGGTCGGAACAGCTCTCGGTGATTCTGGTAGCTCCCAGACGCTTGTCCGCGTCATGGTTTCCAGACCTGCAAGCGCTAGTGTCCAGCTCCCCGTGGAGGGCGGACGCCCTTCTCCAGGCAGATGGGATAATCAAACATCCTCCAGAAATAGGCCAGCGGCTGTGGGTCTGGCCGCTGAGCGGTCACGCTTAGAGGCTTCTGGGCTGCCGCATGATGTGGTCACCACGATTCAGAGTGTGCGGGCGCCTTCTACCGTCACATCTTATGCTGCTAAATGGGCAGCTTTCCAGAAATGGTGCACAGAGCGGAATGTTCAAGCGGTCTCCTGCCAGCTGGCGGATGTCCTATCGTTTCTGCAGATGCTGATGGACAGGGGCCTTGCATTCAGCACTATTAAAACATATGCTGCAGCTATCTCATCCTGTCACCAGGGTTTTGGAGATAGATCTGTTTTCAGTCATCCCCTCACAAAACGTTTTCTAAAAGGTGTCAGAAGGAACAGACCTGTGTCCCGCCCGCTATTTCCCCAGTGGGACCTAACGGTGGTTCTGTGCAACTTATCTGAAGCCCCATTTGAACCCTTGGACCAGGTCTCACTCAAGTTCCTGTCACTCAAAACTGCCTTGCTGCTGGCGCTGGCATTAGTCAAGAGAGTGAGCGACTTAACCGCCCTCTCAGTGGCTCCCGCATGCCTCAGGATCCGGGAAGATGGCGGGTCTGCTGTTTGATGCCCCAACCCAGCCTTTGTGCCCAAAAACATTAATACTTCCTTCAAATCCAGGTCAATTTCATTGGCTGGACTTTTTCCTCCTCCCCATAATTCTGATGAGGAGGCGGCTTCCCACCTTCTCTGCCCGGTGCGTGCGCTCGCATGATATGTGTCACGCACTTCAGGGATTCGCCGCTCACAAAGCCTGTTTGTGCACTACAGAGATACTTTCCTTGAGCAAGCGCTGTCGACCCAGCGTCTTTCACACTGGCTGTGTGACACCATTTCACTCGCTTTCACATCATCAGGGCGGGATCCTCCTGAGACACTCAGGGCTCACTCAGCCAGAGGGATTTCCTCTTCTATGACGCTCCACAGTGTTGTGTCGATGAAAGACATTTGTCAGGCTGCTTCATGGGCTTCACCCTGTTCCTTTACTCGTTATTATTTACGAGATGTGTCTTCAGGATCCATCACTCGTTCAGTGCTTGGACCTCAGCAGGCTGAGTGAAAGCATTATGGCACCACATCAGCCCTACTTGAATGAATTTTGTCCTCTTGTGGATGATATTTTTTAGTGGGGGCCCCACTCTTCTCTCTGGCTGCCTCAGCCTTTTAAGCCCTGGGCTGAGGTTGAGCGGCCCTCGCTAAAAGGAGACATGTTGGGTGTGTCCATTGGTTGAGCTAACCAGTGTGGCGTAAACCCATCCAGCTGCGCATTATTCCAATAGCAGCTAGCTTAAGGGCTAAGACGAAATAGAACGTTGGTTACGTATTGTAACCCCAGATTCTATGAGTCTAGTCGCAGCCCTTAAGCCAATGGCCCCACTGGTTCTGTTAGGACTAAGAGCCATCGGAGGCGAACAGTGGAGTCGCTCCACTTATATACCCACAGTGGTGCCCACCATTGGTGGGCGTACATTTAAGCTCTTCATGATTGGCTGATGCTGAGATCATCCTTCCAATAGCAGCTAGCGTAAGGGCTGCGACTAGACTCAGAATCTGGGGTTACAATACATAACCAACGTTCAGTCTTCTCCAGAGTTTTGCCTGAGTCCGTGCTCAGTTTTTGAGCTTCTGTTTTTGCATTTTTTGACCACTGGATCAAGTCTCCTCCTTTAAATAAAGGATTTACTTATTTCATCTGCGCCTGTCTTGAGTGTTTCTGCATTTTTGGGTCCTAACCCCTGCTCAACGTGACAGTGTTATGTGTAGAGAAAAAACATCAATGTTGCAGAGCAAACAGAGTCAATGGTATTCATGTTGCTGTTATCCAATCTTAGGTGAGATGTCCAAATACCAGGAAAGACGACAGGAAAACCTGTCGTCTGAAGCTCAGCTGTGGTGTGGCTCACTCCTAGTTTCTGAAACAGGCGCACCGGAGCTTTGTACAGCAGAGAACGACTTACAAGGCAATCATTCCTACTAGAGACTGCAAATGTATTGAATTAGGGAACCACACCTTTAAATTGTGAAATTAAATCATGAAATGATAAATGGCCTGTGTTTGTATAGTTCCTTCTTAGGGTTCTACAACCCCCCAAGGCGCTTCACAACACAATCAGTCATTACGATTTCTGCTGTTCAGTTCTGTTAGTTCCGGTAAACATGCTTTAAGGCAGACATGCACCTGTAACTCTAAAATACCAAATTACAGTTTCATTAATTTGATATTTAAAAATTAAAAGGCAAAATACATGTATGAAAGTTTCACTACAAAATCACAAACAATATCAATAAAATAATGGGCGACGGTGGCACTGGAGTTAAGTGCTCACCCCGTAATCTGAAGGTTGCAGGTTCAAGCCCCGCTCACAGTCTGATGCTGTCGTTGTGTCCTTGGGCAAGACGCTTAACCCAGCTTGCTTTCTGGGGGTGACTCACCTCTGTCAGTGCCCCCAGGGCAGCTGTGGCTACAATGCAGCTTATCACCACCAGCGTGTGAATGCGTGTGTGAATGGGTGAATGACTGATTGTGTTGTAAAGTGCCTTGGGGGGTCCCAGGACTCTAGAAGGCGCTATATCAAATACAGGCCATTTACCATAAAAAAATTAACCAAGCATCCATCCATCCATTTCTATTGCATAACCGGCTAGATCCTGTTCAGGGTCACAAGAAGTTGGTGCCTATCTTCAGTTCCTGATCCAGTCATGTTATGCTTGTGAACAGGTCATCAGTTCATCACAGGGATACAAATTGACAAATTAGCATTCACACTCACACATTGGCCAGTTTCTAAATAAGACAAGATATAGTTTTGTTCTACCAAAGAAAATCAGAGAAATCCTCTGAATGCAGAGGCGTGTACACCCTATGGCTGAAAGTCAAACCTGTGGTCTTTTTGTACTGTAAACACAAAATCAGCTTTTGATACTTCTGTTCATCTGACTTTATCTATAGAAATACAAATGTACAAAGCAAGGCCGGAAGAGGTTGAATTTGTTGCACAAAAAGTGAGCAATCTACTTTGATCGTACAGACACCTGCTTTAAGAAATCATACAATTTATACAACCATAAGGAAAATAAACTCCTGCACGGTGACAAAAAGATTCAAGTAAACTTTTATTTTTCTAATATCAGCAACACACTAGTCAATGTCTTAAGTTAGTGTAAGCACAAATCAGTAGAATGCGTATTTCCCTTGTTTAAAGAGTCAGAGATCAACCTGATGAAAGGTTTCTGTTGGAACTAGTTCATATTTCTGCTCAGATTAGAGCTGGTTCCTTCCCAGAGGCAGGATTCAGGGATTCTCGCCTAAATATTCATGTCAGGCTACAGGCAACACAAAACTGCAGGATTTGGAACTAAATGAAAGTTAATTGACTCGATGCCCTTGCCATTAGCTGCAACAAAAGGACTCTTTGTACCTGTAGTTCTGTTAGTGTTGTTTTATGAAACAGGTAAGAACTCTAATACAGGATTTTTGTGGGAAATGTCAGCTTCCCGTCTGAGGAAAAGGCTTTACACATCACCACAGAGGCATTTATCAAAATACACAAGTCTCATTTTTATATTCGACCATTCACATTTTTGTCTTCTTTTAAGTTTTTCAGTGTGTGTGTGTGTGTGTGTGTGTGTGTGCCCACTTGCATGCATGTGTTTGTGTGAGTTTGTGCCAGTGTGTGTGTGTTTGTGCGTGCCTACATGCATGTGTGTGTGCATGTGCATGTGTGTAAATGTGTGTTAGCACGCACGTGTGAGTATTACTCTTGAAGCTGTCAACACGTCCCGTGGTTTTTTATGTGAACCAGTTTCACACACCTGCTTATAGATGAGACAGAGTTCAGCTCCTAACTAGATGGAGGCACAAAGGTGCAACAAAACACAGATAAAAAAAGCCAAATGTTGTTGCATGGAAAAGGTGCAGACAGCACTTTTGCAAGGCTGGGTCAAATCGGGCCTAAGGCCTCAGTTACAATCAAATTGCAACCATTCTGTGACTTTAATGCAGATTTCTTAATTAGTCATGAAGTGTCTTTATTAAGTCTTGCTTTTTTGACAGTTTACCTTCAGTATGTTGGGTTGACTGGCTCTCCTAATGTTGTCTCACACTTTCCAGACTTTCTGTCTGGTAAAAACTTGATTCAGACGAATTCCAGATGGTTTCCAGACACAAGCCACAAGATTTTAAGAGAAAATTAGTTATGAAAATTTATAGAACATGCTCAAAACTCCAGTTTCTGCAGCTCATACAAGCTTGAGAACTCTCACAAACATTTGGAGACATTTTGGAAATTCCCTCGTGAATCCTGTTGGCAGTTTGCTCCAGTAGTCATAGCCCAGCAAGGTACTGGCTTTCCCAAAACACAGACCTGACAAATTAGAAAACGCTGCTCTAAATCTAATCTTGTTCAACGGACAGTTATTTGTTGCAGCCAAATGAAGAGACAGACAGAAGCGACCACAGTCTAATAAAGGTCAAACGGGAGAACAGCGCAGAGAGTAGAGAATAAGAATGAACAAAGGTGGACTTATCTGGGCCAGCGTGCACATGTAAACACAATCTAGCAATACCTGGAGGTCTGCTCCTCACAGACACAGACCCTCAGCTGTGTGTGTGTGTGTGTGTGTGTGTGTGTGTGTGTGTGTGTGTGTGTGTGTGTGTGTGTGTGTGTGTGTGTGTGTGTGTGTGTGTGTGTGTGTGTGTGTGTGTGTGTGTTATAGGGCGAGAGGTCAACCTTCACTGAGAATCAGGATTATACCTGGGCTCTTGCGGCACAGATCTTCTCAAGGTTGTTTGAGAACACACACATTCACCTGGTGTCACCACAGATGCTCACATAAACACTCCTGGAAACAGCCACTCCCTGTTCACTTTCATTTCCTGTCGTCACGATGCACAAATGTCACCGTGCTCCAGAGTCGCTACGCCCAGAGTGTCTGTCTGAAACCAGAAGACTCTCTCCCTCCTTTGTAAGTGGTGTCCCTGAATAAATGTCCTCCAATATTCCCCTGTCTCACTCTCACCTCCCACCTACTCCTTCCTCCCCTCGCTCACGGTCGCTTAGCTGTTGCCATGGAGATACCAAGCCCTGCACCTTGAAAAGTGTGTTTGGGAGGCATATGGGAGAAACAGATGATAGCATCCTTCTTCCTCAACCAACAAAAACAAAGCTAGTCTACTGGGTTTCATGGTGTGTGCAGGTGCCTGCGTGTTTATCAGGGAGGTGGATGTTCACATGTCCACTGCCTGTGCACATGCAAAAAGTTGCATGGATCAGACAAGTGGTGGGAAAGTCTTCCGCCTGCAACATGTTGCGCCGCTTCAGCCCTGTTTGTACTTTCTTCACTTTCCATTTACAAGTCGTCATATTCAAATATTTATCCTCCACTCCTGTGAACTGCATGTCAACACCACGTTATAACATTTACACAAGCTCACAAAACAACCACTAGCAAAACAAAATAGAATGATTCCCTCCCATTTTGTTTCTGCTAGAGTGTTAAAGGCTGTGTAGGGTGAGCATATGCCAGATAGTGTCCCGCGGCGCAGCCACCGACAGTCTCTCCAATATCTCCCACTGTCCAGGCAAGGTCAGGCAGCAGGCCACCATGTGCCTGCATGCATTAGCATACCTTATGGGAGCATGGACAGGTGTCCTCTGTGTCTCAGAGAGGTTACATGAAGAGGCATCAGAGTCCTCGTGACAACACATCAGGACAAGTTGATGAACCTTGCATGGAGATAAATGTAAGGCATGTTAAGATGCACAGACATACAGGAGGAAGGAGGAAGCCAGGCTGCAGTTTTTCTGGAGGACAGGAGGACCGAGAGGAGATGCAGGAAGATGAGAGACAGACAGGATGAAAAAAGTCAAACAAAAACAAGAAAACAAAAAAAAGTGTTTAAAAAGGAATAAGTAAGTAGATTTATCCCACTACACCTTTTTACCTTTATAAAGCAATTGTTTATAATGATGATTCCTGGATGCTACACATGTAATGCTTATATATTTGATACAATTCAGACAGAAGTTGGACTTCATACCCTGGTCACAGTATCACATTCATAGATTCACTGCAGCGTATTTCTACATACTAGAATCACACGGTTTGCTATCAGTTGTAGATTCTGAGAAAGACCAAGCAGATTAGCATGTGAAGCTTATATCATGTATCCAGGCTACTTATATAATCGATGTAAGTTCATTCACCAACCTACTTGGTCTATTTTTGATCCAAAGATTAACGTTTTAAGATAATTAAATTTAATAGCAAAAGTTTATTTTTGAATCAGAAGTTAGGAATCTTTGCTTTTTCAATAACCAGGAATATTTATACCTTTCTGTGTTTCATTTCAAAGAATGAGGCCAGGTTTAAAAAATGAAGAATTTATTACTAACAATTTTAAACTTGACGATTTGAAATGACAGTTTAAATGACAATTAAAAATGACAATTGATGAATGACAATTTACCAGCTTTGATATTAAACTTGTTTAAAAGGCAAACCTGTAACTGAATGAAAGCTAAATTGAAAATACGAGTTTGGATGCGTGGATGAATTCTCAGAAGGTTTCTTTCAGAGAGAGAAGCACGTTCTGGGTTGAAATGATGGGTTTGCAGCTAACTGTTGTTACTTAGAGAAAACAGCATCAGACACAGTCTGTGTGCTACCTCACCCAGCAAGACAACCCTTCGTGAGGATCCGGAGGTCAAGGGAGGATGGTGTCAGCCTCCAGGTACTCGGTCCAGTAGAGGAGACTCGAGGAACCAGCTCTCTGGTCCGAAGATGTCGCCGGGTACACAGTGTCGAGCGTCTGGCTTAACTCTGAAAGAGTTTCTCGTCTTAACTCTCAAAGTCAATAACTCTGGAGGAGCTTTGCGTCAGCTGGTTACAGTTACGTTTATTCGTAGCTATTCTTATCGGCGTGACAGAACAGCAGGTGGAGGTTAGGGACGGCCGTTCCCGTATCCTCAGTGATGGTGGTTGGTTCACGAACTGAAGTTTCTCTGCTGGAAAGTTAGTTTAACAAACTCCATAGAACACGCCCTGTCAGAGCAAGAAAGCTTTGGTCATGAGAGGAAGACATGTGATGGCAGATTACCTTTAATCTGGATAAACTCTGTGTTGGATGGATGAGGTGGAAGTTGACCTTCTGGTTACTGAACACCATAACCGATTATCAACCATAATCATAATTATACCCAAAGCATAATAATTCATTTCAGTAATTAAAAAACATTTATACTGAAGCAAGAGATTATTTATGATGATTATAATAAACCTCAATAAAGTCAAAGAGTTTATTAAAATTATTATTTAAATTATTATCGTGAAACTTGAAGTCTCCTTCTTCTGGGACGGAACAGCAGCAGATAAAGGATGATGTTCTTCAGACATCCGGGCTCCTGGGTTAATCTGTGGAACTAAAAGTCACAGTCTGACCCAGCTTGACCCAGCTGGGAAAATGTGACCTTTGTCACAAAATAGAGGACCTCCATGACGCTACATTCACCCATGGATGGATGAGTGACCCACACCTTTAAGGATAAACTTTTAACATCAACAAGTTAACGCAAACTCTCTTGAACCATCACAACTGAAACATTTATACTAGAGACAACTGCAACTGTACTGATAGAACAAGTGAACGAGAAACTCGATGGGCTGTGTAACATCTGAGGTCTGTTAAGGGCGCTGAATTAAAACCCTCACGCCATCAGAACCACAGGAGAATCCATCAGGTACTAAAAAGGACAAACTCAATAAACGCTTGGTGCAGCAGTTATATCAGTCTTAGGAAGGTTTTATTGTCTGCTACTGACACAGATCTGTCAGAATGTTGCTTTTTTCTTTGTAGCTGATCCGTTTCTGTGCTTCTGAAATGGCTGTGTTTTGGTTTTAGGTCTGTTACAGTGACTGTTTGTGTGAATGACTTTGTGACCCCCCATGTGTTTTTTACAACTGGACTCAATGTGCTTACAGGACAAGTTGTGATGGTTAAAAATTTGCAGAAATTTGAGAAGGTTGCAGTGGAAGTGTGGCGAGCTCAGGGGCTCTGGAGGAGAGGAGGGGCGAGTGGTTCCTGGTGTAAGTTACTTTCTTTGTAATAAGAATCTAAACAGTTTTACTCAGCAGCTGAATCCGACAAGTTAATCTTTGAGTAGAAAAAACCCCGCCTCCATTTAAATTAAAAAAGCAGAAACGACAAGACTTGTGACTGACCTGCATGAAAGTCATCATTTGAACTCAAACACTTTTTAGTTTTTATGTGCAGAGACAAAAAAATGGACATGCAGGACTTTTTATTTCAGGAGACAAAAACATCTGAAATAAATAAAAGTTGAAGACTAGTTAAAAAGTGGAAGAAAGCATGGCATTTACAACACCAGAGTTTGTTTCTTATTTAGACTGTTCTCACTGAACCTCTTTTGATATTTGAGTTTCACGTTTTTCACTTGCCTTTTATTTCACTTTTGTTTTTCTTCTTGGAGTCAGGTCTTCAGCTTATAAAAATCATCCAACTTGCTTGTTAAAAAGAAGCAAGAATAGAAATCTACAATTGACAAATATTTAAGAGGTCATTAAAGGCAGCCTGTCACAGGAACGTTCTCCTTTGAAACTCCAGATGGGTGTCCCTATTCTGGTCTGTTTTTAACACGGGCATAGCTTAGCACACAGCGAGGCTTATAGAGACAATGTGTAGATTTAACATTAATCTCTGAAATATTAATTAAATGATGCCCAGCTGATGAAAAATAATGGTGGCTTCATAACAATAACCATAAAAAAGTGTCTAAAATACATCAGCGTGGGTCTATGTCTCTGGACGACGCCATGTTAGATATCATGTTTCCTTCTATGGGAGCCCATGAGGACAAAACACATTCACCCTAAAATGTTACAAAAATTTGCCATTGATAAACATTGTTTGACACATTCACCTCTTCACTTGTTGCCAGTGATGTAAGGGAGGCTGATGTGTTTGTCATTTTGCTGAAGGCTGAACCGTTTGACAAAGCACTCGTTCAAAAATTGCGCTCCCAGTGTCATGAACTTGGCAGAGGGCTGTAAGGACACCAGAGCACAGTAGGCGGTAGTAAACAGGTTTTATTAGCCTGAAGCTAAAAGGAGATGTTACCGGAGTGAAGTTCAGGTAAAGGCAGAGTCTAGGACACACGTGGGTCGGAACCAGGCAGAGACGAAGCAGATGCGAGGAGCAGGCGAGAGACGTGGTCGAAGACAGGTGTGGATCAGAACAAGATAGGTACAGGACGTGGTCGTGGACAGGCATAGGTCGTGGGTCGTGGAGGCAGGCAGAGTTCTTGGCAAGGGTCAGGCGTGAAACGAGGTCGGTAGACGATGATCGGGCAGGATGAAAAGGCTGGAAGATCTACCAGCAGGCGCATTCAATATCTGGCAGAGTGCTGGTGGTTGACTGTGGAATGTATAGCTGGTGAGGCAGGTATGTAGCATGAGCTTGATGAGGGGACCAGGTGTGATGCATGAAGGCTGATGAGGTGGATGGTGGTAGCATGGAGGTCAGGACAAGGCAGGATCATGACACCCAGGGATTTTTGACCCTAATGGTCTTCTGTTGGTAAGGTCTGAAGCATGATTTACACTTCTCCATCTGCGTCTGTGCAGAGACACGCAACGCCATTATGAGTTGGTGCAAGGGCTCTCCGACAGGCTCACAGAGGGTAACATTCGTCCAAAGTGATGAAGACTGCAAGCTTGTGATTGGTCAGGATGCTGCTTTCTGTAAATCTGTCAACAACGCCTCCGTTGCCCTGTCAAAAGTAAGAAGATATTTAGCGACAAACACGGAACAGATTGAAGAATGAATCGTGGAAAAGTATGAAAATATTAATGTTTTATTCACCCGTGACTGAAAGAGTACAAAGATACAAAGCACATGTCTTATTTGTGGATGGAATTGACTGAAAATGTGGGTTTAGAGGTGGCCATCACATGTAGAGGTGGAGGAGAATGAAGGACAAATCATCTCTGAAATCTTTTAACACATAGTAAACACACTATAGTGGACCGGAGAAATGAGTGTAATGGTGTCATGATACTACAGAACAGCGCTACACCCTCTGTTGTCCTGGCGAGGAATTGTTTTGCAACACTCTCCATGCAGGCGACAGAGAAGTCCGAGAGTAAAACGTCTCTGTCCGTGCGTGTGCGTCTCTCCCTTGCGGAGCTGACAGAGAAGTTATTTACTCGAACACAAAAGTACATCTTGCTTGCATTGATGTAGGTATGTACTGCCCCGTATTGCCAGGGAAAATACACATTGCTACTTTAAAGCATAATTCATTTAGGACTAAGGATTAATGACCTCAGAAGACAAACAGAAGATGAAAAGGTTCCTTCCTCATGTGAATGAGCTCAGTCTTGTTCAGTAGGGTGGAGTAATAGATGGGCCAAAAGACTGGGTCCTCATCTGTACTAATACTGATGAGTAGCTGAGTTGAACTTTTGGTTAACTCACACTGATCGGTTGTCAGCAGATGTTGCCCAAAACAACCGGCATTAGTAAAATTAGAGGAGTTCTTTTACTGCAGAATTGTCATGAGCCGGGGTGAGTACTCGTCTCATCATTCACCACCTTTGAGCTTTGATTGCAGGAGAGGGAGCAATAGCTGTTTCTCATCAGCGGGCCGGCTTCAGTATATAAGGAGGAGGAAGACCAGAATACGACGCCAGATGATTGCCGTTAACTGGTAGTCACTTGCCCTCCCGAGTTTTTACTCTGTTTGCTCTTACAGTGTTGAATTTTAGACTCTTTGGATTATTCGCTCATGTGATGTTTTGATACTCACCTCAGGTTCCTGGATTCTTGGATAACTCGCTCTGCTCCTGGAAGGAAATCTCTGGTTCGTTCCTGTATCTCCTCCGCCTGCCGACCTGCTCTCCACCTCGCTCACGCTCCCCCTCCGGATCAATATCCTCGCTCACTCTCCGACTCACCTTCATCTTGGACCGCTTCCCCATCTTGGATATCACCCCGGCTCACTCCCCTCCTAACAACAACTCTTCTTCCGCATAGTAAGTCCGCCTACAAATAAAATCTCCCGGAACTACAAGACCCATTCTCACCTCTGTTTTCCTGTAGACGCCGCTTCCTGATTTGGATACCCGCTGGACATCAGTGCGCCCTTAGTTTCCCGTTAAATAAATATCATTTTACCTTTTACAATCAAACCTGTCTCCGGTCTCTGATTCTGCATGTCTTGGGTTAAACAAATACCTCAGATCATGACAAGAATGGAAGCACGAGCAAATAAGCCCCGTTCTCGCTGCTTATAAATCACCGTTACTAAATTCCCAAGAGAAAACCTGCAGAAATTCCTCAACAACAATGTAATTCCTGGGGCTTTGTTGTCTCACTGAACACGGTAAAAAACGTCACATTATGCATCACACAGCAGAACTCCCTGTCCTTTTAGTGGATTCAATTATCATAGGTGGACAGAGTAAAACTTTGAATGTTTTGGCACTAATCAGTGACATTTCTCACTTCCAAAGCAGTCGTGATATGCAGACGTCTGTGCCAAGTCCTTCAAGGGCTGGTCTTGTATGGAGACACAACAGCTGTGAGGACCAGGCCATTTTATCTTCTGGTCATTTTCCCCCTCCCAGAATTTACCCTGAAGTTCTGGCAATGTGGGAACAATCAGTGCACCATGGTGGAGGAGCTAAGCTTCAAGGCAAAGCTCTGGTTTTACTGGTGGGTTCCATCCCTCGCCTATGGTCTTTGGATTTGGAGATTCCAGATACCATCTTCCTCCACAAGATTGCAGGAGATAGTGATCAAGCGAGGACTTCCATCCTCTGAGGGAGTTTGGAGTAGAGCTGCTGCTCTTACACATATAGAGAAGTCAACAGAGGTGGGTTAGGTATCTGATTTAGGTAGAGGAGTTTTGGAAACATCCTACTGGGAGGGAACCACGGGGCAGACCTGGAACCCTGGGATACCCCTCTAATATGCCCAAATGACCCCTCCATTCAGACTGCCCCACCTTCAGCGGGAATATGTTAGGTCATGAACCACAGCATAAAGTAACTACAGGCAGGAGAAACACATTTTCAGCATTTTGCAGCATTTCTTGGTGAGGTTACCAGGCTGTCAATATTCTTTCACAATGCCTATACGAAACTGAGGGCTGCTGGACCACCAGGTGGTCAGTTTCTCTGTCTCTCTCTCTCACACACACACACACACACCCTCAGACGTATGCACTGACCCCTCATCGACTCTTTCTGCTCCATATGTCATCTGAAGTCCTGCTGGGCATCTGTGGCCTGCATCTCTTTATGCTCTCACCTGATTGCTTCTAGTGTTCCCTTTAACACCTGATCGTTATTATAAGATGTATTTCTTTCTAACTAACTGATGGTCAGTGCTGCTGTGTTTACGTATTAACAGCATAGCCTCATGGAGTCTCAATAATTCTTAACAAAAGCCCCGTGCAGCTGCAGAGGAAAATAAGCCTTTTGATTTTCTAAACTCTTCTCCTGACCGGTTCCAAATTAATATTTCGTAATCTGTTTCTCATATAAGAAGATTAGGGGGATCTATTTTTTCCTGAGGATTTTAATCTTTGCCTTGACAGGCATTTTTAGCCACTGACCGGAGCTGCTGGAACAAACCTCTCATACAGTGGAGACTGCAATGACACAGAGGAAGGTAAAGGTTTGTTACAAGAAACACAAACGTTTCTCCCTAATCTGCAGCTGTGAGGATGAAAGTCCATATGAAATAAATGCTCAAATGCCTTATTTTAGATGTTTTTTTTTTTTTTTACAAATTCTAAATTTCCTTAAAGTGGTTTCTGGTGCTTTTAGAGTTTCATGCACACTGTGCACCGAGTGTTGTTTGCAGAAGTATTTTCCCTGACAATCAATGCCAGATAAAGGTCACTGACTTTTAGATTCCTTTCTAATTCAGAGCTTGCTCCACCTGTGATCAGAGGTTCAGCCATACTTACATAAATGGCTGAATTTTCATCCTAATTAGATCCTCTTATGTTATTTTCAGCGTAATTTTCCCGTTTTTCCCCTGTGTGAGAATACTTTTATCTACAGAAAAATAAATATAAGGAACAGCAGCTTTATTTATATGGCACATTTCATACAAAGAGGCAATTCAATGTGCTTTCCATTCGCAAGAATAGAGAAAACATTTAAATCAATGTGATAGCACAAATTAAATACACACAAATGAGATAAAAAGACAAAGTTAAAGGGTGAGGGGTTACAGTGCAGAAACATTCATTCAAAGGTTGATGAAAACATGAAGAGTTTAAGTTTTGATTCAAAAGTTACTAGAGTTGGGGTCCATGTGAGGTCAGGAAGCTGATTCCATCTGTGAGCAGAATAGTAGCTCAAAGCAGCTTCACCCTGTTTGGTTCCGACCCGGGGTTCTGCCAGCTGACCGCTTCCTAAGGACCTCAGAGTTCTGTTGGGTATATACACAGGAAGTAGATCCCACATGTATTCTGGCCTCATGCCATTGAATGATTTATAAAGCACACTGACAGTGCTCGGTTCTCTTGGTTCTTGCTGAGACTCTAGCAGCAGCACTCTGAATAAGCAGCCGTTGCTACACAGCTTTTTGGGGAAGATCAGTCAAAAGACCATTGCAATGTTCCAGCCTGCTGCAGATGAACGCATGAACGAATTTCTCTAGGTCTTGTCTGGACATGAGTCTTGCTAATCGATGAAGAGAATGAAATGCTGATCTAGCTATAGCCTTAATGTGACCAGTGAAGCTCAGGTCTGAATCAATGATACGATGATTTCTAACCTGGGTCTTAGTCTTTATTCCTCTGGAGCCAATTTAAGCAATAACCTCCATCACATCCTTCTTATTTGTCCTGCGATGGACTGGCTCTCTGTCCAGGGTGTACCCCGCCTGATTGCCCGTTGACCGCTGGAGATAGGCACTGCCCCCCCCCCATTAGGGCTGCCACAAACGACAATTTTAGTAGTTGACTAATCGCCAGTTTTGCTGACAATTAGTCGACTAATTGTTTCATTCATAAAAGTATAGCTTAATGCACCAGGATGCCTTAACATACCCATCAATAGTGTCTAGTTTGAAGTGTGATCATCTACATGTAAATCTAATCACTCTAATAATAAAGGTGTCAGGGTGCGCCGGTGAATGGAACGGAGGTGAGGATCCACACGCTGGGGAGGAATCAGGCAGGTAGACAAACTGGGTAACGTAAAGGTTTTAATGACAAACGCACGCAGGACATGGGAACAATGAGGCAACAAGAGACAAAGGACTGGAGGGGTTTAAATACAGGAGGGCTGGGAGCTTGGGTGATTGGGAAACAAGAGGCAGGTGGGAGCAATCAACAGGGACACAGGCTGAACCAAATGGAGAGACAGGACAGGGTGTGACAGTACCCCCCCCCCTCAAAGGGCGGCTTCCAGACGCCTACAGGAACACAGAACAGGGCCGGAGGAGGGGGACCCGGATGGAGGGCCGAGAGGGACCGAGGGCCCGATGATTAGGAGGCAGGAACCAGCAGAGTCCGGGGGCCTGCACCCAAGGCAGAGGAGGCAACGACGACGACGGGTTCTTGGGGGCCTGCGCCTGGGGCAGAGGAGGAGGCGACAACGGGCTCTTGGGGGCCTGCGCCTGGGGCAGAGGAGGAGGCGACAACGGGCTCTTGGGGGCCTGCGCCTGGGGCAGAGGAGGAGGCGACGACGGGCTCCTGGGGGCCAGCGTCTATGGCAGAGGAGCTCTGTAGACTGGGCCAGGGACAGAGTCTCTGCAGGCTGGGCCGGGGACAAAGCCCCTTGGACGGGCTGGACCGGAGACTCGTAGAAGGGCTGGACCAGATACGGTATGACCTCCATAACCACCGTTGGCACTGGGGACGGTGGAGACGTCGGACTAGAGGGAGCGTCGACCTCTGGACAGGAGAGAGCGTCGACCTCTGGACAGGAGAGAGCGTCGACCTCTGGACAGGAGAGAGCGTCGACCTCTGGACAGGAGAGAGCGTCGACCTCTGGACAGGAGAGAGCGTCGACCTCTGGACTGGAGAGAGCGTCGACCTCTGGACTGGAGAGAGCGTCGACCTCTGGACAGGAGAGAGCGTCGACCTCTGGACAGGAGAGAGCGTCGACCTCTGGACAGGAGAGAGCGTCGACCTCTGGACTGGAGAGAGCATCCTCAGACGAGGCGACTTCAGACGAGCCGACTTCGGAGGAGGAGGTGACGTCATCGGACGAGCCGACTTCGGAGGCGGAGGTGACGTCATCGGACGAGCCGACTTCGGAGGCGGAGGTGACGTCATCGGACAAGCCGACTTCAGAGGAGGAGGTGACGTCATCGGACGAGCCGACTTCAGAGTTGACGTCATCGGACGAGCCGACTTCAGAGGCGACGTCATCGGACGAGCCGACTTCAGAGGCGACGTCATCGGACGAGCCGACTTCAAAGGCGACGTCATCGGACGAGCTGACATCAGACTTCAGAGGAGGCGACGTCGTCAGACGAGCCGACTTCGGGGGAGGCGACGTCGTCAGACGGGCCGACTTCGGGGGAGGCGACGTCGTCACACGGGCCGACTTCGGGGGAGGCGACGTCGTCAGACGGGCCGACTTCGGGGGAGGCGACGTCGTCAGACGGGCCGACTTCGGGGGAGGCGACGTTGTCAGACGGGCCGACTTCGGGGGAGGCGACGTCGTCAGACGGGCCGACTTCAGAGGCGACGTCGTCGGACGAGCCGACTTCAGAGGCGACGTCATCGGACGAGCCGACTTCAGAGGAGACGTCATCGGACGAGCCGACTTCAGAGGAGACATCATCAGAACAGGAACGGGCGTCGACTTCAGAACAGGAAGGGGCGTCGACTTCAGGACAGGAACGGGCGTCGACTTCAGGACAGGAACGGGCGTCGACTTCAGGACAGGAAGGGGCGCCGACTTCAGGACAGGAAGGGGCGTCGGCTTCTGGCCCGGGGGAGTCGGCTGCTGGCCCGGGGGCGTCGGCTTCTGGCCCGGGGGCGTCGGCTTCTGGCCCGGAGGAGGCGTCGATCCTTGAACTGGAGGAGGCGTCGACCCTTGAACTGGAGGAGGCGTCGACCCTTGAACTGGAGGAGGCGTCGACCCTTGAACTGGAGGAGGCGTCGACCCTTGAACTGGAGGAGGCGTCAACCCCCATCGACTTCTGGTCCGGGGGCGTCGATTCCTGGTCCGGAGGCGTCGACTTCTGGTCCATCGACTTCCGAACCGTCAACCCCTGGACCGTTGACCTCTGGTCCGGAACCGGAACCATCTGCTTTGGGGTCAGAACCGTCTGCTTCTGGGCCGGAACCAGAACCGTCTGCTTCTTGGCCAGAACCGGAACCATCTGCTTCTGGGCCAGAACCGGAACCATCTGCTTGGGGGCCAGAACCGTCTGCTTCTGGGCCGGAACCGGAACCATCTGCTTCTGGGCCGGGACCGCCTGCTTCCGGACCGGTTTCATCAGCTTCTGGGCTGGAGGCAGAGCTGCTGCAGGAGGAGCTGCCTGGCCAGGCTGGACCAGATGCGGTGCGACCTCCGGGACCCCCGCTGGAACTGGATGCGGAGCGTCCACCCGGGCCACTGCTGGAGCTGGCTGCGACAGAGCAGGTGGTGCTGAGAACTGTGAAAGCAGGGTGGACAGACCGTCCAGCTGACGCTCCTTAAGGCTGAGGGTCCAATGGAGCTGGGCCAGCTTAGCCTGGAGATCGGCGAGCTCCGCTGGGTGAACACCGGGCTCGCTCGTCTGGTCCTGAGATGAGGAGGAGAGAGCGTCCAGGCGGGATTCCTGGAAGTTGATGAGCCGGCGGAACCGGCCAAGCTCCGCCTGGAGACTGACGAGCTCAGTCAGCTGGGCTGCGGCCAACGCTCCTCCCTCTGCAGATGACGGAGGCGCCGATTGGGTCGGAGCCGGAACTGCTGGTCTGGCCGGGGGCTTGTCCAAACTGCTGCGCAGAGCAGGGGCAGCGGCGGGCACACAGCTCCGTCCCGGAACACAGGACTGCGGGGGAGCCAGGCGTCTCTCCCCACGCCGTGGACCAACGCCGGGGGAGCACACAGCCAGACGGGTGCCCACGTAACTGGAGTGATCCGAACGCGTCTCTCGATCCGGTCTCTCATCAGGCGCTGGGAGGGTGGAGAGGAAGGCCGAGGGTGCACGCCGGCGCCGTCGTCCGCGGCGAGGCGGAGCTGGAGCTGGAGAAGCCGGGTGGTGGCTTGGAGCGTGCCACTGGAGCAGGTACTCCCTCGGGAGAATCTCCCCGCTGGATCCTTCAATGGGTTGCTTCATTCTGTCAGGGTGCGCCGGTGAATGGAACGGAGGTGAGGATCCACACGCTGGGGAGGAATCAGGCAGGTAGACAAACTGGGTAACGTAAAGGTTTTAATGACAAACGCACGCAGGACATGGGAACAATGAAGCAACAAGAGACAAAGGACTGGAGGGGTTTAAATACAGGAGGGCTGGGAGCTTGGGTGATTGGGAAACAAGAGGCAGGTGGGAGCAATCAACAGGGACACAGGCTGAACCAAATGGAGAGACAGGACAGGGTGTGACAAAAGGCAAGCCGATAGCTTATCAAACAACTTTTCATTCACTTTGTAACCCATTAAAACAAATGCTACAGTCAAATGGAGGTAGGCACCTAAAACCAAAAATAAACTATATACAGAAATGACTTGTGTTCATAAGAGGCATGGTGGCAAGGTTGAAGTGCTTCATCTTCTAATCTTAACTCAGGAGATCATCATCATCATCCTTTATTTATAAAGCATGTTTAAACAGTGACTTCGCCAACCAAAGTGCTGTACAAGACGACAGGACACCAAACTAGGAGACAGCAGCATAAAATAGATAAAAACACTTCAAAACTAAAGTAACAGATCACCAAACTAGAAAACAGTGGCGTCATTAGATAAAAATAAGTGAAAAAAACTAAAATAACAGACAAACTTGAGGGTTAAACAATCTCAGCTGGGTAAGCCAGGGAATAAAAATATGTCTTCAGACCTACTTTAAAAGTTGGAAGGGAGGGGGCAAGTCGGACCGTCAGGGGGAGTTGGTTCCAAAGCTCAGGCGCACAAACTGAAAAAGCCCGTTCGCCATGTGCCCTATAGAGAGCTGGAGGGACGAGCAGAAGGTGCTGGTCAGAGGACCTCAAGGTTTGCACCGGAACATAGGGGCTTAAAAGCTGCGCCATTTCATGCAAAGATTTATACACCAGCAGTAGAATTTTAAACTTGAACTGAACAGGAAGCCAGTGCAAATTGGCCAAAACAGGTGAGATGTGTTGCCATTGGTCTGTGTTTGTTAGAAACCTCATTCTGTGCCAATTGGAGGCGTACCATTGAAGAGGAGGGAACCCCATATAACAGAGAGTTAGCATAGTCCAAACGTGACGTTACAAAAGCATGAACAACTGTGTGGAGATCTCTCTTGTTAAGGACCGATTTTATTTTAGTCAGCCGGCGAAGATGAAAGAAACACGACCTGACTATCTGGTTTATCTGTGTATCCATTTTAAAATTGGCGTCCAGTATGACCCCCAAACTTTTAGTTGTCGGCTTCAGAAAAACTGACAAAGAATAAGGCAGAGATGGCTCCACAGCAGAGGGGGAGCAGGGGGCAACAAAAATAGCCTCCAGTTTGAAATGGCAGGACACACCAAGGTACGCCTCTGTAGCACGGCTGGTCCACACGTCAGCAGCCAGGGATCATCGACAGCTCTGAGGGTCGGCTTTACCGTAAAGATGTTAACGTTAGTTTATTTACCAGATTAATAATTGTTATATCAAATAATGTAGGTTAAGATTTAACACAAAGAAAATGTTTATGAAAAATATTAGTTTCTTGATTGCTCAGTCAGCAACCTTTTTATTTTATCATTTTGATTTAAAAGTTACTAGAGTTGAGGCACTTCTGAGATTATTCCATCTGTGTGCAGCATAGTAGCTAAAAGCAGTCTCACCCAGTTTGGTTCTGACCCAAAGATGTACCAGCTGACTGTCCTAAGGATCTCAGAGCCGTATATACAGGAAGGAGATCCGACATGTGTTCTGTCCCCATGCCACGTAGTGATTTAGAAACTAGTAGAAGCATATTGAAATTGATTCTGTAGTTTTCTGGTAACCAGTGTAGAGATTCAAGAACAGGAGTAATGCGCTCACTTCTCTTGGTTCTTGTTAAGACTCTAGCAGCAGCACTCTGAATAAGCTGCAGTTGCTTCACAGCTGTTTTGGGAAGACCAGTCAAAAGACCATTGCAATAGTCCAGCCTGCTGGAGATGGCAAAGGAACACCTTAGGATCCCTCTGAAGGAGCTGGGGGAGGGTCGTTTGGGTTTCGAACTGCTGCCCCCCTGTGATGTGGACCTAGATAATTACAGAAATGTATAAAATTATTCTGTGAAATTTAGCTTATTATTAAAGAATCTGTATTCATGGAATAACATCTGACAGAATAATTAGCAGGTTGATGACATAATAATGAGAATGTAGTAGAATGTTCAACCGAACAAGACGGTTTTCCAGCAAGATGATCAGACATAAGCCACTGAATAAGGTTATTAAATGGGCTCGATCAGCTACAGAAACATGCAAACAACAATCCAGTTTGTAGAGTTGCCATATACATTAGTCTGTTAGTAAGTTACATTTGTTTGTGCACTTCAGCACTTCATTTTTCACAGATAAAATTCACAAATTACTTCACAGTAAAACAGAATAAAATGCAAGTAAAACAAACAAGTAAAAGATAATAAAACAAAAAATAAATTAGGTCAAAGCAACTTTAAAAAGCCAGCAGAGGGAGAGGAAGAGCATCCCACAACTTCAGCACCTTCAGGAGCCATCTTCTCAGGATCAAGGCAAGTTTTTTGGACCACCAGGAACACCAGAACTTCCATCTCGGCCAGCGTGTGGGAGTGTGGATCTGCAGCAGGTTAGGGAGCTTGGCTGTGTAAGGGTAACATTTTAAAATGAGCTCTAGAATCACAGGAAGCCAGTGAAGGGAGGCCAGAACAGGAGGAATGTGTAATCGTCCATGAGCTCCAGATCAAATGTAAAAAAAACATCTGAACCTGCTGAGATAATAGATTCAAACATGCAATTTTTCTAAATCTGTAAAAAGGTAAAAGGAAATTAATTCCTTCAACCAGAGGTACCCGTTAACGTTCAAAGAAATGCAATGACAGAAACACCTGCAGTAAGTACAGTCAAGGTTTGGTAAATAATCAATTTTTGTCAAAAATAAATACATTTAAAATAAACTGAGGAATCAAATAGAAACATTTCCTGTGCTGTCATATGTGTGGGACAACTGTATGACAAGCATGCAAGATATCAAACAGCTTGTGGTCTAAATGTTACATTAAATCATTTACCCTGCGTGTTTCAACACTAGCGCTGCCTTTTGCTTGTTACAGGTATTAGAGGAGAGAGTGTGGCTAACATAGATGAACAACATAACTGCTAGACCCGGATTGTTCAGGACAAATTCTCAGAAGTGTGTTGTGCAAAGGAATGAGAGGAGCGACAGCGCTGCCACCTGTGTGCACACACCCACACATCCGCATACCGTAGGTGCATTATCAGTTCTGCAGAGAGCGAGGGAGCAGCAAGGCCTGAAGACTGAAAGGAAACATTTCTTCTTTCCTCCTGCACAGTGTGGGCTTCAGGGTCAAGGCAGCTGCAGTCATTTCAGAGCCATCAAAGTCAGACTGAACTGGTGCTACAGCGACACGAGCCGCCGCTAATGCAGCATTAATGCATGAGCGTGGTGTGAATGTTTGGTGGTCTATTAATCAAACGCATAGTTTATATCAATGAACTGGATGTCAGCAGGAGTTATATGTATATAGTCTGTGATGTGAACTAATGAGCTGCAGAGAAAGGGAGATTAATGAAATGACCTATGCATCAAATGCATAAAAAAGTTTTCTGCTTAAATCAAAATCTGCAAGAAAAGAAGATTTAAAATGAGCAAATTTTGCAGATATTCAATTTTTATTTTTTAAATGCATCATATATAAGATGAAACTCCAAACCTTCACACTTTTAGATATAGTGTATCCAAGAAGCCACGACATATTTTTGTTTAACATTGGAAAAAACAATTCATTAACATAAACAAAGTGTAGCAGGACTGGTTGGCGTCTCAACCAGTTAATTGCCCAACCTATCACCTGTAAGGGAGGATGGTACAAATAGGGGTCCTGTAGCATCTCCCTCTCTCTCTTTCTCCCTCCCTTCTTTGCGTGTCTGCTGTGGAGAGGACTTCCTGTTCTGTTGACCCGTACGAGGAAGTATGTGGTCGGGCGCAAGACCTCTATCACGTCAATTGTGAGTATGCCTAATCCCAGCGCGTGCAACATGGGAGTTTGACTAATATGGCTCCTGCTCCAGAGATCACTCGGATTCTGGCTCATTTGGCGTAACACACGGTGTTCTGCGGTTCTGGGTGGTCATCTGTTCTCAGACACGGTATGCCCTGCCTGTTGCTTCCTCTCCACTCATTTTATTTAAAAGTTAATTGTTTGGTGTCTCCTCTTCCTTTTTAGACTGAGGAAGGGGTTTATCATACCCCTGAAGGAGACTGCTGTTTTGCCTGTGTTGGGTTCCTGCTTTTGCATTGTTTGTATTCTGCTGTCTCCGTTATCGCTCCTGCCTTTTGTGGGGGTGCGGCGCCTGATCTTACGAGCGGCTCTGCCTCCGCTGGTTGCTGGGTGTGTCCCGCAGAGTGAACTTGAACGAAAAGGATTTGGACCTGATCGCTTCCGCTGTTTTCCTGGCTGCTTGGAGCGTCTCCTATCGCAAACATTTTAGGAGTGCTGTGTGTGTGCATGCGTGCGTGAGTGGGTGTGTGCAGTGTGTGTAGGGATTGAGGCTGTAGCCAATGTGAGGGACCTCACTCTTCCCTTGTTGACTGTTTTCCTTTGTTTACTTTTACAGGCTGAGAGCTGCTGGTGGAGGTGGCCACATTGGGTTCCAGTTGGGCTGCTGTGGTTGCATGCTTGGAGTTCTTCACTTTAAGTCTGATCAGTTGCACGAGTGCCTGGGGTGATTTTGGTTTAGTTTTTCTTTAGTTTGGAGTTCCGTCTCCCCATAGGGATTCGGCACCTCTGCAGTAGCCTCAGCCTGCCCTCTTTTTATAATTATTTTCTTGCCACTTTGGCCTCTTAATAAGTAGCTTTTAGCATTTTTAGTAGTTTTTATTATTTGTTTGTGAATAAAATTGTTTCCATTGGGGAATGGATTAGGGCTAGGGATATATGTTGAGAGCACGCTGACAAACATGGGAAAGAGGATCCATAGAATTGCCCAAATGTTTCATTGCTTCTACATATTTAGATTTTTAGAATGCTTTTAGTGTTTTCTCCTCAAGTTGTCATGTTCTGTGGTATTCTTTTGACCCACAACATGCAGAATCAGAGACGGGAACAGGGAGGTAAGAAAATAAATAATTTATTTTTAGAATGGAGAACTCAAAGCGCTGCTCAGACTGATGCAGGATGTGCCAGGATGTTCTAAAGGAGAGACAAAGGTTAATATCCGTGAGAGATGATGGGATGCATAACTGAAGGTTTAGGCTTACGGTAAGGAGGTGGCTAGAGGGCATGCGAAGGAGCACTGGTTGGTCTATGAAGATGGGTTGTAAAGGGGTCCTGATGAAGACGAGGTCCAGAGTTCCTGTGTGGTGAGCTTGAAAGGGTAGGCGGTAGGGGCGTAGTGGAGAGCGTACAACCAGGGATTGGAGCTGAATGAAGTGGAGCTGATGAGAAGTTCTTGGAGATGGCTGGAGGAGATGGTTCCTTGAAGGGATAAGAGGAAGGATTAATCTTGGTCCTAGTCTGTTAGAAATCTGCTTCACAAAAACATTTCTTAGTCTAAGTCTTAATCTTAGCTTGACAATAAATCTTTAATCTGGCTCGAACTACCCAGGTTGAGTAAACATCCGGCAAGAGTGTTGAGGAAGTGAGCTCCTTAAATACACCCTGGAGGATGATTGGAGATGAGCTGCAGCTGGCTGTTGCTCCTGACACGCCCACCTGCAGACACTTAGACCTAAAAACATGGTGAGAATAAAAACAGCCTGTGACAGGCAGTGTAACACCGCCTCCAGTTCCTGGTTCATCCGTTCACAGAGACCGATGGTCTGGGGATGGTAACCTGAGGAGAGGGCGACACGAGCCCCCAGTTGGGCAGCAAACTCCTTCCAAACCCTAGGGAAAAACTGGGGGGCCTTGGTCGGAGAGGATCTCAGTGGGGGTCCCATGAAGGTGGAAGACATGTTTAACTGAGAGGGAAGCAGTTTCTGTAGAGGAAGGGAGAGACTTAAGAGGGATGAGGTGATAGGCCTTAGAAAAGCGATCTATGACTGTAAGGATAACATTGAAACCACGGGATGGGGGGAGGCCTGTGACGAAATCCAGAGCGATATGGGACCATGGTCGTGAAGAGATAGGGAGAGGGTTGAGAAGGCCATAAGGGGGCTGGTTGCTGCTCTTGTTTCGGGCACAGAAATGACATGCATTTATGTAACTCTTGGCATCCTTAAATAGAGAAGGCCACCAGAAGAAACGTCTGATCAGGCTTATAGTTCTTCCAACCCCCGGGTGTAGGGAGAACTTGGCTGTGTGAGCCCACTGGATGGCAGAGGCCCGCACTGTGGAGGGAATGAAAATCTGGTTAGGAGGTCCATTACCTGGATCAGGCTCGGTCTTCTGAGCCTCCAGGACTTTGTCCTTGATGTCCCATGTGATGGATCCAATTATGCAGGAGAGGGAGGAAGAATGGTTGCTGGTTCGGGTTTGCGGGCAGAGGAATATTGACGGGACAAGGCATCTGGCTTCACATTCTTGGTTCCGGGCCTGAAAGAGATCATGAAATTGAAATGGGCAAAGAACATGGACCAGCGTGATTGTCTTGGATTAAGGCTCTTAGCCTCTTTCAGATAGGAGAGGTTTTTGTGATCCGTCCAAACGATGATGGGATGAGTTGCTCCCTCAAGCCAGTGCCTCCATTCCTCAAGTGCTAGTTTTATGGCAAGTAGCTCCCGGTCTCCCACATCATAGTTCTGTTCCGCTGGAGATAGTCGCCGAGAGAAAAAGGCACAAGGGTGTAGTCTATGATCAGTGGGGGAGGTCTGCGATAGCACTGCCCCAACACCCGAATCTGAGGCATCCACCTCCAAGGTGAACTGTAACTGAGGGTTGGGACGAGTGAGGATGGGAGCTTGAGTGAATCTTTCCTTAAGTTCCTGAAAAGCACATTCAGCTTCCTGAGTCCATACAAAGGGTTTCTTCAGAGGTGAGTTGTGTGAGGGGGGTTGCTGTCTGACTGTAGTTCTTTATGAACCGGCGATAAAAATTTGCAAAACCAAGAAAGCGTTGCAATTGCTTACGTGATGAAGGAGTTGGCCAGTGAAGAACAGCCTGAACCTTGTCCAGATCGGTCTTCAGACGCCCACTCTCTAAAATGAAGCCCAGAAACTTTACAGAGTTCACATGAAATTCACACTTTTCTGCCTTGACATACAACCTGTTCTCCAGTAGTCGCTGGAGGACGGCACGGACGTGGTGAGAGTGTTCTTCAGGGGAGTTGGAAAAAATCAAAATGTCATCCAGGTAGACCGTAACGAACTTGTTTAGAAAGTCGTTCAGTACTGCGTTAACGAATGACTGGAAAACAGCGGGGGCATTAGTCAGACTGAAAGGCATCACAAGATATTCAAAGTGTCCCGTGGGTGTCTTGAAAGCAGTTTTCCACTTATCTCCCTCGCGAACTCTGACTAGGTGGTAGGCGCTACGGAGATCTAACTTTGTAAAAACGGTTGCATCTTGAACAGGTTCAAAGGTTGAGGAAAGAAGAGGTAGGGGATATTTGTTTTTAATGGTTATTTGATTTAGACATCGGTAATCAATGCAAGGACGTAGGGTCCCGTCCTTCTTTGATACAAAGAAGAACCCAGCTCCAAGGGGTGAAGTGGAGGGTCTGATAATACCCGTAGCCAGGGACTCTGAGATATATTGCTCCATGCACTCCCTCTCCGGTCTGGATAGGTTGTACAAACGACTGGAGGGGAGAGTGGAACCAGGGAGTAGGTCTATACTGCAGTTGTAAGGTCGATGTGGGGGCAGGGATGCAGCTCTGTCTTTGGAAAATACCTGGTGAAGGTCATGGCATTCCTTGGGTACTTCGGTCAGGTCTGGCAAGGCAACTGAGGAGGAGATGGGCTTAGGATCTGTGAGGGAGGCAGAGCCAAGACTCAATCTGTCCTGTCTTCCAATTTACATGAGGATTATGTAGGGACAACCAGGCATGACCAAGAACCACAGGTGACTGAGGGGAAGGGAAAACATAAAAGAATGTTACCTCATAATGGTTTCCTGAAACCAGGAATTTTACCAGGACCATTTGGTGGGTGATAGTGGGCAAGGAGTTGCCGTCGAGGGAGGAGACTTGATGGGGGTAGGAAGCAAGGATGTGGGGATCTTGAGTGAGTGCACCAAGGCCTGGTCCAACAGGTTTTGTTCACAGCCTGAATCCAAGACAGCAGAGGAAGCAGAAGAGTTGTGGTTATAAAATATTGTACAAGGCAATGAGCATCGAGGGTTAGCACTATCTGAAAAAACGCCCATCAGTAACCTCAATCCTACCGGCGGGCTGGTGAGTTTAACTGGCTGGGGCAGTTGAAGACCAGGTGACCAGCCTGTCCACAATAGAAACATAAGCCCCTTCTTAGACGTCGCTGCCGTTCCTCCGGTGTCAGTCGAGTCCGTCCAAGTTGCATGGGCTCTTCGGGAGGAGGAGATGGTGGTTCCTGGGGGCGAGCTCGATAAGGGGGTGAAGGAGCCCGGCGCGGTGCTGAAGAAGCAAAAGAGACACTCCCACTTTTGTCTATGCATATGGCCAGGGAAATAAGTTCCTCAAGGGTTGATGGTTCCTGACAGTAAGCCAATTGATCTTTAATGCAATCATTTAGTGCTTGGACAAAGGCTCCCTTCAACATGTCATCGCTCCCAGAGAAGTTGGCTGCTAAAGTCCTAAATTCTATAGCAAAATCCGTTACTGTTTGACGTCCTTGATGTAGTTACCAAATTTTTTTAGCCAGCTCCGTTTGGGACTCAACGTCTCCAAAATTTTAGTTAAAGTCAGCCAAAAAGTCAGTTAACGGCCCTTGGAGAAAGCTAGCTTGGCGACTCCTTGTTTCGGCCCATTGCAAGGCTATGTCCTGGAGTAGACCCACTATATACTGTATGATATCTTAGCAGAATCGTTAACAAAAGAATCTGGAAATCTTTCAAATGCCAGTCTACAATGGAGTAAAAATCCCCGGCTTTTGCCGTACTCACCAGAGAAAGTTTCAGGAGGTGGTGAGTCCATGACCCAGAAACATAACTGAGCTGCAGACCCTGGAATTGCCTGTGGGGTGGAGACAGCGGGGCCCAGGACAAAAGTTTCTGAGGAGGGGGGTCCCGGGGTGGTTAGTTGTGTGTGGACTTGGCGCAACATGGTATCCATCTGAAACAGTCGTTTGTTAGCATTGGAGAGCTGTTCTAACAGAGATTGGATGGCTGATTCGTGGCTGGCGAGGGTCTTAGTGACGGTGGGGGAAACTGATCCTGCGACGGGGTCGGGATTCTGGCCGGATGATTCTGTCATGTTCTGTTGTATTCTTTTGACCCACAACATGCAGAATCAGAGACGGGAACAGGGAGGTAAGAAAATAAATAATTTATTTTTAGAATGGAGAACTCAAAGCGCTGCTCAAACTGATGCAGGATGTGCCAGAATGTTCTAAAGGAGAGACAAAGGTTAATATCCGTGAGAGATGATGGGATGCATAACTGAAGGTTTAGGCTTACTGTAAGGAGGTGACTAGAGGGCATGCGAAGGAGCACTGGTTGGTCTATGAAGATGGGTTGTAAAGGGGTCCTGATGAAGATGAGGTCCAGAGTTCCTGTGTGGTGAGCTTGAAAGGGTAGGCGGTAGGGGCGTGGTGGAATGCGTACAGCCAGGGATTGGAGCTGAATGAAGTGGAGCTGATGAGAAGTTCTTGGAGATGGCTGGAGGAGATGGTTCCTTGAAGGGATAAGAGGAAGGATTAATCTTGGTCCTAGTCTGGTAGAAATCTGCTTCACAAAAACATTTCTTAGTCTAAGTCTTAATCTTAGCTTGACAATGAATCTTTAATCTGGCTCGAACTACCCAGGTTGAGTAATCATCCGGCAAGAGTGTTGAGGAAGTCAGCTCCTGAAATGCACCCTGGAGGATGATTGGAGATGAGCTGCAGCTGGCTGTTGCTCCTGCTCTCCAGACACGCCCACCTGCAGACTCTTAGACCTAAAAACATGGTGAGAATAAAAACAGCCTGTGACACAAGTGAAGTTTAGTGCATGCTTCAGAGGCTAAAGCCTCTTTTAGAAAACAATGCAGCTAATTTTCTATGACGCTGAGCCGGCATCAGGGAGCCTTACGTCGTTTAGAAGTCATCAGAATGTGGCAGTAATTTGGTGTTTTACAAAAAACTAAGCCTTAACGGTATGAAGGGGGAATGGCTGCTGCAGACTTCCATTTATCTTGGACATAACTTGCTTTTCAGTACAATCGAATCCGCACTCATTAAGAATTTTAACAAGCCGCTCCTAAAGGTGTCTGTCCCCCACAGTCCCCGTGCAGCCTCTGGTGATCTGAGCTCCAGCTCTAACAGAGAGAAGGTCCTGGAGCTCTACGTCGCTCCTGTTCATCATCTTAGCTGGTTCTGTTTACAAAATAAAACGTGTGCCCTTCTTTACTTTCATTTTCAATATAGTTGCAACTTCCTGCGTGATCAGGACACCTCCCTCTGTTACACCAAGGTGTAATGTGCAATCACAAGTTCAGCATCGCAGTAAAATTACTACCAAGCATGGCAGCACAAACACTGCTAAATCTCTGCATCGCCATGCCACCACTGCACGTTCATAAGACACACTGTGGCTGCAGTACCGCGCTGATTGGTCGGCTCAGTGTGTCTTCTAAAAAGGGCTTAAAGTATGCTCAAATGGTCAACAAGAACCTCAAAGAGCTAAAATGATACAATTCTTTTCCACTTCCTGTGACTCATTTAATTCTTGGTAATTACCCCAAAGGAAAGGTGTAGGTATGTACCAGATCTATGAAAACATCCGTCAGAATGAGGTCTGGTCAGCTGTTGTTAGTGGACAAAAGAAAAGTCCTTCTGGAAAAACTTATAACTCTTCAACTGACGTGTTTCTGAAACCACAACTGAGCTCCGACTTCCCGAGCCGCAGAACGTTCAGCCTTTAAAGGCACGGGTCCGCCCTCCTTCACCAGTAGATATTTTTAATTTCTCAGAAGGCTGGTAATGTTTGCCATAAGCATACTCTCACCACGGGCTACATCTGGGCTGCCTGTGATTTCTATAATTATTTCCTTGCGAACATGAGCACTCGCTGCTAAAAACCAAAGAAAAAACCCAAAAGCTAAGATGTAAACAACATATGGAAACCTTATGTGCTACGACTTACCGTTCTGCTTTTCTGCTATTTCAAGTATGCAGAAAACATGGCAAGACTACAAAACCCAACTTTAAAGAGAAAGAGCGAGTCAGATCAAGTCTGAAAGTCTGAAAGACAACGAGCCATTCAAGTGCTTTAAATGTTCCAATCCATATTTGTCACTATTTTATAAATACTGATCCTCAGATTAATGTGGCTAAATGTATAAATGTGTCATCCTATTATTGCTGTAATATTAAAACATAATCGCTGCTCTAATCCTAATTAAGCTCCTGTGTGTTTTGATTCCACTGCACATTTTGAATTCTAGAGAAAAGCGTTTCACAAAGATGATGATATATATTCATCCTCGTGAGCTCACCACAGAGACATTCTGTTCTAAGTTTGTCTCTTCAGGAATGTAGAAACGTTTGGATCAACTCCAAAGTGTTATTAAATGGCGCATTTATTATCTTTCTTATTCATTTTTGAAAACATAAATATGCATAAATAGATCTACATTTTCAGTAGAAAACTCTGCTTTTGGCATTTGAGTGAGGATCGAGAAAGAAAGCATTTACAAGTAAATTCTACTAGTTGATCTAAAAAAAACAACTTCAGAAAAGAGTAAATATAGTCATTAATATTTCCATGGTAGCACGCACACACACAGTCACACACACTCATGCATACACACACATACACACACACACACACACACACACACACACACACACACACACACACACACACACACACACACACACACACACACACACACACACACACACACAGCTGACCTATCTTATCATACAGATGTACCATCACCTCTCCATAACATCGTACACAACTGAACTGACAAAGTTCAAACAGTTTTCAGACCCTACCCCCCTCCTTTCTACAGGTGAACAAGTCCGCGTTTCACAGCTGAACATTCACAGAACTAAACTTCTCTTGACCTTTCACCCCCACCCAAAAGGTTTGTTATTTCTTATCGTAGGTGGAGACTTCCAGACTTAGAGGTTAAAAGATGAGGAGGATTACACCACCCAGTACATCATCTTCAGATGAAAACAAACACTCAGCTGAATGAAAAACATCTTTTTAATCATAAACTGTTAAAGATGGTACTCATCAGCATGTGAGCAGCACATCTGATTGGCTGTTTCCTTCTCTGTGGACATCATCTCAGCTGCTCATTGTTGTCCACTCGGATTGTTGTTACCATGAAGTGATTTTTAGAAATGCCTGCAGTAGATTGCATTATTTCTTGGGCTACACATATGTTTTGATGTAAATATGTATACCTTTACCATACCTTTAGAGATGATGATACTCAGGTTTAGTAAAGAAACCAAATGTGACTGTTGTGTTGGAGCAAATGTGAATTGTTTCTACTGAATCAGTGCAGTCTTTCTACATGGATAAACTCTGATATTCTTATGGGCTCGACACACGGGAGGCAACATCGCCTCTCCTCCATTTATTTTCAATGAGACATGCACGACAAAGTGATAATCGGGGTCTCCCTCCTACTAAGCAAAACGCAAAAAACGTGCGTGTGAAATTTTGCGCTCGTGCACGTGTTGTGCACAGGCGACCCAGCGACGCGATCCCAGAAAGTTGAAATGTTTTCAACTTTTCATCGCTGTTGCTCGGACGAGGACCAATCAACGGAGGTTTCATTCACTGACCAATGAGCGGACAGGATGCCCCGTACATCTCCGAGCAAACATGGAGGAGAACTTGATACTTGCTGTGACGGATTTCCCAGAACTGTACAATATTTCTACCAAAGAATATAGAGAAATTCACAAAAAGGTCGTGGCATGGGAAATTGTTGGTGCCAGAATTAACACATCAGGTAAGTGTACTTTACAAACGCAAAACGTTTTTGTAAAACGTTTGTCACCTTGTGAAACATCATATTTACCGCTTTTTTTTTTTACTCTGAACCGCTTAAATAACCTTACTTCCCTCCAACCTGACACAGCCAATCAAAAAATCAAAAGATTCGATTTCACCATGGAACAGAACGCGTCGACGGCTTTGCCGCTGGCCGCTACCGCGGGTCGTCTCCCGGCCGTGTGTCAGGTAATTAAAGCGACAGCGATGAATTTCGCTGATCGCGGCCATTTGTCGCCTCCCGTGTGTCGAGCCCATGCATCATAGGTCGTTCCTTTTTGAAAAATTGATTGTTATTGTTAATAAAACTAAACAACTGTATGTGTGTCTTTAGCGAGGATTGGTTATTTTTAACATCTGCAAAAAGGGGAGTTTACAGAATGTGAAGACAAATGTTGACTTGTTGTCAATGCGTTTTCACTTTAAACGTCCCTCTTGGTAATCTTTTAATGATACAGGATCAAACAGCTGCTCTAATCCTTTAAGAGCCATGGAGAATGTGCATGTAAATGTGCAGTTCCCTTAAATAACAGAAAAAATGCTCTTGTTGCTCGTTTAGAATTTTGCAGCAACTCGGCTTTGTTTTGCTTTCAATTATTGCCACCAGTTCCTTTTCCAGTGATTGAGCAGCTGTTTTGAGTCAGAGAGGTGCGACAGAGTCAGTGAATGCTGCAGCACAAAGCCACAGAGAGGAGCTAGTAGGTGAAACCGACTAGAAACACAGGATTCAATTCAATTCTGAACCCGCTTGTCCACACAGGGTCGCGGTGTGTGTGTGTGTGTGTGTGTGTGTGTGGGGGGGGGGGGCTGGTGCCTATCTCCAGCAGTCAATGGGCAAGCAGGCGGGGTACACATTCCAATTCAGGTCAGTTCGTTAAGCCAATCAGAAAAAATGTTACCTAAAAAAGGAACCCAGCAAATTGCATCAAGTCATGTAATTTACGTTTACAAAATGTTATCTATCAGACAGGGAGGATTTAAACCAGCCTAGTGGTGTTCCTTTGATCCCTACAACATGTTCAAGCCTTTCTAAAAGAACATTGTGATCAACTGTGTCAAAAGCAGCACTGAGATCTAACAAGACTAGAACAGACACAAGATTCTTATCTGAGGCCATGAGAATATCATTTGTAACTTTCACTAACGCAGTTTCAGTACTGTGATACTCTCTAAAACCAGACTGAAATTCCTCAAACAGATCATTAGTGTTTAAATGCTCACATACTTGGATGGCCACTATTTTCTCCAGGACTTTGGATAAAAATGGAAGGTTAGATATTGGTCTATAAATCAATGGGTCATCTGGATCCAGAGAAGGCTTCTTAAGTAAAGGTTTCATTACAGCAACCTTAAAATCTTGTGGTACATACCCATTTACCAAGGATAGATTGATTATATCTAGAATGGGGGCAGTAACCCAAGGAAATGCATCTTTAAATAATTTGGTTGGGATTGGATCCAAAATGCAAGTTGAAGTTTTAGATGAAACTAATATTTTTAATAACTCTGAAAGCTCAACTGGATCGAAACGGTTCAAGCACAGATGAGGTTCTACAGTTACCTCAGATGCTGCCTCACTTACTGAGGAAGAAGAAATCGCATTAGGGAGGATGCTAATGATTTTGTTTCTAATAGAATTAATTTTACTTGTTAAAAATCCCATGAAGTCATTGCTGCTGAGGACTAAGGGAATAGATGGTTCAGAGCTATGATTCTGTGTAAGTTTGACAACTGTACTGAAAAGAAATTTTGGATTATTCTTATTCTCTTCAATTAGCGATGAAAAATAAGCTGTTCTAGCTTGTTGAAATTTATTTTTATAAAACACAAGACCATTTTTCCAGGATAAGTAGGACTCCTCCTGGCGTGTAGAGCGCCATGTTCTCTCCAGTTTTCTAGAGTTTTGTTTAAAGTTCATAAATGAGAATTAAACCAGGGAGCTAACTTCCTGTCCCTAAGTACCTTCTTTTTTAAAGGGGCAACATCATCTAATGCCACACGTAAAGAGGAAGTAACATTATGAACTAAAGTATGAATTTGTGAAGGGCTGGAAATAAAAATATTGCCCTCTGCTACATTCCTCTGAGATGCTGAAGATAGTAAAGATGGACCAGTAGATTTAAAAGATGCAACAGCGTTGTCAGATAGAGACCGACTATAGTGAAATTTACTTTCATGTCTCGAGAACTCAGTTATAAAAAACTCGAAGGCTACCAAAAAGTTGTCCGAGAGGACTGGATTATGTGGAAATATCGTTATTTCCTCACACTCTATGCCATACGTCAGCACATGGTCTAATGTATGATGGCAAGAGTGGGTGGAGCTATGTATTCTTTGGGTAAAACCAATTGAGCCCAAGATATTACTAAAGGCTACATTGAGGCTGTCATTTTCAATGTCCACATGAATGTTAAAATCCCCCACTACAATGACCTTATCAGTATTTAGCACCAAAAAAAAAAGTATTTAGCACCAAATCAGATAAAAAATCAGAGATCTGATCCAAAAACTCAGAGTAAGGGCCTGGTGGACGATACAAAACTACAAACAAGAGTGGTTTTACAGTTTTGCAATATGGATTAGGAAAACTAAGAATAGGATGTTCAAAAGAACTGTAACTATTAATTGGTAAGGGATTGATTAATATGTCTGAATGAAAAATGGTTGCTCCTCCTCCTCCCCGCCCTGCACTTCGAGCAATAAAATTATTTAAATAATTAAAAGGAGTCGACTCATTTAAACTAACATAGTCCTCTTGCTGCAGCCAGGATTCTGTGAGAGAGAACCAATAAATCTGATTGTCACAAATCAAGTCATTAACTAACAAAGTCTTTGAAAAAAATAGACCTAATGTTCAATAACCCACATTTAATTTTTCTAGTTTTCTGCTCAGTTGAATTTGTTCTAATGTTTATGAGATTTCCATAATTTGCTTTATTAAGCCTGATATTTAATCTGTGTGATTTTGGCCGTGGGCAGGACACTGTCTCAATTGGTGGGTGGCTAACACTGCAGATGCTGCATATGGGTGTGTTAAACTACAACTCTGCTTCCTGGTCTGGACCCTGGGTTGTCATGGAGGACTAATAAAAGTGACCATGTTCCTAGAAAGAAGAGCTGCTCCATCCAAAGAGGGATGGATGCCGTCTCTTTGCATCAGATCAGGAATTCCCCCAAAAGTTTTCCAATTATCAATGTAGCCCACGTTGTTTTAAGGATACCACCTAGACAACCAGCTGTTGAAAGACAGCGTGCGGCTAAACATGCCATCACTGATCCGATCAGGCAGGGGACCAGAGAAAATCCGACATTGTTTTGGCAAACTTACACACCGAAGCAACATTAATTTTAATGACCTCCGATTGGAGTAACCGGGTGTCGTTACCGCAAGCGTGAATAACAATCTTACTGTATTTATGCTTATCCTTAACCAACAAATTCAGGTAAAATTTAATGTTGCCCGCTCTGGCCCCAGGTAAACATTTAACTATGGTTGCTGGAGTCTCTAATGCCATGTTTCTGACTATGGAACTGCCAATGATCAGAGTCGGCTTGTCAGTGGGTGGGTCACTGAGCGGGGAAAATCTATTAGAAACGTGGACGGGTTGGTGGTGGCCCACGGGCTGGGTTCTATGCTTCCTGTGTACCGTCACCCAGCTGGCCTGAGGTCCCGGCTGCTCGGGTTCTGCTGGAGGACCGCTACGGGGTGGTTCTGAGCTAGTTAGCCCAGTGCTAGCTAAGTATCTACGGCTATCTACGGGCTTTTTAACAGCGTGGAGCCGGGCCTCCAATTCCGACACCCTCGCCTCCAAAGCTACAAAATGCTACGTTTATTACATGTACCATTATCACTAAAAGAGGCAGAGGAGTAACTAAACATCTGACACAGGGAGCAAGAGATAGGAGACGGAGAAGCAGAGACAAAAGTAACCATAGCCGTGGTGAGGCTAAGCTAACTGGACGAGCAACTCGTTCAACACCAAATAAACTGTGTGCAAACTCAAATGGTTCCCTAAAAGCTAGGTGGAACAACACAAAATGTGTGTTTTAGCGTGCTTACGTGCTGCACTAACTCCGAGATATCTTAGTACAGAGAAATTTAATTATTTTTAGCAAGCCACAAACACCGAACAGCTATGTAGTGCAACACTGAAAACAGGAAACACCTTACCGCAGATACTGCCACCTACAGGACCACACAAGATTTGTGTTTATATTTGGAAGAATGTGTAATTGTGTTGTAACATATTTTACTCCATTGGGTGACAAAAACAGATAAAGAATGCAATGTAAATTAAAATATGGATGTTTTTGAGTGAATGTTACCTTGATTTTAAGATTTTTACAGGATAATTTTGTGTTTTAGCTTCACGTCTAAACTTTTTCCACACAAAGAAATGTTCTACTTTTATCATCACCTTCAAGAGTCCAGACAGTGGACTGAACTCTCAATCACCATCGTGTGTAGGTGTGTGTGTGTGTGTGTGTGTGTGTGTGTGTGTGTGCTTTTGTAAGAGTTTGCATTCTCTCCAGCACAGAAACGTTTTATGCACCCCAACACAATTTAATTTAGTCTAATCTCAGCCCCTCCACTGGGATTGCAACATATAATTAAACTTTATGGAACTGCCCTGCAGCTCACATGGAGCAGCAGATTGTCTCACACACACCAACTCACAAGGATGCAGAATCATTTGTGTCGACGCATAATCAAATCATTATAAAACTTATGATTTAAATTTCAACACCTAAAATAAATATTGATACATCTTTTGAACATTCACAGCTGGAGGAGCAGGAGCCTCATGAATCTCCATCAGAGGGGGCGGATTTCATTGGTTTGATTCTTTGGGATATTGTATGACAGTGTGTGTGTGTGTGTGTGTGTGTGTGTGTGTGTGTGTGTGTGTGTGTGTGTGTGTGTGTGTGTGTGTGTGTGTGTGTGTGTGTGTGTGTGTGTGTGCATGTGTGAGTGTGTGTGTGCATGTGTGTGTATGCATGAGTGTGTGTGACTGTGTGTGTGCGTGCTACCATGGAAATATTAATGACTATATTTACTCTTTTCTGAAGTTGTTTTTTTTAGATCAACTAGTAGAATTTACTTGTAAATGCTTTCTTTCTCGATCCTCACTCAAATGCCAAAAGCAGAGTTTTCTACTGAAAATGTAGATCTATTTATGCATATTTATGTTTTCAAAAATGAAT
>SSNQ01034661.1:1327727-1338023 GCA_006942095.1 Nothobranchius kuhntae
TTTTTGAACACAGCAGCAGCATGTTGGTGTAAGCATTATGATGTGGGTCTGCTTATTATTAGTTGTATTTCAAGATGAATAGACTGTGTGTGAGTTATTTCAGAGATTAAAGTCTAGAATCATTGGTAATGTTTTCCCCATGACAACAAACACAAAGTGAAAACACTCTTTTGGATTAAAGAGATATATCTGAATATCTCAGAATGACCCAAAAGACACCAGCCGGACAACAACGCCAACAGGAAGATAAAGGTTGTTATTGCCAGGTAAAAACATGAAGTCTGATAGATGGATCAGTTCTTCCTCATGAGTCAATGAGGGGAAATAACCAGTAACTTGATGTGTAATTATTCTGGTCACGTTCACTGAAAACTTAAAATATTTTATGAAAGAAATCCTTAAAATGGGCTAACTTGTCAAATAATGCAAGGCATTTTTTCTTTTAGTGAAGAATGAATGTATTTTGTTGATGAAATATNATTCTTCACTTAAGGACTGAGAACTATGGAGATTTTGCCTAAATGTAAATGTGATAAGTCCAGGAAATTTGGGGAAAATTATTCCCATACTCACCTCCTTACCTGCATATAACCCCACCCACCACAAATTGTGACTGCTGATAATGTAAGCAATTAGCAAATTGCAAAAAAAATTAGCACTCTGGTATGTTACTACTGTGAAGAGCATCCTTCTGTAAACAATTGAGTGTGTGTGTGCATGTGCATGTGTGTGTGTATGTGTGTGCGTGTGTGTGTGTGTGTGTGTGTGTGTGTGTGTGTGTGTGTGTGTGTGTGTGTGTGTGTGTGTGTGTGTGTGTGTGTGTGTATAAAACATTCACAGCTTTTGGAATGAGAATTTAATTAGAAAACAATTCAAATTAAAACTGAAAAATCTGTTAATTGAAGCTGGGAAAATTTTGAAGAAAATCTTGAACAGCATAAATACACCCACTGCCTCAAATCTCAGCATCAGTTGGGTCATAATTATAGCTCAGACAATATCTGCTTGATTTAATATTAAAATGGTTCAAGTAAGAAAAAAAGATCAATAGAAGTGTAAATGCTGCTCCTACTGGCTTATTAGGGTCACCATGGTAACCACAAACGTGTCTCTCAGGGTGTTTCTTAATGCCAAGGAACCTTGCCTTGACGTCTTGGTCCCGCTCCAGTTGCCTAGGTGATCATCAGGAACCGCCAAGAAGTGTTTCATTGCTCATGTTCTACCGAGGTGTGTGTTCTCCGTTTGTTAGCCGTTTAGCTAGCTGAGCAAGGAATCACAGGAGGTGTCTTGTAGCCTAGCCTTGGTGGAAAATGTCCCAAAATACACCGCAGTATTTTTTAAAGGATTATAAGCCAGCAGCTACTTTGAGGGCAAATTTCAAGTTTAAAAGTAAATCAACTAATGTTAAAATGTTGTAAAAAGAAGTTTTCTATGGTTGGTTAGTTGCTTAGTAGTTGCAGCTTCGGTGGCTAGCGGAGAGTAACTCACTTATATATTTAATTTAACTAATATATACACAATTTAAAAGGTAAAAGGCTCATTATACATTTATATTGAAACTAATCTGTATAAAATATAATGTTATCTCCTGTGTCACGTGATGCAAGTCTGTTCGATTTAACCTTTTTCTTTGACCAAGGGAGGACAATACCCTCATAAGCAAGGTACCTGGCCTCGCAAGACATCGCCTCGCAAGGCCAGGCGCCTTGACATTGAAAAACACCCTCACTCTCAGGCAGCAATCTTACAGCTCCTGTAGTTTGTTTCTCTGCATGAAAATGGACCAAAATTGTGACAAATGTTTAAATGGGATTGATATGAGAGTAGGTCAGTGTTTATTTACTGGCCTCTTAATAATAACTCATTAAGAGTTCTTACTGACTTGTCTTGAGTTAATATTTGATATGTCCAGATTATACCTAATATATCTAATATATATCTAATCATGCTGCAACTCAAATTTGTATTTAATTTCAGTCTTAACAGCAATTACTTCCTATTTTAAACCATTGAAGTATATAAAGGGAGAAAACAAATAAAAATGCCCCCTAGTGGCTGGCTGTGGTAAAAATCTCAAGCCCCACCCCTCCATGTAAATGAATGTTTTTCTGACTAAAATATCGAAATACACACTACATGTTTTCCCTAGTTGTCGACTTCTGTTTATTTGTGTAGTTGTTATATTATAGCCTTTTTTTTCAAATATTCACTTTTGTAAGATATTTAGTGTTGAACAGTTATCTGATGCGTAATGCCCGACTGTGAGCAGGTGGGTAGGCGGGGCTTTCAGCCCCACATCCTGAATGTGCCACTAATGCTGCGTACCGCTGAGTACCGGCCTACTTCAAGCCCTGCATCAGGTTGTGTAACATGTAAACGAACATGTTACACAACAAGCACCTCTAAAAGCAACATAAAGGGTGACCCTGCATCACACACAGACAGCTGTGTGTGCGTGTGTGTGTGTGTGTGTGCTGCAGCTTGTGAAACCACAGTCTGATGCATCTTTTCTGTATCTGGTCTCACTGTGAAAAAGAAAGCCCCCTGAGACCTCCTACGTCTCTGGCACCACATCTCTGCTGACCCGTTTTGCCTGACTAATTGATCGATCGACTCCTCTGGCCTCTTGTATAACATGTGCAGTCCTCAACCCTTTGGCCACAGCATCCACGCCATTTGAACAAATAAATCTTAACATCTTATTAACAAGGAGTTGTCATCGTCTTAATCTTATGGAAGTTTAAAGATAACGTTAGAAAACAAAGGCTGGAAACAGCTTCTTTGTTTACCTCTGATTCCCCCTCCTTTTGTTATTTTTTTTGTTTTTGTTTTCCTCCAGTTTTATCTCCATATCATCAGAACCTAACTTTAGCACAAGTGAGTCTGACAGCTGACGACGCAGCACAACAACATCTTGTGCAGAGTTGCTTTTCTATAAAGATGTAGCAAATTTGAACAAGATTTTTTCGGGACAAATCCATTTCCCAAGCAACAAGAGTCTTTTCTTCTTTCCAAGTAACCTTAGTACAGTCCATCTGGGCTCCGCATACACATTCACTTACACACACATTTACAGAGTGTACTGCCAGTACTGCTCCTAACACCCCCTTCATGTCCCTTTGGCCTCGCAAAGTCTGTTTCTCACACAAACACACTATTTATAAATCCTCTTTTCTTGCATTTTACATCTAGTCTTCATCTGATCATCACAACTCTCGACTGTCACATGCTTCCCAAATAATGATGCTACGTTCTGAAAATAGCATTCATTCAGTGCTGATGCCCACAGTCAAAATTTCAATTCATGTGCAGTTCTGAAGTGGGAAACCAATGTGAAACAAAGTAAAAAATATGTAGGGTCCATATGCAAAAGCAGATAACTCTGTTTTTATGAATTCTGCAAATTTTTACTTCCCTTTGATGCATGATTTATAAAATCTTCAACCATGATTTTTTGAACAATTTTTTTCACTCATCTTTAGGTGTGAATGAAACAAATTTCAACAAATATTTTTTGTAACATTTATTAATTTACAAATAATTTATTACATGTCCACCTCAGTGGAAAGCGTGCATTCTGAACATGAAATATGTTAGCTTGACTTACTGAAGTCCAAATGGAGGGGCTCAAATGCAATTAAGTCTTCAACAGCTGTGCTTAATAGCAAAAATAAATAAATAAATAACAATTTCAAGTATCTGTCCACTGTAGTGACCATTATGAATTAAAGGGTTAATTACTTGATGAGATGTTAATCGGGGCAGCAGTAGCTCAGGTGGTAGAGTGGGTTGCCTCATGATCGGAGGGTCACGGGTTCGATTCCAGCTCCCGCCAGGGGTATCCTGCTGTTGTGTCCTTGGGCAAGACACTTCACCCAACTTGCCTGTGTTAGTGGTGGTCAGAGGGGCCGACAGCGCCAAATGGCAGCCTCGCCTTTGTCAGACCTAGGCAGCTGTGGCTACAAGTAGCTTACCATCACTAGCAGTGTGTGAATGTGAGAGTGTGTGAAAGCGTCTTTGTGTGTCTAAAAAAGTCCTATATAAGTTCAATGCATTATTATTAAATCAGAGTTTGGTGATTTTGATCAAAAATTGATTTTATTTGTTTTTGTAAACAGATAAATTTAGTCTACATTCATTCATATTTAGTGTGAAGTGGTGAAGTAAAATTTAGGAAATAAAACCAAAACAAATAAAGTTATTGTAAAGAAATTATGTGCACTTTACACAAGGAGATGCTGTATGCTAGCGTCACGCAGAGGACGCCTTTTCTCCACACACAGCAAACAGAGACACTTGAGGTATGCTAAAGCACGTTTGGACAAGCCAGCTTCATTTTGGAATAAGGTGTGGAGAATAGTTGAATGATGCACAGTGACTAAATCTGCAGCAAGATGTTGTAGGCCTTTGGTGCTGGTCTGTGGGCTGACTGACTCTTCTCACCATTCTTCGCTTCTGTTTATCTGAGATTTTTCTTGGTCTGCCACTTGGAGCCTTAACTTGAACTGTTCCTGTGGTCTTTCATTACCTCCATATGTTCCTAACTGTGGAAACAGACAGTTGAAATCTCTGAGACAGCTTTCTGGATCCTTCCCCTAAACCATGATGGTGAACAATCTTTGTTTTCAGCTCATGTGAGAGTTCTTTTCAGACCCCTATGTTGCTGCTCTTCAGAGAATATTCAAAGCGGAGGGAAACTTACAATTGGCCCCATAAAATAGTCTTTCTCATATTGGGATTCACTTGTGCATGGAGGTCAAGGTCAAGGGTCACTGAACTTACCAAACCAATTTTGAGTTCCAACAATTAGTTCTTAAGGTTTTGGAATCAATAAAATGAAAATAGTTCCCAAACACAATTGTTTCTGTCAGTTCTATAAACTTAATTTCACTTCTCAAATATCCCTGTGTTGTCTCCTAAATGATACATAACTAAACATTTTTATCATAACAACAACACTTTTACAGGAAAATCATGAAGATTAAAAAACATTCGCAAGCAGTGGTCCCCAAAAATTCCAGCTTCAGACCCACAAAATACCAAGTGTCAAGACTACAACCTTAGAAATCTCTAATTTGACAAGACAAACATGGTTAAAAAGCTGAATAATTCATAGCATAAAAAACTGCTTCAGCTCTAATTCACTTAAATCCAACTACGCCAATTGAGTTGAGTGTTTGCATCAATTATGCTAGAAATAAAAGTTCTGCTCTTATTTCCTAATTTTAGATCAATTTCTGGCCCATCCCAAGGCCCTCTATGTAGTTATTGGTGACCCACAGTGGGGTCCCAACCCAAACATTAGGAACCGTGGTTTATAGAACAACATTTTAACAGCTTCAAGAAAACCCCAAAACAAGAAGGAAACACGTTTTTTTGAACACAGCAGCAGCATGTTGGTGTAAGCATTATGATGTGGGTCTGCTTATTATTAGTTGTATTTCAAGATGAATAGACTGTGTGTGAGTTATTTCAGAGATTAAAGTCTAGAATCATTGGTAATGTTTTCCCCATGACAACAAACACAAAGTGAAAACACTCTTTTGGATTAAAGAGATATATCTGAATATCTCAGAATGACCCAAAAGACACCAGCCGGACAAAAACGCCAACAGGAAGATAAAGGTTGTTATTGCCAGGTAAAAACATGAAGTCTGATAGATGGATCAGTTCTTCCTCATGAGTCAATGAGGGGAAATAACCAGTAACTTGATGTGTAATTATTCTGGTCACGTTCACTGAAAACTTAAAATATTTTATGAAAGAAATCCTTAAAATGGGCTAACTTGTCAAATAATGCAAGGCATTTTTTCTTTTAGTGAAGAATGAATGTATTTTGTTGATGAAATATCATCCATCCATCCATCCATCCATCCATCCATCCATCCATCCATCCATCCATCCATCCATCCATCCATCCATCCATCCATCCATCCATCCATCCATCCATCCATTTTCATCCGCTTATCTGTAGTCGGGTCGCGGAGGCAGTAGCCTAAGGCGAGAGGCCCAGACTTCCCTCTCCCCAGCCACTCGGGCCAGCTCCTCCGGGGGGATCCCAAGGTGTTCCCTGGCCAGGTGAGAGACATAGTCCCTCCAACGTGTCCTGGGTCTACCTTTAGGCCTCTTCCCGGTTGGACGTGTCCGGAAAACTTCACCAGGGAGGCGTCCAGGAGGCATCCTGACCAGATACCCGAGCCACCTCAACTGGCTCCTCTCGACGTGGAGGAGCAGCGGGTCTACTCCGAGCCCCTCCCGAATGACAGAGCTTCTCACCCTATCTCTAAGGGAGAGCCCAGCCACGCTTCAGAGAAAACTAATTTCGGCCGCTTGTATCCACGGTCTCGTTATTTCGGCCTCTACCCAAAGCTCTTGACCATAGGTGAGGGTAGGAAAGTAGATCGACGGGTAAATCGAGAGCTTCACCTTCTGGCTCAGCTCTCTCTTCACCACGACAGACCGGTACAATGCCCGCATCACTGCAGATGCAGCACCAATCCGCCTATCGATCTCACGCTCCAGTTTTCCCTCACTCGTAAACAAGACCCCGAGATAATTAAACTCCTCCACTTGGGGCAGGACCTCATCCCTGACCCGGAGAAGGCATGAAATATCAGCAGCCATTTAAAAAATATGTTTTTTTCTTCAATTTTTTTCAATTAGTTAATAAATTTTTATGTTTTTATATATATTTTTTGCATTTAGGTTTAATTATTGACTAAATATTTTTAGGTGGTGAACTTGCTCTCACTTTGTTCTGTGAGGATCCAAAACCAGAGCGAGTGATGCTGAAGTGTCTGAGAACAACTGCTGTGTGAATGCTCAATACTGTGCAGTCAGCTGTGATGAGGAGCAAGAGATAGAAGAAACACCAGCCCAAAAAGTGGTATACCTTCTGTTTTTCTTTCCACCTGAGCTGTAGCTTTGTTGCTGCCGAAAACCTGTTGGTTACACAAGCTGGCTGTCACTTAGGACGCTGCCTTAGTATCAAGAGGAAATCACAAATCCTGTTTCTTCTTCAGTAAAACAAAGAAAATAAGACCATTGACATCGTGCTGCTATGTTGCTAAGTTCTGACCTCAGTTTGACTTTTCAAACAAAAAACTGTAAAACTAAGCGCATCCATTTTAATGATTATATCTGATTATAATCAGTCACTCTGAGTTTTTCATGTAGGCTGAACCTAAAATAGTCTCCTACACCCATCTCCTGCTTTAGCTTCTGATATAGATGGTGAAACTCTAGGATTTCAAAAGCCTGACAGTGTGACATCACAGTGTCACTTCATGGACTCACCCATCTTGACTCGTGACAGGGAAGGCTGTTGCTATTTTGCATCCAGAAAACATCAGCGATTGTCTCAGCAAGAAGAAGCTAACTGTTAGCATTAGCAAAGCCACCACATGGCAAAACTCCTCCAGGCGTGTGTTATTTGTGGAGATTAAACATCAACTTTGCAAAGTAAACAGAATCAGTGGTAGAGTCGCATTTTTGTTAGCCAATCAGAGGTGAGATGTTCAAATATCAAGAAGTAAGACTCCAAATCTTGCCATCTGAAGCTCTCCTCTAATCTGGCAATCTTCTAGATCCTGAAAATGGCGCACCAGGTCTTCTGTGCCCAGAGTACAACTTACAAGGCTTTAATCCATACTAGAAACCACTATTAATGTATCGATTAAATTTGTAAACCACACCTTTAATCCCTAAAACTCAGTTTTATTGGGTCTTTAAAAAAAGGTGAATTTCCTGCAACTGGGTGCCCGCTAAAACCAAGGAAATAATGGTGTGGAAATTGGGGTGTACATGTTTGAGATTAGCGATTTCTAGGCACACAAACAGGCTGTGAGTCATTGGATCAGAATGAAGAAATCACAGCTAAACAAACGTAGGCCACCAGCCAAGCCAACCCACTCTACTGGCAGCCATGCTGGACACGACATCACTCAGCGTGTGCACATATTACTTGAACTTTACAAACAAACTAGTGTCGTCACATTTACAGTACTGTGGTTTCATGCACCTGCTCAGACACCACCAATATCCCTGCACCGTGTCCTTCCTCCGCTCACTCAAACAGTCAATTTCATTCAATTTCCCCTGATTCAGGCTGATAAATGTGGCCCTGGTGCTGCTATTATCTTCAGCTCTGAGCAATCTTTTATCCAGCTGCTTACAGCATTAGACCTCAAAAAAATCAACAGTTTCACAAAGATTTACGGAGAAAGGAAAATCAATTTTACAGCGTGGACACATTGCTTAAAGTCATAGTTAGAGCCCAAGAAAAGTAAACACCATAATGGCAGGTCACAGAGTTCCCCAGCTATTGTCTCATCCCTCCCACCACCTTCTCTCAGCCTATTACATATCTTTTTAGTCCATCCTTCAGCTGCTTCAGCCAACTTACAACATAAATGCAGACCATTTATTTAACAGGATTAGGTGATAAAGCTGCTTTCAACTTGACCGGGCCACAAGCGTTGCACAGAAATCCTCCCTCGTACCACAGCTCCAGGCTAATACTAGCGCAAACCGCTAACATCCAGATAAAGGAGAGATGGGATTGTCTCTGTAGATAGAGATGATCCCAGCCACTGGGCCTCTAGCCGGGATGATTTATCTCCCTCTCCGTCTGCTGCTCTGAGAACGTGGGAAAAGGAGGCATGCGGCCCACACGGACCGTGCACCTCAAAGCACGGCTGTTGATCTCAAACTGGATTAAATTAGGGAATAAAAACAAGTAATTTTCTAAACAAGCTTCCCCAGCTTTTTTATGCCTTTTATGTGTTTACATTACACTCATGGTGGCAATTTCATGAAGTGTTCGCAGCTGCACTTCATGAAAAAAAAAAGAAATTATTTATTTAATACCCAGTTGTTGTACACAAACGAGGCTGCAGAATCAAGACATAAAGCATGCGGTGATGAGATCACATTTTTGATTCCAGTTTGAAGCAAGTGGTGCTGCTTCATCATCGGCCTGCTGCAGTTCTTGATATTTCCATGTGGGGTTGTGGCAAAGGATACAAACTTATGGCAGAAAAGAACAAGATGCTCCATCCCTGACATTATAAAAGATCAAAGAGCTCTAAAAGGTCGTCGTTGCCATATTCTCATTCTCGGCAGTATTGACACTTGGTATTTCTCTGATCTTTTGCTCTAATTAAAAAAAGACAGAAAAAACAGTTGCCAAGGCTGCGATGGGAGTGTGTTTGTGAGAGTTGTTGGCTGTGTTGCACGCTGTCTGTGTGTGTTTGCGTGTGCACACACTGGGGCATACAGGGGTTCGTGATAAACTCTGAGAAGAGCCTTTTAATAGCTCCTACTCTTTTCTAAAGCTTAGCCAAAATTTAGCTCAGGAATTCAAAGTTCCAGTAAAAAACTTGGTCGATGAGAAACAGTTTATGTTCACTGTGACACGGGCAGAGGCTGCTTTAATTCTCAGGAATGTTTCTTTTTAAGATTGAACAAATACGTTGGTCAGAAGATACAGAAGAGCCAGCATCCCTGGCAGCTTCACATTCTTGTGACGTCTTTTTGCTACTTTTAATCAGCTGCACCGTCCACTGGTATGAGCACCAGATCAGTCATGAAAAGAGAGTATTTTTGTGTGTTCAACAGGGCAAGTATAGTAGTACAAACATATTTTCCCTGGTAAAGATATTGTGTTCATTTTACTGTTTGTATTGTTTTTCTTCGGTCACTCAAATTATTCAGATCAGCAAACAAAGCAAATCAGACAAAACAATGTGAGTAAATACAAAACGTAGTCTTCAAATGATGATTTTATTCATTGAAGGACCCAAGCTATCCAAACCAATCCTAGCTTTATGTGGAAAAGTACTTGATCCCTAAGTTTAATAGCGAACACCTTTTTTCAGCCACTGGTTTCAACAAGAAACGATACTCTCACATCACTGTGTGGGAGTTTTATCCAACTCATCTTTACAGAATTGTTTTATTTCAACCACATTTGAGGATTTTCCAGCATGAATGACCTGTTTGAGGTCAAAGGTCAGACTAGTAGAGAGCCAAATTCATGATTACAACAAGTGGTCCAGTACCTGAAGAAGATGGTGGCTCAGGTGAATGGGTGAATGCTTCACTGTAGTATTAAGTCCTCTTCGGAGTTCTCTGACTTGTCCCTCCTTTCCACCGGATGTGAAAACACCGTGTAATGTGGTAGAGGTGTTTTACCCGCGAGCTTCCTTTACGACCAGGAGAGTTTCAGATGCAAAACAAGAGCGAACACATTCCACACAGCTGGTCCCATGGACGTTATTTTTTTTGGGGGGGGGG
>SSNQ01034661.1:1346726-1376726 GCA_006942095.1 Nothobranchius kuhntae
GACCACCCCCGCCGGGGACCCAGCAGAGCCCAGGGACCCAGACCCCACCAGGCAGCCACCGGGATCTATCAGGCAGATGCCAAAATCTTAAACCCCCAGACCCGGTTGCCACGAACACTCAGGCAGACCATGGCACAAGCCCCCACACCAGGTGTGGCAGGGGGAGGGGGGACAAAGATCTATATCATCAAGAGAAGTTCCAGGAGAGGGGAGGACCCAAAGGCCCCACCTGACATATACAGTCATACACAAACACAGTCACACACTCCCTCCCTCATGCTCACACATGCACATACAACCCAAGACTTACAAAAATGCACGCCGGACACTCACTCATGCTCCCCATACACACCCTATTAACTCTGGTCCCAGTACTGCTGCACATGGGGTACAACCATCACTGGTAACCAGAGTTTGACCCTTTCTGCTGGGGTGCTGATGAGCAGGCTCCCCCGCCCAACGCTAAGCACAGCAACCCACCACCCCAGACCCCAACCAGATGGCCAGATCTCCCTCCTAGCCTCCAGCCCCAGGAAGCCTAGCAACAACAGAGGTGGCTAAGACCCCTAGTCTCCCTCCACCTGCTCCAATATAGTGTTGTGTGATCATGAGGCGTATTCCATGGCTGTGGTGAGTGGGCAGTGCGGGCATCATCCGGCATATGCCAGCTGATGCGACCGCACCACCCCACTTACACCCTCAGCCATCAGTGTCTAAGTGCGGTTTAAAATTGGAAGTGGGCACCGGCACTCGGGAGGAGGCTGAAATATCCCCCTGCCAAATGCCGTTGAATGTGCTCACTCCCAAGGCCCTAAGTGTGTGTTTGTGTGGAATGTCGTCAGTGGAAGTGTATAAGGTGCAAATAAAATTGGGGGGCAGGTTGCCACAGGAATGCGGAAATGGGGTCCATACCCGCACTCCCCGACTTGCCCACCCCCCAAGGTCCTATGTGCATGTTTGTGTGATGATGTGAGGGAGCAGGAGGAGAGAAATATGCAGGGATGGGGAGGAATGGCTGGTTGGGCTTATAAACTTTTATTTAAAGCTTACCTGCAACAGCAGGAGTTCCAGGATGGAAAAATCCAAACAAAAATCCATCTTGACATGAGGCGTGCACATTTCACAGACGAAGACGTCCATTTGTAAGGAAGTGCAGACAAGGGGGTGATGGTGAACTGTTGATAGCAAACTGTGTAGAGAAATAAATGAAAACTGCAGAACTAAGAAAACAGCAAAAATATATTAATATATATGTATGTATGAAAACAAGATTAAAACAAAACAATGCACACAAACATTTGAGCTACTTTTCATTTTAAAGTCCATTTTGTTGAAGCTGAAAACATTAATTAAGATGTAATCTATTAGTCTCATGTAGACCAGGGGTTTTCCTCTGGTAGCAATATTAGTGCAGGCTCCAGCGCACTACGACTGTCTCGGCTGCTTTTGGCAAAGTGAGTTGAAGGTGTGTACACATGTTTAAAAACTGGCAAACACACACCCTGAGTCTGATAAATCGCCTTCAAACAAGACTTTTCACCACAACGGCAGAAACTGACTGACCTGTTGAGTTCACATTTCACAGCTTTCCTATTTAACATATCAGGTGACAGACAAAACCACAGATGCACAGTTTACATAAGTCCAGCTTCCTTCAGCACTTGCAGACCATGTTGTTACAGCTAGTGAGCGAGAAAGTGTTAGGAAATATCATATTCAGGTAATAGAGCGGTTGTGTCAGTCACTTTAGTGAGAAAATAATGATTACATTCCTGTTACTGACTAACATCCATGCGCCAAGAAGAAACACACACACACACACACACACACACACACACAGTTGTGAGTGACAGAACAAAACCCAAAGTGAAATTAGGTAAAAAGTACAAAGCTTGAATCCAGTCTGAATGAATTCCTTTAGACTGTCAAAACGGTGTTGTTGCTAATCTGTTCTTATCAGTGTTAATGTCAGCGTGCGATCAGGTCAATTTAACACTCACAGATCAACTTACTGCCTTTGAAATCAGCGTGATTTGTTTGCATCAGAGAGTCAAACATACCTCATTCCAGACAGTCATGCTTTCCAGCTGTTGTAACATCAGCTTTAGAGCTGATACTCATCAGAGTCTAAATGTTGCCAAGATACACAGGGAAGACAGCTGAACGCAGGCGGAAAACAAGCATACACTTGATCCTGCAATATTGTTTTTACCAAAACTTTTCAGAACATCAAAAGCATCTAAATGCTGATTTTTTTATTCTCCTACAAAGTGTAAATATTCAGTTAAATTTTTTATAACATCTATTTTAAATTACAAGTGCATTTATAGTAAAATAGAGAAATTGGTTGTGTTTGAGACTCTGACGGGATTAAAAATGACAACATTTACTCTGCATAAAACATGCCTTTTTACATGTTTAAATAAACAGTCAAACACTAATGCTGCTACTGCTTGAAAGCGGACCTACACTTGTTAGTTCAATAAATCTGCTGAGGTCTCTATGAATGCCTTGTGAGTCATTCTCTCTGAGAAATAAAATCTCTTGCGCTGCTGTTTTAGGAAGTACAAATTTCTTAGGAATGGGGGTGGAAATTATTCATGAATTGAAAATGTCTCACCTCTGATTGGCTAAGAGCAGCGCAATTTTTCCACTCCACAAACAGATCCATCACTGCCCTGCCAAACCTTGTCCAGATCTGGGACACCACAACTGGGTGAAGCCTCCATTCCCTGGAGAGCAGGTCTGCCCCGTGGGTCCTGCAATCGAGGAAGTAAGCTGCTCTGAGAGACCAGAGATCCAGATTGTACTAATGTAGCAATGTCTACGTCAATTCAGAAGAGCAAGGGAGCGTGCCTCCCTGTCTGTTCATATGTGACACTACAGTTGTGTTATCTGTGCATACTAGCGCATGCTAGCCTCTCAGCTAATGTCTAAAATGTCTCAGTGCCTTAAACATGGCTGACAGTTCCAGATGTTTGATACAGAACTCCAAATGGGACCGGGTCCACATACCTCTCACTTCCATACCCCCACACAGAGCCTACCAGCCTTTCAGGAAAGCATCTGTGGTCACCACCACGTGCTCAGACACCCTCTCAATTGGAAAACCCTGGTGGAGCAACCCTGGTTGTATCCATGGGAGAAGAGCTGCTGTGCAGGCCCTGTTGATGGCCAACTTCTGGTGAAGATGACGTGAAGGACAGACACAGTGAGAGCGTACCAAACAATGGAAATGACGCACCTCACCTTTAACCAACCAAGAGGCGCCATGGCTATAGTGGAAGCTATTGATGGGTCGAGCAACACTGATGCGTCGGCGCACGTATCTAGCTCATAGAACGAGACCCCGTGTCGGTGCACGTATCATTTAGGAGGTAGTCACGTGACCGATACAGCTGCTGTTTCACTTGTCTGTGAAGTGCCGAACCGTGTTTAAATCGGTCAATGGGATGAGTTTCTGCCAAAAAGTACATCTTTTGAAGCAACATTATTCATCCTGTTGCTCACCGTTTCTGCTTGATCCATCAGAATTTTGTTTCTAAATGATTCTTTTAAAATCATTCGTACTGTTTTCTGCAGGTTAAATGTCACATTTGTTTAACAGAAGTTTCATACGTTAATAAAAGAAGGTCGTCAGTGTGAGACATCACGGAGCATCAGCGAAAACGCTTGTGGAGATTTGGTCGTCCCACCGGCTGTAAAGCTGTGTGGAGTGTTAGTTTGATTCTCAGTTGGAAGTGGGTCATGTGGCTGTGGAACGCAGCTATCCAGTGATCCTAGAGGTGCAGTGGTGCGCTCTGCTCAACCAAGAGCATATTTCTAGTCCGAGGAAGGAAACCCTCTGATTCTGAACTATGGTGCTCTTCTCGTAATTCATGGAGAAACCCAGGGCTTAAACATAAGAAACAACCTGGGAAACTTGAGACTGCCAGCACTGAGAACTTGCTACTGAAACCATATCATCCAAGAAGGCAAGAACACAGATGCCTCTGTCTCTGAGAGGTGCAAACGCAGCTTCCACATGTTTGAAAAAAGATGCGGGAGTTAGGGCTAGTCTGAACAGGGAGCCAAATACCTGTAGGCTTGCCCTTTGAATGTAAAGCGCAGGAACTGCCTGTGATCGGGATGAATCCTCACATAAAAATGTGCATCTGTGATTGATTGCAAAAAAACTGTCTCTGGGGATGACAGCATTTGGCAGCTGCTTGAGCGTTAGCATTTTGAAAAACTGTCCCTGCGCATATTCAATTCAAATTCAATTCAAAAATACTTTATTAATCCCAGAGGGAAATTGATTAATTATTAATTAATTGATTATACTTATTTAACATACACAGATCCAGAATGGGATGAAGCCCTCCTCCTCTTTTCAGGACTACAAAGTCACGGCTGTACTAACCCTTGCTTGTTTCCTCAAAGGAGAACTGCTCAAACAGCTGCATTTGTTAACAGCCCGAATTTCCTCTCTCAACATGGCCGCTGCGTCTGCATCCACAATAGTGTACACAACGAATGCTAGACTGGAGTAAATGGCCTGTATTTGTATGGCGTCTTCTTGGGGTTCTACAACCCCCCAAGGCACTTCACAACACAATCAGTCATTCACCACTTCACACACACATTCACACCCTGGTGGGGATGAGCTAATGTAGCAGCAGCTGCCCTGGAACACACGGACAGAGGTGAGGCTACCGAGCACAGACGCCACCACCAGAAGGAGGTGGGATAAGTGTCTTGCCCAAGAACACAACAGCAGCTTTCTCTGGTGGGAGCCAGAATCGAACCAGCAACCTTCCATTTACTGGACAACCCGCTCTACCTCCTGAGCTACTGCTGTTCCAGAACTGTGTGTGTGAGTGTGTGCACGCAGAGGTGGAAAGTAATGAATTACATTTACTCACGTTAGCTTTTTTGTATATTTATACTTTTACATTGTTTTTAAAATCTGTACTTTTACTTTTACTTGAGTAAGTTTTTAAAAAAAGAATTGTAATTGGCTACATTTTAAATCATATCCGTTACGGAGTAAAAATAAATTGTAGGCTTAATTGTCATGATAGGAGAGGAGGTTGGACCCAGGATGCAGAAGTACCCAGAGCGACTCAAAGGCTAAAGAGGTTTTAAGGAAAATAAACAATTCCTTTATTTAAGGAGGATGAGCTGAAAAGTCCAAAGCGCAAAAATAAGGCCAACACCAAAAAACTTGAAAACTCTAAATTAACAAAGCTCACACATGAGCATGGACTCGGAGAGACTCGAGAGGGGAACGAACAACGCAACACATATGACAATGACCCAACAAACACTGAAGGACAAGCCAGGCTTTTAACACAGTGGAAAGCAATCAGGGGAACAGGTGACAGGTGAAATCAAGTAACTACATGGGAAGGGAAAACCAAGCAGAGGGGAAGATAGCATAACCTATAAAACACTAAATAACTAAACCTAGAAACTAAGGGCCAAGATAAACAACTAATGACAAGAGGAGTAAGGGAGACTAATAAACAAGCGGGGAAGGACACAAACACTAAAGGGAACTAATAAAATGAAAAGCTGAACTTATAGGAAATAAAACTACAGAGGGGTGACTGGAGAGACCTGAGAAGCTGGAAAACACCAGGAGGCACATGAGGAGAACACAGAGGACAAACAGGAGGGGGCTGGGGACCAAGGGGACGCAGAACATGACATTAATACATTCAAAATATTACATGTAGCAGCATCGGAACAGAAAGAGACACCTGCATGAGCGCCGCATGTAAACCGGGTGGGTGTACACTTTTGATAATGAGGACAAAGCCATTTTTACCGCAGTTTTGCTCAAAAACCTCAGTTCTGTCCTTGTGATCCACACTCACTGTTTACCTCCTGTCTCCCTCCTCTCCTGAGGGTTGGAACCTGCACCTTCGTGCACCTGTTTGACGTCATCAGAATTCTGCTCGGTTCGATAGCCAGTCTCGGTTCCGTGTTTGAAATGTGTTTCCTTACCGCTCCGCACGGAAGCGGCAAAATAATTTTTAGCGCTCATAACAAGTGGATTCTCAGCGCTTTGCTCATAAAACAGAAGACCTGCAGGCCTCTGTGAGTTAAAACCATTGACATAAATATATGGACAATGGGTTTCCATAGGCTCCAATAACAAGTTTTTCTGCTAAAATGGGAGGTGGCCACCACCGCCATTTTGACCGTGTCACAGGTTCCGTCAAGCCCAGACAATTCCATAAAAGGGAAGAGAGGTGGAGCTGAGGGTGGGGCTGTAAGGCTGGGATCGACTGATGACACCCGGTCGAACTAGCTACAAGCTAACCTGAAGCTAACCCAAAGCTAATGCATTGGTGGGAGCTAAGCTAACGGAGGTAGCAACCTAGCTACAACCGAAGTTAACTGTGCACAACACCAGAGCTTCTGAGTCAGAGATATGCCGGTCTGACCGCTGGGTAAAACCGGGTGGAACACAGAGGTCCCCGAGATCTCACAAGCCAGCAGCCGCACAGCAGACAAGAGCCGCTGCGATCTGAGATGTGCAGAGCTGCCGCTGGGGAGAACCGGGTGGAAAGGTTTCCATCCCAGAGCTCCACAAGCCGTCAGACCGCGCAGCAAACAGAAACCGCGATCAGACAGAGATGTGCCGAGCTGCGGGGAGAAGTGGCGTATTTTGGCAGTTCTGGCTTGCCATAAGAACCAGCTGTCAGCCCGCACAGCTAACAGAAGCCGCGATCAGACAGATGCACCGAGCTGCTGGGAGAACCAGCCATCAGCCCGTGTGCAGCACACAGCAGCTGCGATCAGACAAAGATGGACCGGGCTGCGGGGAGAGGATAAGGGTGGAAAACAGAGGTCTCCACAAGCCGATAGTCGGAACCCAGCTCCACTAACATGTTATATTTCAACCCATTTTCTAAAGTGCAGCATTATGTTGAATGCACTGGGTTTTACCCTATTACATTTAAATTTCATGGTTAAACAGTACATGTTAAAATCTAAGCTCAGCTCGGCAGTGACATAAAATACATAAATATAATTTTACTTACCGAAAAAAATTAAGTGGAGACTCATTGGACGCTCTATTAGTGCAATTAATGCCACAGCAAGTCGTTTTGTCCAACAATTGCACAAAAAATATCCAAAAAAGAATACACAAACACAGACACTCAAAATCCCGGAACAGTTTCCAGGCCAGGCCGAGGCTCTACTGAGGCCTTTCCACAGAGCTAGCTCTGTGGTCACGTGGGTCGGATGCTCATTAATTATACAGAATTTTAGGCTTTTAATACACTTAAACAGAAGAGTGAGAAAAAAATCACCCCCCGCAGAGTTGTCATGAGTGTAAACTAGATCATTTAAACCAAAAACATGTGTTGGTACCAGGCTGTAAACATGTTTATTTCTGCTGTGAAGTTGGTATTTTTAACATGGGAGTCAATGAGGATTTGCTCGCTTCTGACACCAGCCCCCAGCGGATGAGGGTGGAACTGCAATTTATGTCACTTCCGGGTTGGCCTCAATTTTGAGCCGCATTGTGGGGGCTTGGGCAGGGCCAACGTTAGCAGCTGTCATATGGTCCATCTCAAATGTTTGACTTTCATTTAGCTTGTTATGTGACAGGTTAGAGTACAGTCTCATGTGAGAGTTTTGTTATGCAACAAATGCAATGAGCAGGTATCATTGAGATACCTCACATACTGATGGCATCTAAAAATTAACGTTTTTTTTTTTTTCAAAATAAAGAATAATTTTAATCACAATTGAAATGCGCAATCCAAGAAAAACCTCGTCCAATCAATGTGCACGTCCTGTTTTCAATGATTGGATAGAAATCCTTCCATTGAACTGTATGTGTGTCCGTGTGTGCGTGCACACATGAGCGTGTTGTGAACTGGTGTTGTGGTTTTGCACTGATGTAACCATCTTTATGCTGACAAAAATGTAACTAAGTAAATTTTACTTTGAGCACATTTTATTTATGATACTTTTTAGTTTTTCTTGAGTAAAAATTTAGGCAAGTACTTTTACTTGTACTTGAGTAAAAAATTATCAAAGTACTGGTATACTCGTACTTAAGTAGGAAATTTTGGTACTCTTTCCACCTCTGTGTGTGTGTGTGTGTGTGTGTGTGTGTGTGTGTGTGTGTGTGTGTGTGTGTGTGTGCGTGCGAGTACACGTCTTCCAGTGAAGCATATGAAGGTCAGTGATAGCTGTTTTTGCATAAAGACCACACAACCAGCAGCAAGGCATGAGTGTTGTTTGGATCATGACATCATCAATACCAACAACATGACTGTTGCATCATTTCCAAAACCAAATTCACACACTTTCAGTGTTTTATGATTTTCCAGCTCCTCGCCACAGAGCTGATTTTCACATCTATGAACAATCCAAACAGTCAAGATTATTTCATTTCCCATAAATGTTATTATGATAAACTATATTTCTGTTTGAAAATATCACATTATAATCCAAGCATTATTATAAACGTTCTCTGTATAAGAAAACTAATTAGAGTTATTTTAACAGGTACTTTCAGTTCCTGCCACAGTTTAAAAACGCACACATTCGTAGTAAGTTGTGTTTTTAAATGGATGTTTTTTACGTGAGGCTGTGAATGTAGAGTTTTGTGTCTTGAGTTTTTAGCTTTTCAAGGATGGGCACTACAAGCAACAACTCCTACCTTCTACGTGATATGTGTCTGCCCTGAGTCGAGAAGATTGTGGGTTCAAATCCAGTTGGGTCACGCAAAATACCTTAAAATGGGCCCAATGCCTCCCAGCTTGACACTCAGCATGACAGGGTGGGATTGGGGGGGGTTAAACCACCAAATAGTTCCCGAGCGCAGCCACTGCTGCAGCTCACCATTCGCAGAGATGTAATTCACCAGTGTGTGATGATGACTTATGGGACTGTAACTTTAATTAAATGGTAACAATTTTTTTTTGTCTTTGAAAATTCAGTCTCTCCCAACACACACACACACACACACACACACACACACATAAGGAAAGGCCAAACGTCAGCATTTCACACTTTAAAAAAAGTGTTTGTCTATAATAATTAACACTGAGAAAAATAAACGTGTTAGAACAACAGTCCTTTACATTAGTAACATTTATTTAAACAAATGCAATGAGCAGAGCTAAGTGTGTAATCACTATCCGATGTTTTTACTAAAAAAAAACTACAAAAGATCAGAATGAAGGCTTAAGATCATCATCATCATCATCAACCTTTATTTATTAAGCACATTTAAACGGCGACAACGCCAACCAAAGTGCTGTACAAGACAATACATCACCAAAATAGATAAAACAAATAAAAACTATTAAAAACAATAAATAAATAAAACAGGAAAGCACAAGATAATATCATTTATTTTACAGCAAGTCCTGCAGCTGAAAGCAGCAGATGGAGCTGCAGGTATAAGGACCTAATGGACACATTTAGCAGCAGACATTTAGATGAGAATGACCAAGGCAAAGGTTCATAAGAGGGCTGCATACCATTTAGAATAAGTGCTGCTACACAACAGAGCAGAAGAAAAGAGACACATTTAAGCAATACAGTTAATTTTGACAACTCTGCCAAACAATATTTCTCTCCAACAACGCAGTCGCTTCGTGCTCTGGATCCTGTCTCAAACCTCTCTCATTTAGTTTATGTCAGAAAGGGAGACAAGCCTGTAAATCTAGCAGTCCTAGAGTGAGACAGGTGTGATAAACTGGATAAAATGTTGTTTGAAATATATTATTTTGTGACAAAATAATGACAAAATGTTTGCATAACATTTGCAACATCTGTCTTCTGTCAGTGTGCCCCGTGGCAGCTGTGGCTACAATGTCACCAGCATGTGAACGTGTGTGTGAATGAGTGGATGACTGATTGTGTTGTGAAGCGCCTTGTGGGGCTTTAGAACCCTAAGATAGTGCTATACAAATACTGGCCATTTACATTGATGCCAATGAGTCATTAGTACCAGTTTAGTGTGATTCCAAATGAAAACTTGTCATAGCCTAACCCTTACACACACACACACACACACACACACACACACACTTGGCCTGAGGCCATTTTCTGAGGCAGGTCCAATGAGGGTCCTGAGGTTATTAGAAGGCCATTTCACTGTTTTTGGATGGAGATCAGATTTCCAGTTCCTCCTGGCCTCGCTCTTCAACGTCTTCCCTTGGGCTCCATAGAAAATGAACAGGGTCGCCATGGTAAAACAAGCCCCTCCCATCAGCCGATGAGCCGCAGGCATCCTTCTGGCAGATTTTATTCAATCTATTTGGAGCCAAAAGTGTAATAAACAACACATCATACAGTGATTAGTTTAATGTCTGCCACCATAAAAAAAGAGAAGGGCTTCAGAACATTTAGTCACTTCTGTCTCTCTCTCACACACACACACACACACACACACACACACACACATGAGCAGTTGCTGGAACATCCTGCAACTGCTACAAAAACTGTGTTTAGGTGAGAGAAAGTGTGAGATGAGCTTGTGGTAAATGGAGTCTCTCGCCTTTTATGTTTTGTGTGAAATAGTCTCAATCTTTCAGCAGCCTTCCATTCACACGTCGGCCCCTTTCTCAAAATGCTGTTGACAAACAAACAACCCTGTAAGAGGCGGTGTCAGGAGCAATCTGGAGATGTTGCTCCTGGGACGCCCTCAGACATGGGCACATCATGTCCCACCCAGGAAACAGTCTGTTCCACGAAGCCACAAGGTACTTACTGCTTCTGCAGCTCTTCTGATTTCTTCTCTATCTAGTGGTCACTAGTCACACCTACTTCAGTCTCTCTCTCTCTCTCTCTCTCTCTCTCTCTCTCTCTCTCTCTCTCTCTCTCTCTCTCTCTCTCTCTCTCTCTCTCTCTCTCTCTCTCTCTCCATCTGTGTGCACATGTTTTGTGTGTGTGTGTGTGTGTGTGTGTGTGTGTGCGTGCGTGTTTCATGTGCGTGTCTGTTTGTGGATGTTTCATGTGTGTGTGTATATGTGTGCGTGTGTGTGTTTACATGTTTCGCGTGCTTGTGTGTGTGTGTGTGTTTACGTGTTTCACGTGCGTGTGTGTGTGTTTACATGTTTCGCGTGCGTGTGTGTGTGTATTGTTGTATTATATAAGATTCACATCTAACCTACAAGGTGAGAATTCTGAAAGTGTCTCGTTCAGACATGGACGTAATTTTCACTTTAGAAGTGGGGGGGGGGCACGGGGCGGGGGGGGTCTTTACAGTATGCTCTAATGGGAAACAGGCTTCAACATAAACAGTTGTTTTCCGGTTGGTCCAAGAGCTCAACCAGTGTCAATTTAATATAGCGTAACATTGTTTTCGGATGGTAAAAAGTGCAGGGGTCAAAACTTGACTTTGGACAAAGTGGGGGGGACATGTTCCCCCTGTCCCCCCCCAAAAAATTACGTCCATGCGTTCAGAAATCTTCTGGAAAAAACAGTTTTTTTACAGTCACTAATGTTATATTTATGGATTGACAATGATTGAAACACTAGAAGCATATTCTTGAGAAGTTAATTTTCTAAAAACAGTAAATCAATTCTTCACACACACACACACACACACACACACACACACACACACACACACACACACACACACACACACACACACACACACACACACAAGGTCTTAGACTCAGTTTAATACCTAACAGCAAGTGACTGGGGGAAATAAAGCCTTCAGTCCTGCTGACAGGGGAACATTAGCTGCTTCTGAATCAGAAATAAAGAAATGCAATAAGCCATGTTTGCTGAAATGTGTCACTCTGTTGTTTACTGCTGTGGTTTAAGCACAACTAAAACTTTAGTGGTTTGACTATATTTTGTGTTTCTTGTGCCATTTGCTACCAGTAAACAAGTAAATAAACAAGTAAATAAACATTAAAGACAGGAGCAGTTTGTTGGTTGTCAATCACTGTCACTTCTGTTGCTATGGTTACCTTCCAGCACATACCACCACTTTTGCTTTGATATGCTTTATATTTAAGGCAAAAGCCAAAACAAAAAGAACAAAGTCGTGTATCTGAAGTCTTATGCCTTTGTTACTTTTCTAAATGAAAAGTTACTGATAAAAATACCGGATAAAAATATTTAATAAAATAAAACATCCTTCATCGGTGTTGAGGCAGAGGCCTGCAGAGAGAGAATGAGCTGAGACCACAGTGATTTATGCGTTGGTTTGTCTGGCGGAGAAATATGTGAGACGTGAGTTTAACAGCAAACTCAAAGGTGCTTGAATCAGCGTTCTGCGTCTGACGCTGGATGTTTCTTTTATCACCACAGAAACTTTTAACTTCTTGTCAGATCAACAGGTGATTTGTTGCTCAACAGGCTCCAACAGCAGATTGTCGATTGATGAGTGATCGCTTAACTCCTTCAGATCACAAACCAGCGGTTTTCATCATGAGAACTAAAATTCATCACGTCAGTCCAGATCAATGAGAGGCCATGATGAAGCTGTTGTCACTGCTTCTGGAAAGAGACTCAGTTTGGTTTGCTAACTAGATTTTTTTCCCAAAGAGAGAAACAACTTTAGTAAATTGTACATGAAGATAATGTCGCTGTTTCTGACCTTTTTGAAGCAAGTTATTGCAAAAATGCAAAAAAAAAAAAAAAATAATAATAATAATAATAATAATAATAATAATAAAAAACAAAATAAATAAATAATTTTTCCAAATTGGAATTTTTCTAACATTTTCTGTGCATGTCACTCCTGATGTTCCTCTCCTTTAAACGTTTCATTTAGAATGCCAGTGCATTAAAGTAGAGTAGAGGATGGGCATCACTCATACTTTAAGCATCACTTGTGAAAGGAATCCCTTTTTAACATTTGTCGCTCACGCAGACATGTGTACTCTTTTATCTGAATAACTCCATTTCTGATAACGCTCTATATGTGAGCTCTTTGGCTCCAATAATATGTATTTACTTGGTATTTCAGTAGAAAAAGTGACAATTGAGTAATAAAATGTGCTGGATCCTTCTACTTATCTGTGTTATTCTCGCTGAAGAAGAGCCTGAAACAGCTTTTTTTTATTTGATGCTGCTATAACAACGTTAATAAGAACAAAACTTCAACTGTTTGAATCAAAATATAAATTATGCTCGAAGCATAATTAATTCATTTCAGAATTTGAGGATTTCAACCAATTTCAACACAGAAGAATGATTTTTGACATCTGATTCTGTATTTTGTTGGAGTGCCTGAGCAGAAGGAGGAGTGCATTCAAAGCAAAACCCTGAAACAGCTTGGTGTGAAGACTGAGTGGATGAAACAAGTGAGATATCTGAATAAGTGTGAGCAAAGTGGTCCCTGTTCATTATGCTGTCTCACAGCTGGAGTAGACCAGACTTTCTGGTTCCTGTTGTCTGGTAGATGAGTGAGATGAAGCTCCAAGTCCCTCTAATCATCATTCCAAAACTTGAAAGATTACCACCTCTGGATGCTTTGTTGAAAAGAACCCGTCTTCTTTGCTCTAAACCTGCAGAAGATCCTCTTGATAACATAAAATGTTTTTCCCATAGGGGGCATTTAGAAACTGCAATAAAAGTCAAAGCTTTTCTGCTTTCTGTGGAAACTGAAAAAAGGAACATGAAGAGCATTCTCAGCGGTACAAAAGACTTTGATGCATGGTGTCCAAGTGCTGAATTCCCTTGTGCCTGTCCATTTCAAACTTTATTTTCTCACAAGTCGGATTGCCTTTTTGCTTGTGCACTTTACACAAAACCCTTAATGATGTGTCCAAAAGAAGAAAAAAACATGGAGTAGATTAGCTCCTTTGTTTAGTTAAAATAATGCATGTCAGAAATAAAATGTTTCTGAATAATCTGCGACCGTTTCTGATTACTGTAATGAGGGTTTTTGTTTGTTATTATGTAGATTGGCACATTTATATCCAGCCTCTTCAGATCCAGGAGCCAGGATCAACCAGCCCCTGTGATCAGTCCAGACACCGCCCCTCCTCTTTTTTAAAAACCCCTTTGTGTGTTTTAGAAGATCTACTATGTGATCTATTTGGTTTATGTTTTAAGGTTAACATCGTAGTTTACTGACTTTGGGTTTGTAAAGGTGTTTTCATAGTACGTCCGTTTTTATTATGAACTTTGAGATTTTTAAAAAACTCCTTCTAGTCTGGTAAAACTTGCAAAAAAAGTTCTAACCAGGGGTTTAATTGTTGATAATTGATCCTTTAAATGTTAACTGTTTGTCTTGGTTTTGTTCGGCATTATTGTAATAATGCTCTCCATCTGTTTGCTCACTTGTTTTTATACCTTTTTATGACAATCAAACCCATTTTAAATCCACAGTTTCTTATGTTACCCCCTCGTTGTCATTTGAACACCTGCCGTCGGGGTCGTAACACAAGCGTTTAACAGTTTAGCCACTGTTCTTACAACACAGAAAAGGAAAAAAAAAGAATGGGGTTTGATAAAAATAACAAACAGTAGACAAAGTGTAGAGAGCCTTTTATTTTCAAAAGTCAAACTCTGGAGGAGCAAAAGTTTGCACTCAAAATTTAGAAAATTTGGATAATTTCAAGTGCTTGAATTTCTCCTTATTCAATTCAATTCAGTTCAAAGATACTTTATTAATCCCAGAGGGAAACTAGAGTTTCAGTACACACATTTCTGAGATCAGACATACATGGGCAAGACACATGACAAGAATTGGTGACTGTGGTCATTTGCAACCTGAGTTGTGCTACCTTAATAGAGATCTGAGGGATTATATGAGGATTGGGTCAGGTGGAGGGAAAAAGAGGCACTTCAGAGTTACCCTCCACAGGGAGGGCAGCTTTGCTATGCAAAATACACCTCAGACAGAAATGCAACAGACTTCAGACCTCACACAACATAAGTGTCCACTAGGTGGGGAGGTAGGGTTGGCGACTCTCCTCACATCAGTGCATGCAGCCGCAATGAGCAGCGCTCGTCACCTCCGTTTGGGCAGGGAAGGAGGTATTTGGGTTAGAAAGCACAGTGACTCCTGGAAATGGTTCCATGACCTTCACCGGTCTCAGTTCCACCCAGGCTGGGATAGGGAGACAGAGTTGCCATGGCGACGGCAGCATTCTACATTTCTTCTGAGGGGGAGTAATCACTTCAGCCTCACAGGCTCAAGGGCACCAGATTCAGATAAGAACTTGTTTTGGGGCCAGACAGAGATAATTTCCTCTCTGTCTTAAAGTTCTGTTGATTTCCAACCCCTCTCGATCCAATAATGGCGTAAATTAATCTATTCCCAACCGTGCTGTTCTGTCAACTCTCTCTTTGATTGAATCCACCTTCTGTGCCAGAGCCTGAATCTCAGCCAAAGTTCCAAGCTTACGACTCATCTCGACAATTATATGAGTTTGTGCATTCACAGCGCGGTGTAATCCCTCCCTGAGCTCCAGGATTGAGCCAATATTCCTCGAAAGCTCATTCATTTTCCAGTAAGCCAGACAACCGTTCAGGCCAAACAGCAAGAAACCTGACAACCAACACAACGAATATCCAGACGTCTTCAGAATCCTTCACAGACAGTTGAGAGAGGCAGATCAGGTTCCACTGTTTCCAGGAGTCCATGACATGCCCAGCTGGCTCTGTCCCAGAGGGGCATCTGGGAGCCCCTTCTCCTGTTCTCATCGTTGAAAAAATTTAGTCAATCGCGTTGAGAGGCCAACTGGCCAGATCCATTTTTAACAATTTCCAGTTTCCAGAAAAAAATGCAGAAGCGCCGTACACCCAAAGACAGACAAAGAGCCTTGGGATAAGATAGGGAGGAGAGGAGGAAAAAAGCGTCTGCGTTCTCCAAGAGCCGGAAGAAGTGAAAGTGTTAATAGTGAAAGCCAGCAGGTTTCAAGGCAACTACAAAACTTGATTTGTCTTTGTTTTAGTCCTGGTAAATGCCCAAGGCAAGAAAATTTATACAGGAAACTGACCATAACAAATCAGACAGGGTGACCCACAAGGTTATGTGTTTGGTCCGAAACCTTTTTACTATGTAGCGTTAAGGATTGTACATATGTATTAAATTATCAATAAGATGCGATATTCCATATAAATATGAAATATCAAACTGCATAAGCATTTTTCCACACAGACTTTGGGATTTATAAAAGAAAACTTAGCGGAAAAATGTGCACAACTTTAAGTTGACTAAGGACCTGGCTTACGCACATTTTGGACATGGAGAGCACCTGCAGTGCTGCTGCTGAGAAGGATAACATTATGAAATCCTGCAGCATTATCACTTGTACCACCTCATGCACACACAGAACAAGTAAACTGATGCTAAATATGATACTTGTTAAAAAATGAACTGGCCACACTCCAAACACATAGTTCTCTATTTCTTCTTGGCTATGTGTGACAGTGTAGTCTGTTAAAACAGTGACTTTATTCTCCTTTAATTAATAACCTGTCTCTGTTATTATCAGAGCCACATTTATGTTTTGCCGGGAGGTAACGGTACTTCCTTCATACCTCATGAAAAAGCGGTGAGGAAGTTTGACGTGTGAACTGTGACAACCAACTGTTAGCAGCTGTTTGGCTTACAGAAGTTGTAGCGCATTTTATGCATGCACTTTGTTTGCATGCACGTCTGTGTGTGTGTGTGTGTGTGTGTGTGTGCGTGCGTGCGTGTGTGCGTGTGTGTGTGCATGCGTGCATGTGTGTGTGTGTGTGTGAGAGGTAGGGGGTGTGGTGGGGCTCATTGGGATTCAAGTTTAATAATAACCTTGATGCCTTTCTCACAGAGGCCTCTGAAGTTGCTTCCACTCCATCAAGTCTGTGTGTGGTTGCCTGGCAACCAAGGGTCCGGTGTTCCCGAGCGACGTTGTTTGTTCCCTGTGAATGATCTGCCTGAAAGAGGGAAGATGGGTAAAGGTGAGGATGAGTGTAGGGAAGGCACAAATTGGTAAACGCAAGACTCAGCCTCAGGGGCCCCCGAATCAATGCCTAAGCAAACAGGTTTCGTCTGTCTTCGTCTGCCAGCCGCCATCTTCCTCTCCGCTGGATGATTTTCATTCTTCACTTGTGTTTTAATCCCTATCTCCCCATTAGGTGGTACTTTTTCCAATTTGACTCATTTTACACCCAACTAATTTGAGTCAAGTTTAACTTTAAAAATGTCTTTCTTTTAAATTATTCAAGGTTATGTGTCCCCAACCAACACACCCACTGACTCACCAATTCATCATTCTCTCCCTAAACCTATCCAATCCCATATCTCCTCATGCAAAAACAAGATGACCACATAAAGACATCATGAGTTTGGTCTGAAGTGCGTGGATAGGAGTTAGACCTGAAACATGCTTTCTGTTCGTAGTGCCTCTTCATTCCAACTGTGCTGTCTTCATCTACCTACTGCATCTAGAGTATTTCACGTTTATTTTCTCAGACACATAGTTATTTTGAGTGTGTCCTATATAGTATTCACTCTTTTGACTGAGACTGAATTTCCCCAGGTGTTTTTCTATAGAATGCAAAACAGTCAAGGATCCTATCAAGTCTGCATTCACTGATCCTGCAGGTTTAACCCTGTGGGGGTCACAGGAAAGGTCACCCCCTACACACACACACAGACACTCACACTTATTCACATGCTGGTGGTGATGAGTTACAGTGTGGCTACAGCCTCCCTGGAGCACACTGACAACCACCACCAGCAGGCAAGGAAGGTGAGGTGTCTTGCCCAAGGACGCAACAGACCGACTGAGCGAGGCTTGATCTAGCAACCCTCCAGTTACAAGACAACTCCTCTGCCACAGCAGCCCCAAAGGTAGCCAGTTACATCTCCCACTGAGAACAGGAATTTGGACTGAGCCAGCCATCTTTTAGAGAACGGCCTCTGCAGAGCCCAGAATTCAGAATTACTGATGCAATTGTAATGTCCAGAAATGGTAACTTTTCGTCAAAAGACTGACCTTCCTGCCATCGGTCAGCTGCAGACATGAATCTGCCTCTGTGCGTCTGTTAATCTTCCAAGTTGCAGGAAAAGATTCGACACTGCGTGTTTACACTCAGATTGTCAAGACTTTAACATCATGTTCCCTTCTCAAGGTCCCTCTGTGCCAAGCCTGTCTGCTTATCTAGGCCGGTCTGGACTGTTGTTAGAGTGACTGTTTTCAGCTCATATGAGTTAATCATTTGTGAAATGGAATACTAATAATGTCTTCATTAATCTGTGCTTAAATCAATAAGGCTGATTGATTTGTGCTTGAATTGCTGAAGTTTGAAATGAATGTATTACATCGAATCATTTATATATATATATATATCTATATATATATATCTATAAACAGTAGCGTTTGATATGACAAGGCAATCATCATCTACACTCAGACACAAGGTTCATAAGAGATAAATTAAAGTTAAGTTAAACTCATGACACATAGATATTTCCTTACCCCAAATCAGAGCATCCGGTATCTGAAAGAAGGCATGATGTTCTGAGGTTCTTGGTAATACCCCTTAACATGGCACGTTCCGATTGAACAAGAATTCATAATATGAGACTATTAAAACAGAGCTAACTTCTCGGTGAGCTAGTTCCAGTGAAAGCTACGGAACGGCCGTCCGGAGCGAAACCTCTTTAACCCAGAGCATTTTTGACAAGCTGTCAAAACCCTGATAAAAGCTGCCTACCGCTGACACAGCAAACAGTTCCTGCAGAACAAGCTGATACTGTTCCGACTCCCTAAGAGTCCTTCTAGACGCAAATGGTTCCATCCATCCGTTGTGACCCGGAAACATCTCTGGACTGGAGAGTCGGTGCTGCGGTTATTCTACAAACCTCGGTGCCCAGAGGTCATCCGACCTTTTTGGCCTCAGGATCCGCGAAGAGGGTCTTCCAAAGGGTGAGGTAGACACAACCTGAATCGCGTCTGATGTGGGTTTGATAAAAATCAACTTCCTAGTTAATGCAAACCAAATTCTTTCCTTTTTACACCCAGTACTCAGTTCTTCTAGATACAAAGGTTCTGATCATCTCACATTCACACATGGTCACCATACATCACATTCCATCCACCTAGATCCATCCATCACGGTAGTCTTAGTTAACTTGTCATGTTTTCAATTGTTTGGAAAATAAATTCTTGCTTTTTATAAACTTGACTCTCTTCTTGAATCAATATGAAGTGCCCTACAATCCCTGAATAAACAAAGACTTCTAAATCTTCTGGTTAAACATTAAAAACCAATCAGACTGGATTTCCATATTTATATGGAAATTCACATCACATTGGTCTAAGTGTAGGGTAGTTCATTAAGCTTTAAAAGCACCCAAATACATACAATAATTACTATGTTACACAATAAAGCCTCATCTTAACATTAACTACAAAATATCAGTCTTCAACAAACCAAGTAGTATTGATATGCTCTTAAAGAAACCTGGCAGTGTCCTGAACAAGATTAAAGAACTTACTAAATGCTTTCTCGAGAGTTAGAGGATGTGTTGAGCAATAAAGGAGCGCTGGGATGTGGTTAAAGGACACAGACAGAAGTGTGGAGCCAACGAGCAGGAGGCAGGTGTGAGGAGCAAGCACAACTTTAATGACCTACTGGCTCTAGTAATAAACAAAAACCAGTAAGGCTCATACACAACAGATATCAACAGCAAACCAGTACAGGAATTGGTTAATGAAGTCAAACAAATGGGTGAGTCCAGAAGAAGATAAAAGCAACAAAGTAAAGAGACAGACTGTAGACGATAGTAAGAACTAACGTCAACTCACTGGTGCACACTGTAAAAGTTTAGAATTGTTCCACTCAATTGTAAATCATCGATACCCCAACCCTGACCCGGCCTCTCCACCAGACGCTTAGGCATCACACAACCCCTGCGAAGCATAGTGGACAGCTATTTGCTGCTGTCATAGTGGATGGGTGTGTTTCCACCGGCCACAAAGTGTCGCGTTTGGATGCATCTTGGAATTGTAGGTACTTGTTAATCCGACAAATTTACGCTTCGAGTCTCTTTTTTCCCTCACTACATTTCCAGAATGCGTCAAGCTCGGCAGCTCAGATCAGGCCCGACGAAAGCGGTGTAAAATATAAGGTAAGGAAAGGTCGGAGCACACTACTTAGCAAATTCTCTGGCTCGGAGGTTTTTATTAGACTTTCAGTATTTAAGCATGAAGAACATGTACCGTCAGGGTCAGGGTCAGGGACCATCTCCTGTGGGGATCAACGATCTAATGAAATGCGTTTATGTGAGTGAGTTTTCTCTTATATTGTTCTGTATGAAAAAACAAGTCGGTCTCTGCTGACTGTGACATGCAGAACCAAAATAACTGGGTTGGATAAAAGATTCCACAAGCCAATGAAGGACAGCAACAACCAAAGCAGCCTGGAACCCAATAAGGCACCACGTGGAAACCCTGAGGTGTGTGGAAGCTGTATGACCTCAGCGCACGAATTCCCCACTCCAACACCTCAGACTCACTGAGTAGTGAGATGTCTGTCATAACATTACGAAACTCTTGGATTCAAGTCAGCACTTCATGATTTTATTTTCTTTTAGAGCCAGAGTTAATGGATCTTGACAGATCTTGTTATGCAGTAGCTGAGGAAAAATCTATTTGTTAAGTTTGGATCCAGCAGCTTCAAAGCAAACAGCTGATGCACTCTGGAGCGTGCAGGTCTACCTGGCCTTTCTGCCTCACTGCAGCTTACATTAGTGCTGAGAGCTAACCAGCTAGGGGCTGAGAACACATACACACATACACACACACACACACACACACACACACACACGTACTACGCCTCTAAAAGGACACAACGTTCTCAGGAACAAATCTTTCTCTTTTACTTTATTCCTTCTTCTTTAACCTACTGTAATTATATCTGTTCATCCTCCTCTTCCTCCTTTGGCGCTGCAGAGCTGGCGTTCCTGCTGCCACTAATGACACGGTGTGATCTCCAGAGTCCCCAGCCAGAGAGAAGGATTCACATATGTTCTATATCATCTCCTGAACACTTCCATATGGAAGTGGTGCCACCCACGCTAGGACCTGACACAAAGTGCCCATGCAGGACGAAGGAGAGAAACCAAAATGGAGAGTGTAAACAAGGAGGAGGAAAGAAACACACAGAAGAATGGTCAGATTGGGTGAAAATAGAGGAAACATAGAAAAGCAGACAGAGAAAAAGAGCGAAGGGAGAGGAACAGCAATTAAAACTCAAACAGGGAGAGAGTGATGGAAGAAGAATGCATACCAGGCCTGCGTTTTTCCTGTCTGGCTGCTGACAGGAGCAGTCATAAACAGGAAAGCCTAAAAATGATGAAGCACCCTGCAGCAAGCCAAATCCTCTCAAAATATATTTGTTTATTTTTTCAGTCCAGTCATATTAAAATATTTAAAGCTGTTTTTGTCTAGTCATTGCTGACAGTTTAAAGATGTCTGTCAGAGCTTGTTGGTCTTAAATGATGCGTAACCTGGTGACAAAGGTTTAAAAATGCTGATTTTTAAAAATAATTTGCCTTGTCTGTCAATGAAAATGTCTGCTTCTTCAAAAAGACGTATTAATTCAGGAGATCTACAATCTGTCAAACATAAGAAACTAGAAATGATTTCAAACCTCGTATTTATGATCACATTTTATCATTTCAAGAAGGAAATGTGTCTGTCCTCTTTACAAAGCGGTGTGTTCTCATGTAAACATACAAAAACCTTTAATTATGAACCTTCTTTCCTTGTTGTCACTTGAAGTAATTATCTTCTGAGGGTCACTGTGTGCAGGAATGTTGGTTTACTCTGATGAGGTGTGAACATTGTCTGTTTATTGCTACACATTCAGTCTTTGTTCATTTGTTTGATCCTATCGACTGGCCTGCTCCAGGTGCAGAACAGATGACCTCAAACTTGTATAACACTTTCCTCTACAGAGGACCTGGTGACTGACTCAGTGATGATGGCAGCTCTGCTGCTGCAAACCATCAAACCTCCACCGCCGTGCTTTAAAGCTGTTGTGAGAACTTTGTCCTGCATGGTGTTTGGTTTGCACCAAATGTGGTACTGTGGGTTATGATCAAACCTTTCCACCTTTTTTGGCAAAAATAAATAAATAAATAAATAAATAAATAGATAAATAAATAAACGAATAAATAAATTCATTCATTCATTCATTCATTCATTCTGGGAAATTTGATTCCTCAGATGCAAGTTGGAAAATTAAGCTTCTGTCATGTTAATTTTAGAGACAAGCTGTTTCTCGGCAACCACCCAAAAGAGGTCACATTAGTTTCATTTTGTCATATCTAACATGTGTGTTTTGTAACATGCATGTTCATGTTTCATCCAGTGGCGTGTCTAGAAATAGGGTAGGTAGGCCAGTTAGGGGCACCCATTTGGAAAAGGGTGGCACATGTAAACGGCTCATAACTGTGGGGAAAAAAACTGTTAAATAACAAAGCATAACTCATATTTCTAATTCATTACTATACACCAAAATAAAGTCATAGCACAATATCAATGGTGCATGTTTATCAGTAATTATCTATGACATTTTACATGAATAAATGCAAACATATAGTATAATAAAATTGGGACTTCGTCTGACATTGTAAAGTCAGGATTTTTCTTACTAAATAAAGGAGGGTGCACTTTGGATGAAGTAGATGTCATTTCCAGGCTAGCATTTGAACCTTTTGTTCATTTGTAGTTATTTAAATATTTTTCAACTAACAACAGAAATAGGCGAGCTTTATAACCTAATTTCAATGAGAACATTTTTAATTATAAATTAAAAAACATCAACATCAAGAAATGAAGTATCTAGCCTTGTTTTCTGTTTTGTTTAAACCCAATAGTGTCATCATCTAAATTTCAGAAATGTTTTGGAGCATGAACCATGCTTAGTTCAATGCCTAAAATACTAAAACAGTAAAATAAAAAATAAATACATTTCCAAATGTCATCTTACATTTAATATTTTATTGTTTATATGTCTTAAATATTATGTTTTTATTGATTATATGTTATAGATACTGGCTCAGGTTTTGAGGTGGCACCTGGGGGTGGCCAGCCACCTCCCAGGCCTCCTCTCTGGACCCGACCCTGGTTTAATCTTGATGAAAGCACAAAGATCATGAAACTCCACAGAAAAAATTGGAATCAGCTCTGATTTTTGATTTTCCAATGCTTTAGCTGCTAATGCTTCACCGTGGGAAACATCTCTAAAAACCACAGATATTTAAAACGAGCGCTTTGTTTCAGTTGTAACCAAACAGTTTCATTATTCAATTTAATTATTCAATGGCCCTGAGGGCCACCATCATGGGCATTCTTGGAGCATGCCCCAAAGCACCTGAAAGGAAATTGTAATGACCTGCACTTGTATAGTGCTTTTTTTAAGTCAGAGGACTCCAAAGTGCTTTACACTACAATTAGTCATTATAGTAGGTGACCTAGCAGGTGAATCAAGTCGTCATGCAGAAGCCTGACTCATGTCATGCTTCTTGGGGCAGAGAAACATCTAAAACATCCCTGGGGGGCATGATTGGACATCGTTTAGGTAAAACATTGATCACGAGAAGCAAACATTATACCACTCTCTAAAGATGCTTTCAGGACCATTTCCTTGTTTTTACATGCCAAACTCTCCTATGACCTTTTAATGAAAGATGCAATAATTATGGTTCATGTTTCTCCATGCAGTGATCTGGTCATGCCAGTTCATCCTCAAATCTCTTTTTAGACGTCCAAAATTTTTCATTCAGACTTTTCTGCCAATGGTTTCAAAATGTAATAATAGAAAAGTGCCATTAATTCCTCTCTTCTGTGTCTTCTCCTATCATAAAGCTAACAATAGCTACTATGAAAACAACTGTGACTGTGAGGGAAGAAGAGACGATGAAGGAGGCAGATGGAGACAAACAAGGTGGTTGCCAAGCAGATGTGTGGAGGTTGTGAGAACACTCTTCTGCCAGCAATCAGCCCATCATCACCCAGACAACATCAAGCCTGTTGACTCTGAAACTTACACCAGTCCTGGGTTTGTTGCACCAGTTGTGAGTGTGATGATGGGATTTTTACACAGATCTGTGTGTGATGAGCATAGTTGTGTGATAACATGCTAAATCTCAGAGAGACAGGTAAACAAAAGCAGTTTTGTTCATTTATTGTTTGGAGCATGACACTTTCTGAGACAGCAGCAGAGAGTTAGATGTTTCACCAGGGGTGACATACGGTGTGAGTCCTGCAGGGGGCCAGCTTGTGCCTGCATGCTTACATGATGGGAGGTGTTCCATTTCTAATGCAAGGAGCCAACAGACAAGAGGACACACACACACACACACACACACACACACACACACACACACACACACACACACACACACACACACACACACACACACACACACACACACACTTTTATCTTTTAAATACAGCCTGTTTTCTTAAGATAACTGTTAATATCTGAGGGTTTTTCCTCATTCGTTTGGAGATTGTGTGAACTACTGATTATTTCAGAATCTTAACAGAATCAAAGCATTTCGTTAGTAATCAGGACGTCCGGATGGAAACATCCATGTCTGATCAATACGTTCCAGCGATACTTGGTGTAGCACGCGAAAGCTAACCACTGACCCCTTGCTTTTTCTAATTGTTTATTCAACCCAATAAGAAAAATATAACAAAAAAATATTACCACCTTATTGATCCCCTTGGGATATTATTTGAGGTGGTGAGCAGCAGCGTTCAGGGTTCGACAACTTGCTCGAGGATACTTCGGCCCATGGCTTGTGCTGGCTGGGAGTTGTACTGCTAACCTGATCAGTAGAAACTAGCTCTCCCCGTTCAGCCACAACCACCCCAGTTTCATCTATTTATTTAGGTTTTCATTATTAGAATTAAGGGTTATTGTTGAATTTGAAAGTTGGACTCCACCAAGGCTGCCCTTTGTCACCGATTCCGTTCATAACCTTTATGACAGGATTCCTAGGTGTAGCCGAGGTGTGGAGGGGATCCGTTTTGGTGGCCTAAGGATTGAGTCTCTGCTTTTTTCAGATGATGTGGTGCTGTTGGCTTCATCAGAATGTGATCTCTGGCTCTCACTGGAGTGGTTCGCAGCCAAATGTGAAGCAGCTGGAATGAGAATCGGCTCCCCTAAATCCGACACCATTGAGTCGGATGAGGGTAGAATGCCTTCTCTGGGTCAGGGATGAGGTCCTTCCTCAAGTAGGAGTTTAAGTATCTCAGGGTCTTGTTCACGAGTGAGAGAAGGATGGAACGCAGGATCGACAGGCGGACTGGTGCTGCGTCTGCAGTGATGCGGGCGTTGTACCAGATCTGTCGTGGTGAAGAATCTCAATTTCCCGGTGGATCTACGTTCCTACCCTCACCTATGGTCAGAAGCTTTGGGTTGTAACTAAAAGAACGAGATCGCAGATGCAAGCAGCCAAAATGAGTTTTCTTCACAGGGTGGCTGGGCTCCCCCTTTGAGGTAGAGTGAGAAACTCGGTCATCCGGGAGGAGCTCAAAGTAGACCCGCTGCTCCTCCACATCGAGAGGAGCCAGTAGAGCTGCCTTATGGACGTCTCCCTGGTGAGGTTTTCTGGGCATGCCCAACCTGGAGAAGACCTAAAGGAAGACCCAGGACATGCTGGAGGGACTATGTCTCTCGGCTGGTCTGGGAACGCCTCAGGATTACCCCGGAGGAGCTGGTCCAAGTGGCTGCTGAGAGGGAAGTCTTGACATCCCTGCTTAAGCTACTGTACCAGCGACCCAACCCCAGATAAGTGTCTGAAAATGGATGGATGTCGATTTTACCGAGTAGAGCTATACAGCAGTCCGTTTGAGGTTTGAGGTTTGATGCTGTAGCATAACGCACCAGTTTTAGGTTGTGTACAGATGAAGATAAAAGTTACTGTGTGAGCGAAAAAAGTCCATTCTGTTACTGTCACCATGGTTCTTTTATGCAAGACATCAGGGTCTACCTGTCATGGTCTGTGTCTGTGTCTTCCCCATGTGTCTCCTTATGTCCTCCATCCTTCTTTAGATTCCCCTTCTGTGTCTCATAGCACCCTCATGTGTCCTTTGTCTGCGTCCATTATGTGTCCTATGTTGGTAGTCCTTTAAGTCAATTCCTCCCAGGTCTTGTGTCATCTCATTCATCCCCAGGTCCTCCAGGTCTCATTTACATTCTGTGTCCTTGTAGTCCCCAGCTTCTTTGTCCCCAGCTCGACGTGTGTGTGTGTGTGTGTGTGTGTGTGTGTGTGTGTGTGTGTGTGTGTGTGTGTGTGTGTGTAGTTCTGTGTGTGTGTGTGCTTGCCCATTCCCCATTCCTGTTTATATTAGTGCATTTGTGTGTGCGATGGTGTGTGTGTGTTAGTCCTTCCCGCAGCCCTTAGGTTTAGTTTTGTGTTTTAGAGTTTTTTAGGTTTATTTGGCCCTCCTCTGTTTCTGTTTGCCCATTTTGATTATTAGGTTCACCTGTCTTCCCTCCAGCGCTCACTCCACACACCTGCTGCCATTTTCCCTAATCACTTCTCCCTGTGTATATAAGCTCTGTCTTGTCTGTGTCTGGTGTCGGTTCATTGTTGTATGTTTGTCAGCGTTTGTTCGTGCTCTGTTTGAGGTTTTGTCTCCAGGTCTTCGTGAGCTTTGGTCTTCAGGTTTTGGTGCTCTGAGAGAGCTTTTTGATGCCCTGTTCTCCAGGACTTTTGGCCCGCTGCCTTTTTCTGGATTTATTTTTTGTTCTTCCAAAAATAAAGGATTTTTACTTTTACTAACTTCTACCTCGAGTCATCCTGGGTAATCTGCATCTTTGGGTCCTAAACACTCCCTACAACGTGACACTCCCCTATGTAGTTGTTGATCCTTTTTTTCTCAAATTTAGAATATTTTCTTTCTGGGAATTTTATTAATTCTAGACATCTCAATGTTAATCTTGAATGTGAATAAAAATAAAAAATAAAACAATTTCTTCTGTGGCCTTTTAAAGGTGCAGCAAAAAATCGCCTTAGTACAAATCCAGGTTTAAATATATTTATATTTTGTTGTTGGTTCTTTTCTAAAGGTCCATCAAAACATTTTAGTGATCCAAGAAAGTTAAATAAACGACAAAACAAACAAATCATCAGATCAATTAAGCTAATTCCAAACCTTTAGACACCAGAGAAGTGAAGTAAATAAACTATGATGGTTTATTTTTTGTCATTTTTACCTTCTTAAACCAGCGCTGACTAGAAGTAGAGAAGAGTGAGTCAATCTAAATCCAAATTATAGAACAAACAGTAGGCTGAACACTTGAGGAAAATCCAGAGCAGAATGTGTTTCAAACAGCACTTCTCACATCACACAATCATCTCAAAGAGCCAGAAAGCTTTAATTAAAACTTGTTCATTTTGTTTAAATTCAAGTGTAATGTTACAGACCCACTGTTTTTTATTTGTTTCTATTAATGATCTTAGTTATAACCTTAGTTATAACCTTTTAAAGGACCCAAAAACCACATAAGAGCCACCTGGTTGGAGGATAAGCCAGGTTGATTCCTCCTGCTCTCATTTAGATGGAGATAGCTGTGGGAGCTAGGCATCACTCGTGTGAAGTGATGGTTTTGTTGTGAACAACAGTAACGTTCTTGAAGTAACTTTTTCTCCACAGGGAACCACTCTTCACTCTCCATATTTAGCTGTTTATGTGGCTTAGTGGTGAGACTGAAGTCAGGACAGTCTGGATTCCTAATCAGGAACCATATTGGAGCATGTCTGTGTTTGTGTCTGTTCTCACACACACACACACACACACACACACACACACACACACACATGGTCTGCAGATGTACAGAACTAGCGGGCCACCAGACAAATACCAACATGTGTCATGTTTTGTTGTCTTTGCTTCAAATTTCCACGCCTGCATGAAAAGATGAACGTCGGGACAGCGGTGGATGTATGTCACGAGGAAGACTCATTTGCAAACATACCTGTCCTTCACTTCTCTGTTCCCTTCACCACAGGTTTCCATGGAAACCGGGGAAAGCAGGGGGAGTCTGTGTGAAAGTGCGCTTATGTCTGTGCGAGCGCCTGTGTGCATGAAAGCGAGAGAACGGGAGAACTTACAGGTAAGGAGGTGCTTGCACCTTGCAGACCTGGCTTCGTTTTTAACACCTGGCTGCTCCCATTAAAACCTGAGCACAGGAAGCTGAGGGGAGGTAAGTGACAGCCACCTGATAGATGGAAGAACAAACTGTCATGCAGTACTTTAATGTGGTGTATCAAATAGTTTCTTTGGCACAATTTGAAGGAAAAACCATTCGCCCTTGACATTAACGCCAGAGATCAAGCATCTGACTCACTGGGCTGGTCCTGGACAGCTCCTCGACACCCACAGAAATATCAATGACGTATTCAAAAGTGGCAGGCAGCGAAGTCCCAGTGAATATTTAATGATGGCTCTGTTTGAAATTTTGAACAAGCTCTAATTGAGTCATGATTTTTTAATGCCGTCTGTGGAAGCTTCCAGAATTACTGATTGTTTCTCCCACAATGAGCAAACATTCACTGCAGGAGGGTTGGGGAAGAAACGGGGCCACAACACAGACAAAATCCTTGCATTTTTCATCCCCACGCACTCAGCGCCACTTTAAGGAGGCAATATCCTGTCCTGATCTGATTGCACGTAAGGGTTAGGAGAGAGTCAGACACTTCAGACAATCTGGAAAGACTCCTGTCCTTGTTTAAAACCATATAACTGAGGCCCTGTCCACACGTAGCCGGGGATCTGCCAAAACGTAGATATGTGTCTATGTTTTGGCCTGTCATCCACACGAAAACAGATTTTTTCACACGAAAACGGATCTTTTTAAAAACTCCGGCCAAAGTGAAGATCTGCGTTTTCTCCGTTTTGGGTGTCTGCGTGTGGACAGACAAAACCGGAGTTTTAAGGTCTGCAACGTCACTTTCCGCGACACAAAAATGCTGACATCACGTGTGCGACCTGTGTTTACACTAGCCGACAGCATGGATGCCCTCAGAGCTGCGCTCGCTTTATCAATTGTCCAAGCGCTTTTTGCTCGTTTGTTTTTGCAAGCGGAACTACTGCTCCTTATGGAAGACCACAGACGAAGGAGGAGGTTAAGAACGGGGGAAGTACTGCCGCCTACAGGTCTGGCATGTCCTTAACAACGCATTTATCCGGGTACGTGTGGACAGAGTTTTTATTTTAAACGAGGTGGTGTGAATGCAAGTTTTTGGAGGGGCAGATATTTGTTTTTTAAAAATCCCCGGCTACGTGTGGACTAGGCCTAACATCAGCTTGTCTCAGGGTGACTCCAGAGCAGAAATCATAAAATGGAAGGAAAAAAAGAAAACCTCTTAAAGTTTGTGTTCAAATGCTGCTGTCTTCAAGTCCAGTGATGTCATCTTAGCAGGTTTATGTACAGTAACATCTAAATACTTTTGAAGCATTACCTTTTTTTTTCAGCATAGACCCATCAGTCACGTTTTATAACTTGCATCAAAACAGAGCTTGTTGTGGTTTCACATCTGTCCTCCAGTCAGCAGGCCGTTGGCTCCTCAGACAGCTGGAGGAAGTTGAAGCACCTTCTTCCGATGTGTGTCTGTTCCTCGGTTGGACTACAAGACATGATCAGTTCAGAATTTTTAAGACATGAACTCTGGGCCAAATCCACCAAGGATTGCATGGGAAGTTAGAAGAATCTTTCAGTAAGGATTTTATTTTAAATGTGTAACAGTAATGTGACTCTAGAGCAGAAGAAATAAGTTCACATTTCTGTGATGGTGTAAAGTTTATTAGTAGAAGCCACCCTAACAAAGCTACAGCAGTCAGAAATGTTTAATATAAAGGTTTGGTCACAGTTTAGGAGAGTACTAAATGCATTTTAGAAGACGTGCGTGTGAAAGATGGGGTTTTCAAGACTGGAATCAGAATAACCTGCTAACACCTGATGTTGGTCAGCTCTTAAAAATTAATGCAGGTGATAAAAAGAGGAGTTAATAAATCAAAAATTAATAATTAAGGACTCATCCCT
>SSNQ01034661.1:1385569-1398382 GCA_006942095.1 Nothobranchius kuhntae
GATTTTACATAATGGAAATACAATTTGCTTTGCTGAGAATAATAACAAATACGCCTCAACAACCGCCTTCGTTTTCCTCAACAACAAAAGCAAAGTGGAAGGAAGCAGAATAAACACTGTATGTTTGCTATTCTGACTATGAAGATCAAGCTATGTTTTGATCTTGTGTGCTCATCAGTTTAAAACTAAATATCAAGAAAAAGATGTGCTCAGATTTAACAACACAGCAGCAGAGTCCCAGAGGGGAGCCGAAGCCCCTTACTTAGCAGCCTCGTCAGCAAGGATGCTTCACGTGTCTCATCAGTCATAATGGATCCGGCTCGAACGCTCACTGCTGGTTAACTAGAGTAAAAAGCTCAGTCATATATGACACATGAAGCAGGAAGGAGTTATTCCAAATGCACGTAATCAGATTATCCTGATAAGAAACTTGTTTTTCTATTAAGGAGCAATAGCCTATGTGAGACTTCCACAGTAAAATAATCTTTAAACAGTCTAGTGTCTCAATTGTGTTAGAAGGAAGGTTGTACTGAAACAGATTTCCTTCTCTGCTAGCAGATTGTCAGTTTTTCCTTCTTTCAAAAAAGCTAAAGAGGGATGTATTGTTTACAATCTGTGTACCCGTGAGGTTGTCGAGATAATGCTGCAGCGCCGGCATTTATAATTTGAAACCGGCAGGCAAAAACTCCAGAGATTTTTAAAGATGTGTTTCACTCATTTAATCAATACACTTGCAGTAGTCTCTAGTCAACACATTCACACCCCTAAGCGTCGGAAACAAACGCTTGGTCAGCCACCCTCCACGTCAGACCCCAGACGCCAAAAGTGCCCTTTTTCGTTACTTATGTGCGAAAAGGGTTTTTTCCCTTTTGTTACTGCAGATCCCAATGCAGCGTAAAACTGATGTGATGAGATATCCGCTGATGCGGCACCGAACCAGCTCATTTAACCGCACCTAAACCTTAACGTTTCGCTATTTATAACCTTCCCCTCTCCCTCATCCTAACCTTAACCCTCTTGCTACCTAAAACGTTACTCTCACTGTGATCAAGCGTTTGTTTCCCATGCATTCTGACTTTGACAGTCAGAGTCTGACTGTGAATTTTCGTATTTGCCGCCCAAGGGGAACGTTAGAACATACCATCTGGCGAGGGGGAGGTTACACATACCCTCTACTTTTAACCTCCACCTTGATAGTTGAAACCTCCCCCTCGCGTTGGCTCGGTCCAAACTCGACCAATCACGAGGCGGCTCCCGCCGTTCACTTCATAGATCCTGCTTTTAGAGCGATCGACACATCACTAACGTGTTTGCTAGCAAGATGGTTAAGGTTAGGATAGGGGTGAAGGGAAGGTTAAATAAGAGGATAAGGTTAAGGTGAGGTACAATGAGCTTGTTTGGTGCCCTGGCTGCTGACATCCCATCGCGTCAGTGTAACGCTGCATTGGGATCTGCAGTCAAATAAGGGGAAAACCCCTTTTCGCACATAAGTAACGAAAAAGGGCACTTTTGGCGTCAGGGGTCTGACGTGGAGGGTGGCTGACCAAGCGTTTGTTTTTGACGCGCTGGGAGTGAGAATGTGTTCCTCTAGTAGAAATGAATGCCTTATAAGACGCACTCAGTTGTGCCTGTTTCAAGAAGTACAAGTGAGATGGAGGAGAAAGTAGCTTTAGATGGCAGGATTTGGAGTCTTATTTCCTGATATATAGACTCAAATTAGATAACTAGTGAATTGTTTTTTTTGGTGGGGGCGTTTATGGCATCTGTTAGATTTTGCACTAAGCACATATCACCACTAGGGGACACCAAATTACCATCCTTATATAGAATCCACATTTTCTACCTCAACATTGATGCTAAATAAAAGGGCTGAAACAAGGCTAAATACGCACGTTGAAAAAAACACAGTAACAACAATGCAATATGATCCTATCCACAGAAGCAGCCATTTAAATCTAAGCCCAAACTCTCCTCTTTACAACATTATAAGTACCATTACGCTACCTGCAAAACTCAAGGAACTCAGCAGCAAAAAGACCAAAGCTAATTTTACGTCAAAAGCCAAAATTCTGTGTTACTTTTACTGCTTTTGGGTCATAATAATCTGTGTTATATTAAAAAAAAACACTTGGTTTGTGTAATCATTACCTGGTACTTGATCACAAAAGAACTTCATGAGGTGTACTCAGCTGCTCTACAACAACAAAGGACGGTGAAATGTGGAGAATTTCTGGCAATATCCTGACTTGAGCTGAGACTCTGCCCTTCTGCGCATGTCTCCTCGGTCGCTATACCCCTGCGTCCAAAGGCTCTCCTATTCTTTGTATTTGAGGGGGTATTCCAGCATGCGTGCATTAGTTAACGTAGTTCTATGGTAAAGGTTGATTCACCCAAAAGAAACAGGAAATACGTCACAAGACGATTTGGTCGTAGTAAAAGTGTGAAAGAACATTTTTAAACTACACTTAAATGCCAATTATACACAGCATTTATAGACTGCATGATGTATAGAATGTTTAGTTTAATCTTCATGTTTTTTTTTATATTGTGTGATTCTGATCTTCTTCCCCTTCCTGTGGGGAGGCACCCCAGCGCCCCCTGTGGATGAGCCAACACTGACAGCAAGGCGACTACCATTGACTTGCAACATAAATGTTTTATCTCCAAGAATAACACAAACCTAAAGGATTAGCTTCTGTTGGCCAAGATGTTCTCTGCTTTCCCCTGGACGCTAAACCAACAACAGCCTTCCCCGTCATGAGTCAAGATGGATGAGTGCATGAATGTTAAGTGGCCATGTGACGTAGAACTGTTAGGCTTTTCTAATGCTAGAGTTTTACCATCTAGTTTCTATCAGAAGCTAATGCAGGAGACAGGTGTAGGAGACTATTTTCATGTTCAGCCTGCATGAAAATCTCAGAGTGACAGATTATAACCAGAAATAGTCATTAAAAAAGTTTTTACATTGATTGACACCTTTAAGGGGCAGCAGTAGCTCAGGTGGTAGAGCGGGTTGCCTCATGATCGGAGGGTCATGGGTCCGATTACAGCTCCCGCCAGGGGTATCCTGCTGTTGCATCCTAGGGCAAGACACTTCACCCAACTTGCCTGTGTTAGTGGTGGTCAGAGTGGCCGACGGCACCAAATGGCAGCCTCGCCTCTGTCAGACCTCCCCAGGGCGGCTGTGGCTACAAGTAGCTTACCATCACTAGCAGTGTGTGAATGTGAGAGTGTGTGAAAGCATCTTTGGGTGTCTAGAAAAGTGCTATATAAGTTCAATGCATTACTAAGGAACCAAAGCCAGTATACAGAAGTGACCCAGAAGAACCTTCGGAATCTATACGTTGCTCTAATGATGGATGAAGCAGGCTAGAGGCTAACGTTAAGCTAACAATGCTAACAATGAATTAGAACCAAATGGTCAGCTCTAAAAATATCTCAAGCTTCTTTTTCAATTACTGACAACTCGCTATTACAGTGAAATATGTGTGTAGTGAATAATGAGTCAATTGTGGCATTTTACTGCTGCAAGAGGAAGCTAACAGCAAGACAGGAAACAACCACACTTTCTCTAATGCCGCAAACAGACTACCGTAATCAATGTAGTAACTGCTCCCTATCATAAAAATCTGAAGAGTGCTAACTCCTGATGTGACAATATCTACTTATCAACTTACTGTGTATGACTTGTCTTCACTTGCATTTAGAATCTTCTGGTGCTGATGCGTAGCTGGCAACTGCCACAAAACTCATGGAAAGGTGGTGAAAAAATCACCTTTTGTTTATAAAAATGACCTGCAGTAGCCAAATCTGACCACAGGATGTTGTTTGTATTTGATTGTTACTGTACCTTTAAAGCCGCTTTCCGGAGTTTTCCCCTTTCAGAAATTATGTATGGTTTGTCAGAAATCCTTAAAAGTCTTATCATGTACTGTGATATAATGTAAGCAATACGTCTTTTTTTTTTCTTTTTTTTTTTTGCTATGCACACCCCCTGACCCGCAGAGCTCCGTGCAATAGGAAACTGAGCGCCGACCAGAACTAACCAATAGTGTTAAACTACCGCTTACTTGCTTCACATTTAAGGAATACCTCGGCTGATGCAGAGTTGATGAACTTTTCACGGACAAGTAAGTCTCTAACATACAAATATATGAGAACACAGCATGTCATGAGAACAATACTCGTAATTAATGTGTTTTAGCTCTGTTTGTCGGCTACAGAAGCACATACATAAACAGCAACGTGAAGTCGCCATCTTAAAAAAACAGAGCAACAGAGTTTTTGTGTGATATGCTTGTCAGCCACTAGATGGTGCCATTAGATAAGAGAAATACTTCGGAAAGAAGCTTTAATTATGGTAATGATTTAGATTTGGTAATGCCAATATTAATTTTAGATTTGTCACTTAAGCCTATTAAAGGCACAAAGTAGGTTTAAGATGGAAAAATGGTTTGTGAGAATACAAGGAACTCCGCTAGAGAAATGATAGAAAGCTGAACATTTCAATTCAATTCAAATTCAAAGATACTTTATTAATCCCAGAGGGAAATTAGAGTTTCAGTACACACAATTCAGAGAACAGACATACATGGGCATGACACATGACAAGAATTGGTGACTGTGGTCATTCACAACCCTGAGTCGCGCTAGAGCTCCGTCACCTTGACAGTTGAGAGAACACTAATGAGGGTTGCAACAGTGGGTGACCATTGCTGCCTGATAAACACATTTAGAAATAATTATGAACACAGAGAAAATACAAACATTCACAAACAAAGCATTTTAAAGTTACTTATAAGAGCATAGCATGATCACGAGGTCTGCAATTTGAATCCTTATTTGTCTCATTCAGAAAACTCCATATGTTGTTTTACTGCTATTTTACTTGAACTATTTCTCTTTTTAGCTTCATCAGATAAAGAATTTCTTTGGAGACTCTGCCATTATGAAAACAATACAATAAACACCAACCATCTTTAACTTGTCTGTTCTGAGGTAAATATGGATTACCAGAAAGTGTTACTGTCTCTCCTGACATACATGACTTTGTGAGACTTCAGAGTAGAGGCTCAAGTTGCAAACAGGGTACGTATTTTGTCACAAGCTCAGGTGGCTGAGTGACATTTCATTCAGTTTAGCACCTACTGGATCAAGAAATTATTTGAAATAATGAAAAGGTTGCTTAGTGTGCCTGTAAATCACTGGAAACAAGGAGACACACAAGTTAAAACTGTGTTGAGATGCTGACAAGTAAAATAACTTCACTTTCACTTTATTTCAGCCATTTAGAACAAGGTAACCAGTAGTATTAATGATGGGGGACCAAGAAAAGTCCAAAAGCCATGAAAAGATCTATTTCTGTGGGAAGGTTGAAGAATTAACATCTCATCTGTTCTAGATAGCTTTCAAATGGCCTCAGTTTGGAGAAACCTACTGGATCGAAGAGCTAACAGCTAGTGACTGTGGGGCTAGGTACAACGTAGATTTCTGTCAGTCTAAAACATTCTATAGTGTTTCTCGCTAAGGCTGCTTTATAAACATGTTCAGAGCCGTAAATTGAAGCAGCATAAACATTATGATACTTTAACAGGAAGTGTCCTGCGAGGCGCTGGAATTTTGCTCCTGCTGAAGCTATTAGCATTGTGGAAGCTACGAGGGGTTTCATCTCCCTACTGTTGCTCATTTGTTTATGTTGTTTAAGTGTTTGCCACTGTTTACATTCTGGTATGTCACACGCAAATGTTCACTTCTGGATTTGTCAACCTCTGTCTCACAAACACACACTCTCTCTCACACACACACACATACACACTCACACACACACATACACACATACACTCACACACATACACAAACAAACACACACACACACACACACACACACACACACACACACACACACACACACACACACACACACACACACACACACACACACACACACACACACACACACACACACACACACAAACACACACACATTGGCAGTTTTTCTAAATAGTAATTATAAATTCAGCAGCTCTTCACCTTCTCTCAGAGGTCGGTTAAACTCCAGTGACTTGTGTCTAAACTGTGTGTTTGCCTTCGGATCTTGGTCTCCCGCTCTAAGCAGACAATTTTCCTCCCACCAGACCTCGCTGACCCATCCAGCACACTCTGAACCCGGCACGCAGTGTTTTGAAAACGTGTCAGCTGTACTTCCAAAAGTATGCAGATAACATCCGCATAACACATGTGCATGTGTGTGTGTGTGTGTGTGTGTGTTCGACTCAATCTGGGCTGAATTATCTTCCAGACTTTATGAAAAAGAGCTATTGCGCTGGACCAGAACTCATTGTTTACATGCAAGTGGCACATCTGACTGAGACACGCGTACCTGTGGCACTCTCCAAAAACAACAGCGGTTGCCCAGAGCATCTTCATTAGCGTTGCCCTGCTGGTGCTGTGTGTGCTGGTGTGCGGACGTGGAGGCTGTGATGACTCTGCGGGTGTTTAAATTGTTTAGCAGAAACGTTTAAAGACCCTGCCTGTCTAAAACAAATGACACCTTGAACGTGTGAACCTGTAACAGCTGACCTCGGACCAGCAGACTCTGGGAAACCATAATTAAGTTTGATGAAAGAAAATCCTTGGGTTGTGTTTCTGCATGGTGAGTGAGCCTACAGGAGATTTGTGCCTCCATCAAATGAGAATGAAATGTGATTTTAGGAGAAATGCAGCGAGGTACCACTCTGAAGCCATCGCTCGCCATCAGCTGGCAAGCATTTAGGCAAATGCGTAGCTCCTCACAGGTAGGTAGATGTTTGAGTGCAGGGCAGCAGATAAACACTGAATGAAAAAGTTACTGGAGCTTTAACTTATTGTGTCCCAGCGCAAGAATGAAAAAAGCTCTGAATGCTTTGGAAGGCCAACCAGTCATTACTGCAATTATCCCACAGTATAATTAGCTGAAACAGGCTGCGCTGTATCTATAAATACTCGAGACTAAACAACAGTAAACAAAAGGGACTACCACAGCTAGCAGCTTCTCACATCAGACTTCAGCTCCCACCCACAAGCAGCGGCAGCAGCAGCGGTAACGGTGACAGCAGCATCAGCACAGCTCAGCAAATCACCGCTGCACAATCAAACTTTACTTAAAGTTACCAAGCTCCGGGAAAGGCTTTGCGTTTTACGACATCACCACCTTGTGGTTCTTTGCTTTTCCTTTTTGTAAAGTTTACCTCGTCTGCTCATGGATTCAGAGTTCTGCACATGCCAGTAAAAACAAAGGTACAGAGAACGCCCAGCAGAGAGAGTAAACAGCAGTGTGTCCTCATGCTGTCTGAGCCTATAGCAGCCTAACTAAAGGGGTGAGCCAGAACCATTTACAACAGGATAAAGTGCGACGGAGAAAGAACTTGAGGAATGGGAGCACATGCTGCAAATTAAAACATGCTGTAATGATGACATCATGCTTAAATCCTGTAGGCCTGGTCCATTTATCTGTATGACTTCACTTTATAAAATAAAATAAAAAATGTTTTACTCTGCCAGTGGATGTGATAGAAGCACCAAAGTGGAAAAAGTATCAAAATATTCATGTGTGTTATTAATAATATCCTTTATGCAACCTGATTATTTTATTAATAATAATAAGAAGAATACATAGAACTTATACAGTGCTTTTTAGGACACTCAAAGACGCTTTCATGCCCTCTCACATTCACAAACTGCCAGTGATGGTGAGCTACCATGTAGCCACAGCTGCCCTGGGGCGGTCTGACAGAGGTGAGGCTGCCATTCGGTGCCGTCGGCCCCTCTGACCACCTCCAACACAGGCAAGTTGGGTGAAGTGTCTTGCCCAAGGACACAACAGCAGAATACCCCTGGCAGGAGCTGGAATCAAACCCACGACCCTGAGGCAACCCACTCTACCTCCTGAGCTACTGCTGCCCCGCAACCAGAACAACACCTCATCAATGAGGTTATTATAAATATATATGTCTAAAACCTTGGAGATACAAAAGGTTATGAACATAATCTAAATGTTCCAAACATGAGTGGAAGGAAGTAAAAATATCATTCCCACTCTCAACATTTTCCAAATGCTAAAAACAAAAACAAAAAGTCACGAAGCATTGCTGTAAAATGTGTTAAATGCAGGAAACGAATTCTCCTTCTTAACCCCAGCTTATTCCAAACAAAGAGAAAATAATAAAGTAAAATCAGGTTTTGTTTAAAGAGAAAAGAGCCAGAGCTTGTTTTATTGTTTGTTTTCATGTCTCAGAATACATGCTGTGGGTTCCTGGCATGACTTCACAGATGAGCGGCCTTGTTTCCCTGAGCTCTCTGTGGATAACACTCTGTAGGTTGGTGGCGGGGTTGTTGCTGCTGAAGTAGTCGTTCATGTGTGGAGCAGTTGTGTCTGTTGGTTCCAACATCCTCCGTCCTAATTAGGCTTGTCTGCTCCTCTTCTGTGTCATCTGCCCTCCAAGAGCAGACATCACACATCAAGTTATTCATCTGAGGACTTGTGGGGTGCTGCTGCTTCGTAACCATAGCAACACCTTATCAATGAGGTGCAAACACACTGATCAACAGGCCTGAGAGTGACAGCTTATCTAATGTTCAGCTGACAGTCTGAAGTGTCTTAATATTTTTACTTGTGAAACACATTAAAGTTTGCTTTCCAGAGTCAGATGTCTAAATTAAAGGCACACGAGGCAGTTTTGCTTTCTTTAAGCACCCCGTAGTTATTAATTATCTGTGGTCAGACCAAAAATGGAACTCATCTCCTCATTGTGCGTTTGTCTTTTCAACACCTTAATCTAACAGATGAAATGTTTCCCAGCCTTCCTTGGTGTCTACAATAGTGATTCATCTCTAAATTAATCAAATCAGTTCTGTTTGCGATCTAAAACATGCAGGAAACGTGATGGAAGCAGACTGCAGCACCAGTAAGGGTTAGGCTCAAACAGGTGGCAGTCCAAAGTTGCAAATGCAGTATTCTGGGCACAGGGGGTGGTGGGGGTCTGAGTGACATTTCGTTAACCCTGTAACGGGTCATTTTACCACATACTGGCTCACGGAAATTATTTACAATATGAAAACGTTGCCTAGTATGGCTTTAAATGTCGTTGGTTCATTTATTTCTTCTCTCAGGCTCCAGACATGAAGAAAGAAAGAATAAAACAACATTTTAAATAGTGCCTCTCAAAATAAAAATCACGAGGCGCTTCACAAAAAACAATAACAAAGAAAAATTTTAAGTATAAAGAGATTTCTAAAATAATAAAAAATATGTTTAAAAGGAGAAACGAGGAAAAAATGTAAGGAAAAGGAGAGAGAAAATGAATAGGAAAGAGGGAAATCTATGGATCCCGGGAAAAGCGGGATAAGAGCAGAATAAGGAGAGAGCGGTGCTGAAGGTCACACCAAAGCTTGAACAAGTAAGTTTTCAGCTGCTTTTTAAAGGAGACCACTGAGTCCACTGATCTCAGGCTCAGGGGGAGAGAGTTCCAGAGTCTGGGGGCCACAGCAGCAAATGATCTGTCACCTTTGGTCTTTAGCCTGGTGCTGCACAACCAGTAGGCTTTGATCACTGGACCTCAGGGACCTGCTGGGGGTGTAGGGACTAAGAAGATCACCAATCTAAGGTGGTGCTTGTCCATGTAAGGCCCTATAGACCAGAACCAGGATCTTGAAATGAACCCTGAAGTTGACTGGCAGCCGGTGAAGCTGGAGGAGAAGTGTGGTGATGTGGGTGTGTTTGGAGGACTTGGTCAGAAGCCGAGCACAGGCATTCTGAACCACCTGTAGACGGTTCAGGGAGGTTCTGCTCAGACACGTGAAAAGAGAGTTACAGTAGTCTAAGCGTGAGGAGATGAAGGTGTGGAGAACTGTCTCAAGTTCAGAGCGAGACAGAATGGGACTCAGCTTAGCAATGTTCCTGAGATGGAAGAAGGAAGAGCGAACAAGAGAACTGACATGAGAATCCAGGGTGAGAGCTGGGTCATAGGTCACACCAAGATTCCTGACAGAAGGTTTGGTGTGAGACGCAAGCTGACTAAGAGAGTCTCTGACTTTGGGAACCAGCTTGTCTGGGGCACAGATGAGGATCTCAGTCTTATCTTCATTCAGCTGTAGAAAGCTCCCAGCCATCCAGGTTTTGATAGTCTAAGCAGGTGTGTAACATCTGCAGCTTAGACATCTCATGGGGCTTAAAGGAGATGTACAGTTGGATGTAATCTGTATAAAGATGGTAGGAGATTCCTTTAAATGAGCTCATGATGTGCTGAAGAGGAAGCAGATAGAGAAGGAAGAGTAACGGCCCCAGCACAGAACCTTGTGGGACACCGTGGGTAAGAGAGGTGGTGGAGGACCTAAACTTGGAGACAGCCACAGAAAAAGGAACGCTCAGAGAGATAAGAGGAGAACTACTCCAGAGCAGTTCTTGACAGGCCTACCCAGTCTCTGAGCCTCTCCAGTAGCAGGTGATGGTCAACAGTGTCAAAGGCTGCAGTCAGGTCCAGCAGGACCAGAACAGAACAGTCCCCTGCATCACTGTGAGTCAGAAGGTCATTAGAGACCTTAGGAAGAGCTGTTTCAGTAGAATGAGCTCTACGAAGACCTGACTGGAAGCTATCATAGATGTTATGTTCATCAAGAGCAGCTGTGAGTTGTTTAGCCACAATCTTTTCCAAGATCTTGGAGATGAACGGAAGTTTAGAGATGGGTCTGAAGCTGCTATGGAGAGAGGCGTCAAGACTCTGTTTTTTTAAGAAGCGGGTGGATTACAGCATTTTTAAAGTAAGCAGGGACCTGACCAGAAACCAGAGAAGCATTAATTATAGAAAGCACGCTGGGACCGATGGACTGAAAAGCACTTTTAAACAAAGATGAGGGTAAGATGTCGAGGGGGCATGCAGAGGTCTTCATAGAGTTAACTAGTTTGTTTAACTCAGGCAAAGAAACAGGAGCAAAGCTATCTAGGATGATGGGTCTGGTTGGAGTCGGGAGAGGCAGCGATAAGGCTGAAGGAGAGATGCTAGATCTAACCTTATTGACTTTGTCCACAAAGAAAGACAGAAAGTTCTCACAGTCTGCAACAGAATGGATGGATGCTGTAGGAGAGGCAGGAGAGACGATGCTGCTGATGGTGTTAAACAGCACCTTGGGGTTCCCTTTGCTCTGGGACACCAGGTTGGAGAAATAGGAAACCTTTGCATCTCTGACTGCAGAGTTAAAGGATGTCAGAAGATCCTTTAGGTGCAGCAGATGGACGTGGAGATGGGTTTTCTTCCACAAACGCTCAATTTTTCTGCATTGGCGCTTCAGGCTGCGAAGGCTGTCATTAAACCAGGGAGTAGGGTTCACTGCAGGAACTGATCTGGTTCTGACAGGACAGATGTTGTCCAGGATGGAGAGGCAGTGCTCGTTAAACTGAGAAGTTAAGGAATCTGGGTCGTTATCTGAAGAACAGTGCGGATCAAAAGCAGCAGAAAAATTGCTAGCTGTGCTCTCATTAAGAAAACGAGAACTAACCATACGGCGACCAGGAGGTGGGGACGCAGAAACTGACAAGTTAAAGAAAATGCAATGGTGATCTGAAATATAAACGTCCTCAGGACAAACACTGTCAGCATTAAGACTCAGGGTAAAAACAAGGTCTAGAGTGTTCCCCTGGTGTGTGTGGGGCCAGAAACATGCTGGGTAAAGCCGAAGGTGTCCATGAGGCTGGAGATGGTCATAACAACGTGGTCTGAAGGATTATCAACGTGTATGTAAAAATCACCAGTCTGGACAGCTTCACAGTGGAAGATAGAAAGTCACTGTCATGGTGGGTGGCAATTTCTTGACCCACGGCATGCAGAATCACTTCACAGAAACCGATAAGTGCGTAAAAAGGTTTATTATTAAATGAGGAGCTAAGGGAGAGACGGGAGCCGAAGAAGCACAGGACTGGCAGCAGGATTCCAGGAGAAGGTTTGTTTCTTGGTAGCGGTGAAATGTACAGGGAGGATTTGGTCAGGCCCGGGTGAGCTGCGGAGATCCAGAAGGTGAAAGAACTGATTTATCCAGAGGTGTAGGAGCAGGAATTGATGAGGGCAGGTGAGCGGCTGAGAGCGGGCGGCCAGGCGAGGAAGCAGAGTAGTCTGGAATGTAGGGGTCCGGGTTTGTTCTGGAGATGATGAAACGTGGAGAGGAACCTGGAGGAGAGCAGGGAAGGACATTCAGGAATTTCAGGCGGCAGGTTAACTGGAACGGTATACGAGTACAAAAACAGGTTAGAGGCTAGAGCTACATGGAAGATGGAACTCCAAAGACAACAGCTAGGCCTCCACCTCGACCAGAACCCCGGGACTGGCTACGAAAAGAATAACCACTAAGGCAGAGTTCAGTCAGACCAGAATAATCAGATATTTGCTGCCAAACTTCAGTCAGAAACAGAAAATCCAGGTTTCCAGGTGTTTAAATTATAAATTAGCCAGATCTTTTAGATTTCCTCAGACATCACAGCAAACATGCATTGGAGGTGGCACATGACATGATATTTTTATCAGTTTTGTCTTCCAGTCCTAATTTTTAGAATTAGCTGGATCTATGAAAAACTCTATATACTAGGACTAGTTTAGGATGAATGTTTATTAATGTTGGAGCATGCTCATACTGGGACATGTATTTAGTTGTAATTTTGTATTTCAGCTCTGTTATCACTTCAAGGTTGTTGTTTTTTTCAGAACTTGTATCAGACGCGGAGCTGCAAGCTTGAGTGAGGAAAAACAAGTCACTGTAAAAATATTCCGTTGTTTTTACAAAATAATTTTG
>SSNQ01034661.1:1398408-1455908 GCA_006942095.1 Nothobranchius kuhntae
ACAGAGTAATCATCCGGCGTGGTGAAGTGTCACACTGCTCCTTAAATCCCCTGGGCCCTGATGATGGAATCAGCTGCAGCTGGAAGCTCTCAGACACGCCCACCTGTGAAACAATGCTCAGAGGGAAAAACAGGGTTACAAGCAGGCGGCTCACCACGGACCATGACAGTCACTGAACTCCTGAAGGAAAGAACCGTTTGGACCAGGTGGACGATAAACCACAGCACAGTTAAACGGGTCCTTATGCCTGACTTTAATCAGCTGCAGTTCAAAGGAAGCAAAGCGACCAGAGGTTCTAGAGCTACATGGAAGATGGAACTCCAAAGACAACAGCTAGGCCTCCACCTCGACCAGAACCCCGGGACTGGCTACGAAAAGAATAACCACTAAGGCAGAGTTCAGTCAGACCAGAATAATCAGATATTTGCTGCCAAACTTCAGTCAGAAACAGAAAATCCAGGTTTCCAGGTGTTTAAATTATAAATTAGCCAGATCTTTTAGATTTCCTCAGACATCACAGCAAACATGCATTGGAGGTGGCACATGACATGATATTTTTATCAGTTTTGTCTTCCAGTCCTAATTTTTAGAATTAGCTGGATCTATGAAAAACTCTATATACTAGGACTAGTTTAGGATGAATGTTTATTAATGTTGGAGCATGCTCATACTGGGACATGTATTTAGTTGTAATTTTGTATTTCAGCTCTGTTATCACTTCAAGGTTGTTGTTTTTTTCAGAACTTGTATCAGACGCGGAGCTGCAAGCTTGAGTGAGGAAAAACAAGTCACTGTAAAAATATTCCGTTGTTTTTACAAAATAATTTTGGCAGCTGTGGTTGCCAGAAGAATTCTGTAAAAAACACTTTGAACATGTAAACAGTTTTACTGAACACACAGTAAATACAACATTGTTTACTTGTAAAATTTACATATTGTCTCATTATTTAATACACATTTTGAGTGATTTTATAAGGGATATTTTGTTAAAATAAACATTTTTTACTGTATTTGTAACAAAATATCCCTTATAAAATCACACTAAAAATATGTGTAAAATAATGACACTATATGTACATTTTACAAGTAAACAATGTTGCAATTACTGTACGTTCAGTAAAACTGTTAACGTGTTCAAAGTATTTTTTACAGAATTTTTCTGGCAACCACAGCTGCCAAAATTATTTTGTAAAAACAACGGAATTTTTTTACAGGTGAATTACGCAATGTTTTTCTGATGAATTAACCTGATCATGCTGTTATTTTATGCCTTTTTCCAGTTGGATTTACAATGTTTGTTTTTTTGTACATTAAATTAAATTCAATCTTACTGAAAAAGACCTTGCATAACAATAGAACTGTTAAAATGCCAGTGCAAAATTTTAAATACTTTCTGAAAATTTTATTTAAATTTGCTTACAATCTTTTTCTTTTTAGTAATAGTTAGTTAGGCATATGTAATAATATTTCTAAATAAACTATGATAGCCAACAAACGTTCACCACCTAAACGCAACTTTAAAGAACAATGAGGCTTTATATAGAGAATCACTAATGAAAAATAAAATAAAATAAATACTCTGCTGTCATAAAGCAAGAGCTTTAACATACCATTAGTTTCAGAATGCAACTTTCTAGAACAACAAAGGTACTATGTTGTCTTTATGTTGGAAATAAAATATAAAAACAATCGTTTAATAATTTCTGTAGCTAATCTGGTCTGTAAGAAGAATGCTGGATCTGACTATCGTTATGATGTTTTTATGGCTTATGTCATAAAGAGCAGATGACAATATAGTAAAAAAAAATCTTTCAAAAGTGTAATGAAAAATGAAACTCAGGAATTCTTTGGACAAAACAAAATAAAAGGAACTGGCAGAAAAAAGCTCCAACAAAAATAATATTAATAATAAAAGTTCCTTCTACTTTCCATCGAGCAATAATTCTTCAGCCTCAGCTGTAATAAACAAAGCAGCAGTTTCTGCAGGTCAAGGTACAATTTAGGGTGATTTTTAGTTTTCTGGTCTGGTGGAGTTAAGTCCACCAAACACCAACAGCAGCATGTGTGGTCGTGATGCCACCTGGACTGGCTGTTGCTGCAGGAAATACCTTAAAACCATCCACACACTGGGGAGCACTGTAAAAAATATTAGTTAAAAAAGGAGACAAAAAAGACTATTTACAAATCTTTTATTACCAGCTGGGATTTGAAAGCATAATTTTAACTCCGCATGGCACTTATTGATGTTTTAAGTGTTTTAGAAGTTTTTTTTTTTTTTCAATTTTATTTCTAGTAAATTAAGTTCAAATCAATTGTTTTCCAGTCTTTAGTTAAAAGTTTTATCATTTACTGAAGTTTAAAATCTGTAGGCTTTATGGGGAAAAGAGGTCATGTTTAATTTTTACTTTCTGATTTAGAGTTCATACCTGGCAAATTAAAATCTAACTGTAATGTGTCAGTAAGTGTGTTTTAGAGCTTTTTCATAAAACAACATTGTTGAACCAAAACTTTAGAAACTTGATCAACCGTTCATAACTTTTACAGAACAAACTCAGTGATGGAACAGCTGCCCCACTCCATGGCTTGGTTTGTTTCTCTGTTTAATGACACTAGTTGTTGCAAAGCAGGCATGCGATGATGATACATCCCTAGTTAATAACAAATGACTGATTATTGTTAATGAAAAGGAAAATTTGTGGTTGTGGGACTCGTTCACGGTGAATATTTTATCATGATCACTAACAAACATGGCTCAAGCTGGCTGGTTTGAAAAAATAAAATCCAGATGGAGCATCAAGGTTAGTACCTTCAACACTAACCTGCCATTTTCAGTCCAGTACATGAATCCAGCCCTCTAGTGGAGGATCTACAGGTGGCAAGTGCAAATTTTATTTGTATAATTATTGTCATATCGTGTTGTAAATGCATAATAGAATCAAGCGGAGTGTACTTTACTTTTTTAAGAAATAAATACACTGAATTTCCATAACATACTTATACTGAAAATACCAATAAAATTTTACATTGTTGCATGATATTCCACAAATACACACCTAGTTGGAAAAACAAATTCATACACTTTTTACAAACAAAATAACAAGGTAATTTTTTTCCAAAAAATGGATATTTACAGAAGAGAAAAACAAAAGATTTTTTTTAGATTTATTTATTTATTTTTTTAATCTCCTGTTATTCTCAGACTTACTCTTAATATGGTTTTCTGTGGCTCCAATCCTCAGAAATATTTCTCAAAATGTATAAATAGTCTCTTTTCAAAAGGTCCTGAAACAATTATGGCTCTAAATATAAGTTTTATTCTGCTGGACTGATGGGGGAAACACAATTAGGATTGTAAAGGTCTGCAACCTTTACAATGCATTAGATAAACAACAACAATAATGATAACTTTTATCTACTATGCATATCACAAGGAGAAAAAAGTACTGTATAGTTCAGTCATCAGGAAAATTCAATTAGAGAAAAATAATTGATAAGACAAACAAACAAACCAAGTACTAAAAGACTAAACTAAACCCAAAATAAGATAAATGATAGTTCAGTTTAAAAACATTTTTAAACGTATTGTTTTATTTTTCAGGCATTACAGGGTAAAAAGTGACGACACTAAAGCAAAACACATCTAGCCTGGCCTGCCAGACTCCTCCTCGGTTTAATTCTGCACTAAGAAAGGGTCTGGGAACTCTCCTATTCAAATAACCCCACCCCCTGAGAATTCTAACCGAGCCAATCAACGCTGAGTAGTGTACGTCACACAGCATAACGCCGAGTTTGTCGAATATGGTGACTGAAGCGGAGTTCGCTGCGGCTCTTTCCTCTGTTCTAAATGACCTGAATATCTTTAAAACCACAACAAGTGGAAGTGCTAAAAGCATTTCTTCTAAGAAAATGAAAGATGTTTGCGCTGTTGCCAGATGACTTTTTTTTACTACAGCAAAAAAAACTACAGCATTGCGCGGTACAGTCGGCATTTCCATCTTTTTTGATAGGTTAATTTTGAGTTGCCTAGTCCCGCCCCTCAGGTGCCTCTCTGCCTGTGAGTTACCAGACTCTTTCTCTGTGCAGAATTAAACAGAGGACGAATCTGGCCGGCCAGGCTAAAACACATCAGGATTTATGCTAGAATCGACACAATAAACTATTCAAAAGAGAAATTGTTGGATCAGTGACATAGATGGACTACACATCTCCATCTATGTCCACTGTAAAATAAAAAGTCGAATAACAAAAGATGGACCAAAATGTCTTATTAGTCTAGTAAAACGAACCAGATCAGCGTGTACGGTTTTACAGTGTAAATCTGGCACAGGTCTCACTTTGCTTTCTAAAGTGGCAAAGTCAGGCATGAAATACACACATGAACATAAACATGTGCCGTTTACCTGGAAACAAACATTCAGGTGTCACTCCTCTACGGTAAGAGATTTGGTTCAAATGTGCTCCAGACTGCATCAATTTTCTCAGCGTTTGGTGTAGGTCAGGATCACTCACATGTTATCGCCGAATAATCTCAGGAACTTTCGAGTCAGATCGCTGCCCATCTGTGTTAGCAATGTGTCTGGTCTGGCATATCCAGGCTCGGTCCGACATGCAAAGCTGGATTTTATGCTCCCAGTTCTGAATCTTTACAACTTGAATCCACAAGAGTAGAACCAAGAGCAGTATTCAGAGGGAGTGTTAGGAGGAGTTGGCTGAACATCACACAAGTGGCCTGGTAGTCGGTCCAGAACACACAGACTGAGACACACTAGCTGGAATTTTTGGGGGAGAAAATGATTTTTAAAAATCAGCTGAAAGGAATAACTAAGGAATTTCCACAAGAGAGACAGCAGAAGAAAACATCTGCAAATAACTTTAGCACCTTTGTTGCCACATCAACACAAGACAGATGAAAACTAGAGCAATACAATCTGTCCTCCTTCATGTTTGACATGCAAATGTGTAGCCTAGTGAACTAGACCAAATTCTTGCTTTGCAAAGTTTGGTCTAGGCATGCTCCATTGGAACCTCAGCAGCTCCTACCAGGACTCTGGCTAGCCAATCACAGCTCTCTAGAGGGGTTTCAAACATATAAAGAGCTGTGATTGGTCCATAATGGTGGGCCAATCATAGTGCTCTATCTGCTTAGTGAACAAATCACAGAGCTTTATCCGCTTTGTGGGCCAATCAGGGCACTCTATATGCCTGGTGGGTGGGATGATGCAACAGAGTGAAACAAGAGTATGTCACATTCATTGTCCAGTGGAATGTGGAGATCATTTGAAAGACAACGGTAGAACCCGCCCCACAACCGAGAGCCGTCAATGGAGCGTGGCCAGACTAAATAATACATTTATTTAGTCTGGCTTGCCAGGCTAGCAAATGTGTGCTTTAAATGAGAAATAGTTCTCAGAGGAAGCCTTGGTTCCTAGAAAGGCTTTCACATTCTCCTCCAACTACTAAACCCTTATTTAAAACAGATTTACTCAACAGAATTAAAATAACAGGTTTTTGACACTCGTTTCCATCTGATTTCCCACAAGTGAGAATTATTTACTGTTATGGCCCATTTCTGGGGCTGAATGGAAAAATTTTGGCTAAGTTCTGTTGCATAAATCTCTACTCTACTTATGTTACCCTGTTGAACTTTCTATATGTCTAACTCTATTTACGGTATCTTATTTTTATCTTGTTTGGTTTTTGTCTGTTTTCTTTGGTGTAAAGCTAATTATGTGTCTGTTGCTGCTGCCTCTTTGCCAGATTGTTGTTGTAAATGAAATTGAGTTCTCAATCGACTTATTGTTAAATGAATAAATAAACAAACTGTTGGACTGGTTAGCTTGTTATGTTTTGTAACCACTAGGGGGCCGTACATGTACTTTAACAGAAGAAGAGAAAAGAAGAAAGCCTAGTTCTTATAACAACACAAAATGAACACACACACAGTAACACACAGGCAATAATACATGCATAATGAACACACATGCAATAACACACATAATAATGTAATGCACATGCATGCAATGAACACACATAATGAACTCACACCTATGACATTTTCACTACTCACTGCTTTGGAAAACCACAAGCATCCTAAAGGTCTCAACCCACCCTGCTAACCATCTCTTCAAACTTCCTGTGACTGTTAAATGATGCAGGATATTAAAACACACACCACCAGGATGTTAAAGAGCTTTTATGCAAGAGCCATCACTGAACTGAACGTTGCTGCTAGGAGGAGCAGTGATTCTGCTGGACACGTAGTGCGCTGAAGCACCTTTACATTTAGCTAGTTAATCCTGGTACCCCAACATGTGATTGTTTACATTTATATTATGTGACAGAGAAAGTCTGGGTGTGTGTTCCATCAATTGTAGCCCTGTTATTTTTTTTTACTACTTCCTCATGTGAGCTGTCTTTAGTGAGTGCAAAGTCATTTTTTATACAGCTATGTAATAGCAATAAAATGATCTTGAAACTCGAATCACATGTAATGAGCACACAAACACGTAATGAACACACCTGTAATGAACACACATGTAATGAGCACACAACCATGTAATGAACACATCTGTAATGAACACACATGTAATTAACACACCTGTAATGAACACACCTGTAATGAACATACCTGTAATGAACACACATAATGAACACACCTGTAATGAACACACATAATGAACACACCTGTAATGAACCTGAAATTAACACACATAATGAACACACCTAATGAACACACCTGTAATGAACACACATAATGAAAACACCTGTAATGAACACACCTGTAATGAACACACATAATGAACATACCTGTAATGAACACACATAATGAACACACCTGTAATGAACACACATAATGGGCACACCTGTAATTAACACACATAATGAACACACCTGTAATGAACCTGTAATTAACACACATAATGAACAGACCTAATGAACACACCTGTAATGAACACACATAATGAAAACACCTGTAATGAACACACATAATGAACATACCTATAATGAACACACATAATGAACACACCCGTAATGAACACACATAATGAACACACCCGTAATGAACCTGTAATTAACACACATAATGAACACACATAATGAACACACCTGTAATGAACACGCATAATGAACACACATAATGAAAACACCTGTAATGAACACACCTGTAATGAACACACATAATGAACACACCTGTAATTAACCTGTAATTAACACACATAATGAAAACACCTGTAATGAACACACCTGTAATGAACCTGTAATTAACACACATAATGAACACACATAATGTACACACCTGTAATGAACACACATAATGAACACGCCTGTAATGAACACACATAATGAACACACCTGTAATGAACACACATATTGAACACACCTGTAATGAACGCACATAATGAACACACCTGTAATGAACGCACATAATGAACGCACCTGTAATGAACCTGTAATTAACACACATAGTGAACACACCTGTAATGAACACACATAATGAACACACCTGTAATGAACACAGCTGTAATGAACCTGTAATTAACACACATAATGAACACACATAATGAACACACCTGTAATGAACACACATAATGAACACACCTGTAATGAACCTGTAATTAACACACATAATGAACACACATAATGAAAACACCTGTAATTAACACACCTGTAATGAACCTGTAATTAACACACATAATGAACACACAATGAACACACCTGTAATGAACACACATATTGAACACACCTGTAATGAACACACATAATGAACACAACTGTAATGAACACACCCGTAATGAACGTGTAATGAACACACATAATGAACACACCTGTAATGAACACACATAATGAACACACCTGTAATGAACCTGTAATTAACACACATAATGAACACACATAATGAACACACCTGTAATGAACACACATAATGAACACACCTGTAATGAACCTGTAATTAACACACATAATGAACACACCTGTAATGAACACACATAATGAACACACCTGTAATGAACACACATATTGAACACACCTGTAATGAACACACATAATGGACACACCTGTAATGAACACACATAATGAACACACCTGTATTGAACACACCTGTAATGAACACACATAATGAACACACCTGCAATGAACACACCTGGTGAGTGTACTTTAAATCAGGGTTATTCACACAAACTCATTTACTCTACCCTTTCATAGTCATACAAGAGGCTTGCATTAGGACATGACCTTGGAACCTTTTACATGTAGACTTATAATTTACTATAACTTTAGCTCAGATTTGGCGTGGCATAGTGTGCTGTAATGTAATACATTAAAGAAAAGAGTATTGTATTACAGTACTGTAAATATTTAGCAAGTTTAAGTTATATGTATACATTTTGTCTTCAGCACCTCAAAAAATATTGCAAGACAAACTAGAAGAGGTGGAAGAGGTGCCCTCTTGACTCCGTAGCAAGAGGAAAACATTTATGCAATGGTGTTTGCAAACACTGCTACGACTGTGAGAAATATAAAGAGGTGTTCTGGAAAATGACATCTTATTGAAAATATTCAATCAGTATCAATTTATGAAATGTACATGAAACAACTGTACAATAACCCGTTTTAACGGAACAGTGACAGAGTGAAGGAGCACCGTCACTAGTATGTACACGTAAAACTTGTATGCATGCTGTACTCTGTTTACTATAGTGCTTTTCTGTAAAACTGTTATGTATTGCTATGCAATGCACTTGCATTACAGTGTCACATATGTTACTGTTACTATATTTACAATGCATACAGTACAATCTGTTGTGCCAAATGCTGTTACACTGACTTCTTTTTTTGTCACCCTCTGTATATCATAACCTGGAATCGGAGGCCAGGAAACCACTGCATACATTCATATATCTGGATGAAACGGGATTCAATCTGGCAAAAGGCAGACAGCGTGGAAGAAATCGCATTGAAGAGAGAGCTATCGTTGATTTCCCAGGCCAAAGAGGAGGGAATTTTACAATGTGCGCAGCAATCTCAGAAAACGGCATCCACATACTGCTTGGCTTGGTCTGGACAATACACAACACCTGTTGACTTTTTGGGACGCTCTTTATAGGGACATAATCCCTGGGAATGAAATGGATGAGCTTGGTGGGAATCTGATAAAGTACGTCATAGTTTGGGATAACGTAATCTTCCACCACTCTGCTGTGGCCAGGCAGTGGTTTGAAGCACATGGCAGGATGCTTGTGGAGTATCTTCCTCCCTACTCTCCATTCCTAAATCCGATTGAGAAGTTTTTCTCTACCTGGAGGTAAAAGGTATATGACCGGTGTATGACCGGCGTCCACATACTCAAATGACCCTGCTAGCAGCCATGGATGCAGCTTGGGATGACATCCAAGCAGGAGTCCTGCAGAGGGTGGATTCGGCACTCAGGAAGATACTTTCCTCGGTGCATTCAGTCAGAGCTGACATTCTCTGTGATGTAGATGAAAATGTATAGCCAGACAGACGGGAGCATCTAGATGTCCATAATTTACATTATGAATGTAAAACTGTCTGTTTTACAGTATTTTCAGTTTCAAAACTACTACAGTATGGTTTACTGAGCCAAAGGGAGTACATATTTGTTGTAAATGTTTTTCTTCCAATTGCACAATGCTGTAAACAGTTGTAAATATACAGTATGGAGTAAAGTGCATGTTCAGTGTATTCATTTTTATTTATTTCTTGATTTCTAAATTCCATGCATGGTATATAATTCTGTCTTGCCTTTACATTGGGAAGCACTTCGAGAGTAATTTAAGTAACAGTGTGCTTTAGACTGCTAGCAAAAATAAATTAAGTGTAACAATGTGACTTAAGATGGTTTTTGAGTGATGATTGATAGTTTTAGGGTTGAACTTCAAATTAATCTGTTGTATTGACTCAAGGTATGTGAAACAATGAGTTCAGATTATTAAATAATTGTTCTGAAAGACGTACTTTTGTTTTTAAAGGACCCATGTTATACTATTTTATACCTTTCAGGGCAAAAATAGGGACACTATAGGACAAAATATTAGCATTAGCACCAGTGTTGGGAGTAAAAACGCGGTAAAAAAGTTATTAATTACTGTAATGCATTGCTTTTTGCTGTAATGTGGTAATGTAAGGATTTACAGGGAAAGAAAATGGTAATATTTACTCGGTGCAATTGTCAGTAACGCTGTAATGCATTTTTAAACCCAGAATCAAGATGTGGGTTTCCTAAATATTCTAATTGCAAGAAGCCTGAAAAAAGATCCAGCATTACGTCATTTATGGACTCAGCTTTGCGGGCATTCTATGAGCAGAGAAGACGCAGCTGTAATGGCTCAAATACTCCAGCTGCGTCGTGCGCACGGCCGCTGTTATATTCACAAAATCGCTCCACCAAAACAAAGTAATTTGTCTGCAATCAGCCCATATTCTCTGGTACTTCATGTACTTTTCAGCTGAGGGGGGCAGTGATCGGGCCGGTGAAAACTCCACTGGTGATCTATTCAGCCCCGGGGGTGTAAACCGCGGGAATTGCAGCAGGAGGGGGAGGAACCGCTGGAAAAAAATCACTGCTAGCAGGGGGGTGGCCCCACACAGCCTCAGTGACAATGATAATGATGATGGCTGGGTTAGTTTAGGAGAAGAGGAACAGTATTCCAAGTGGATCAGGCATTTTGATAAGCCAGTTAGCACTGTGGAGACAGGGATCTGTCAAATTCAGAACACATTGATTTTCTGTCTGTTTGGATGAGGAATTCTGGACCCTCATCACAACTGAAACTAACCGATATGCTCACCAGTATTTAGAGAGGGAGGAACTGAAATCTAGCTCCAGATATAATGACTGGTACGATGTAACTGTCCCAGAAATGAAAGCGTGCATTGCCATTAAGTTCTGCATGGGGCTTGTGGAAAAGCCTGAGATTGAGGATTATTGGGCTGGCTTTTGGCCAACATACACACCTGGCTTCAGCAAAGTGATGTCAAGAAACAGATTTGAGATCATCCTTTCTTTTCTCCACTTTGTAAACAATGATGAGTGTGTTGAAAGGGGTCAGCTGTCGGCATACACTGGTTTCTCTATTTCTTGAAACCCAGAATATTACATATATACATACATAGTTATATATGTCTACATAGGAATATGTATATATGTATCATAAACAATAACAACACTAAGAAAATAAGACAAAAACATTAAAAATAAATCTGCAAATGTGATGCAATCCAATATGGCTGCCACCTGATGATGTCATAATATGCAAATTATGTGAGTGAATTTGTTCCTATCACAAAATTTGGCTCATTTTTCTAGTTTGCAATATTCCTCTATCTCTATCCAGATTCAAGCTACAAGCTCTTTAAATAGTTTTATTTAAAAAAATTCACATTTTACTGAAAAAACTTTGGCGCCTAAAGGGTTACGTTGTCTTTTCAATAAGGTCCTAACAGTTTGAAGGAAAAATGAAAGTGTGTATGTCACACTGATTAAAGACTGCTCCTGTATTTTTCATGGCAGGAGCAGAGTAATTAAAAGAGACGTGAACTGTTAAAAATGTTCCGTTTCCTCTCAGATGTAAGGCAGGAATGGTTTTCACAACACTGGAAAAGATCCCACTTGAAAGAAAAGGGACCAACTGCCCCATTTTATATTTACGTGAGCTCGACATTTGCTTTTCTTCAGGTTTCACCAAGAAATTATGAGCTAATATTAAAGCGTTAACCCTTAACGCTAGAACTCCCAGACAGCCGCCCTGGATCTACCAGACAGCCGCCATTTGGTACCGTTGTTTTTACCTAGCATTCTTAATGACTTGTGAATGTTATCCTTTGTTCTGTAAATCACTTCAGGAGATGCTGGTGCTCGCCTCACCTCCCCCTCTTGCCTGTTTTTTTTCTAGCAGTCAGGTAAAGAGGCAGCTAGAGAAAACCAGAGACACAATTACTCAACAAGAGTTTTGACGTGATCTGTTCTCTGTCTCTGCTGAAGCCACGTTCCTTGAGTTTTTTAGACAAACCCTCAAAGAGGTGGCTGGACGTCATAGTTCCTAAGAATTGTCTGGCTACTTCTGCCTCTGCTCGTAAAGACAGAAGTTCACAGATCTCGTTGTCACTCCATGTCCGCTGGTTGTTTACTAACTTTCCCATGTTTACGTGGTTTATATACGCTTTCTGGTCGGGGGTCACTGCACATTTGCTACGCCATTTGACATCTTCCTCTGTTGTGCCAAGGTGCAATCGCTGTTTATAGGACAGACAGTTATCGCAATATTACTACCAAGTGAGGTGCAACTAATGCAGCAAAATTCGCACAACACCATGCCAGCATGGCATGTTTATAAAACACACTGTTGCGGTAATGTTACGCTAATTTGCCGGTGTTATGCTGAGAACAGCCTGCCTGCCGAAAATTGCATCCCCTGCTGCGGGAGCGCGCATTGCGACGGCTATAAGATATACTCGTACTGTTACCATGTTACTTATGCATGTGCATCCTGAAAACTTAATATGTTGTCACAGTTGAATGTATATAAATATATATATATATATATATAAATATATATGTGTGTGTGTGTGTGTGTGTGTGTGTGTGTGCTATGTCCTCCTCCAGCTAGTTTGTGTGAGCCCTTCCCTGTCTTTAGATAATTGTTCTTTAGTTTTGTGTTTAGGTATTTGCCCTCCTCTGTTTCTGTTTTCCCCATTTAGATAATTATTGTCACCTGCCTTCCCTCCAGCCCTCACTCCACACACCTGCTTCCTGTTTCCTTAATTGTTCTCCCTGTGTATTTAAGCCCTGTCTTGTCTCTGTTTGGTGTCGGTCCATTGTTTGTTTGTAATTCTGTCAGTCTCGTCTTGGATTACTCATGTTCTTGGACTTCTCATGTCTCAAGTATTTTTTGGATCTCCAGATCGTTATCTGGACTTTTGGCTTCCAGCCTTTGGACTTATTTTTGTTCTCCTTAAAATAAAGGATTTTTCTTATTCTTCATCTCTGCCTCGTGTCATCCTGGGTTTCTGCATTTTGGGTCCTCCAACACCGCAACGTGACAGCACCATCATTTAGGGAAAAAGTATAGTTCCAACAAAGGCTGCATTAATTGAACAAAAAAATGTCTTTACAATAAGGGGTTTTATTATAAAATACATCAGCAAGTAATGATAAAGTTATGAATAATGTTTCATTTCCCACACAACCCCATCTGTCCTCTGAGCTGCTGCTTAGAGTAGTTAAAGAGGAGTACACACAGACAAACAGGCAGGTAGTAGTTTAAAAAAAACTTTATTGATAAATAAAATACTGTTTTAATGTAAGGAACCTCAATAACATAACACCTCCCTCCCCCCACGCAGTTTTCCCTGAAGACTATTATTTAAGAATTATTAGATTGACCGATCATGAGATTGTGCAGTCTGCCATTAAAAGTGGATATAACGTTTTTTTTACTACTTTTGACAAACTCATACTGTGTCCTGTTTGCGACGGAATCAGCCCTTTAATCAGGGGCGGCGTTAGGCCTGGCTACTTGGGCTAAAGCCCCGGATGTTTTATGAAAAGTCCCGATTCTAAATCGCGGAAGTAACATGCAGTACCAAAGTCCAACAGAGAGGGAGCAGCTGGCAGTAGTTTGTATACAGCCTGCCTGAGCCTCCACCACTGAAGAAGCCCTTCAGCAGCCGTCTTCTTCTACACTCTCTGCCTGAAACGCATGAGTGAAGATGGACATAAGGACGTTTTTTAGACCAAGAGTACGGCGACAGAACCCCAGCTTTGATGAGACTGGTGCTGACTCAGGTTTGTGAGTCTTATTTGAAAATATTTGTTGTGCTGCTGGTTTGCCTAAAGTTAGCTTATCAGGTAAAGTTGTTGGAGAAAGAAAGGGAATATTTACTATCATCTCACACTAAACACTAACAGGAACAATACTCTGCCCTGAAAATGCTTAATATGTAGCTTCAGATTAAAATGTATGCGGTACAAGACAAATATGATGTTGACTAGTGTGTGTCACGTGTGTGTGTGTGCGTGTGTTAAGCCCCGGATGTTCTTCAGTCCTTAATCCGCCCCTGCCTTTAATCAATACTTTAAAAGGTTAGATGTCATAAAATGTCTTACCTGCTATGCTAAAAGTAGAGAATATGACACATAAAATAACAGAGCACCGAAAAAATATGTCTGGGACACAGTAAAGATTCAATTAACAGTCACGTGAAAAGTGTTTGTATAAAACCCGAGATTTCTCTCTTTTTTAATATATATATATATATATATATATATATATATATATATATATATATATATATATATATATATATATATATATATATATATATATATATATATATATATATATATATATATATATATATATATATATATATATATATATATTCAACTGTGACAACGTATTACATGTTCAGGATGCACATGCATAAGTAACATGGTAATAGTACGAGTATATCTTATAGCCGTCGCGTTGCTGATATTGTAAGCGGTTTCCTCATCGTTGTCAGCGAGTTTACAACAACGAGCGCACCCGCGGCAGGGGATGCAATTCTCGGCAGGCAGGCTGTTCTCGGCATAACACTTGCACAGTGTGTGTTGTAAAAAGGAGTTGTTTTCTAACAGGGCTAAAAGGGCTAAAGAGACAAACAAAATGAGGCCAACCTGATAATTTTCAAGGCCCCCAGCATTCCTCCACATTCCAATGGGCCATTGTCACGTGCTCTGCACAGATAATTCAACATGAGCTGATGTTCTTTCATTTTGCTTCAGCTTTTCTTAATTTCACAACATTTTGAATCAACACATGTGTAGCAGGAAGCCTTTAAAAGGCTTTGTTTATTTCTGATTTGTGTTTGAATGAAAATGTGCTAAAAAGAGAAAAAGCTTTTGTAAAAAAAAAACTGCGATAAACGTCTGACATCAGTAACAGCATTTGTTGATGTGACACAATAAACTTTAACAACTCTGAGCATAAATAGCTTTAAAAATGAGAACAATGAATTTCTGAAGTCATACACCAGATGGCAATTAAACGAAAAAAAAAAAAACCCAACTTATACAGATTACAGCTGAAGAAATGACACATTTCACATAACTAACACCAGGCTGTCGTTGCTGCCAGCAGATGTGTTTCCTATAGCTTGTACGGCTGGAGTTTCGCCTTCTCGAAGGCGTTATGACTGCGTCATCTAATATTGGTGAAGAGAATCCCTGAACGAGCATCTTATTCTGACCAGACTCTGTACGCCTTACTGAGGATCAGTACTGATAACTAAAAGAAATGCAAGTAAAAAAAACAGTTTTGCACCTTTATGAGCTTTGTTTGATTCTGAAGTTTATTCATGTCTAGGAGCTCGCTGTGGTCTTAAACTGCCTGTTTAAAAAAAAAAAAACTTTTTTCTGTTGAGACAAAATCGAGTAAACACCTCACAACTGAAAATGTGCACAAAGAAAATTCTTGATTCTTTGAAGTTGGCTTTAGTAGAAACATTGTGAATGATTAATATCAGCGGAGATTCCCTCTGACCACATGGGTAAATTCTAGCTCATCCAACCAGGACCAGGAACTTAGGAGTCCTGCTGTTTAACTCTTATATGTCCCAAAGTGCATTTTTTGTTGCGCAGACAGCCAGGTGAGTTTTTGTGAATAATTTGGGCAATGCTACTGCAATTTATCTTTTTTTGAGGGGAGAATGTGTAATTTTGGGGGAAATATCAACAATAATAATAATAAAATCCCCTACTCCATTTGATGTAACACTGAAATCATTTTGTAGCATTTACCGTCCTTAGTGCAATGTTTTGCGCCATGTAAAATCATTTTTCTAGTAAGCCTAAATATTAGCTTATATTATTCTGTCCGAGTTCAGGGTTTTTATGTTTTCCACTAGATTACCTATTTTTCCTGTGTGTACTGGGGAAATAAACGCTGCATTCAATTTAAAAAAAAAAAGAAAAAGAAAAGATAAGACAATTCTTTTAAGACACTCCAATATGTGGAAAATTTGCCCATAAAACAAATCATCTGGACATAACACAGAATTTTTTTAAATACTTTTTCATTTGTTTACATTTTTGGTCATGATCATGCACCTGACAATAAAGGGACAAATAAATAGGTTAAATCTCAGGAACGCACACACATTTTATTATGTTTTGTGAGGACTGAAGCCAAGGACTAAATTTAAATAAAAAATTGGAAGTTATGAAATATATTGTTGCTCTTTCTGCATGCCTCACTACCATCACGGAGGACAGAGCTTTCAGCCGCTCTGCTCCCCGTCTTTGGAAGGCACTCCTCACAGACATCAGAAACATTATGACTGCCTCACCCTTTTCTAATCCAGACTCAAGACTCGTCTGTTCAAAACTGTTTATGACTTGTGACTTGTTTGATTTGGTTTTATGAGTTTGATTAGTTTTATTCTGGTATTTTACAGTATTTTACTGTGTTTTATCTTGTAAAGTGACCTTGGGTGTTTTGAAAAGTGCTTTCAAATAAAATGTATTACTATATTATTATATGAGGAAGTATTGTGTCTGCATGTTGTTGCGCACCAAGGTTAAAATCGTAACTTTTTTTTTTTAGAAAACATGAAATTACATAAAAACTATAGAGCAAAACATATGTTATGCCTATTTGTGACACTCCAATGCTGTGACAGTTTAACCCCAAAGAAGCTGAACATAAAACACAAAAAATTAATTGATCTTAATATTTATTTTTTTTCCACAATTCTGGTATTGATCATAAACCTGGCAAAAAAGGGGTTAAATCTCAGAAACACACATTTTTATTATGTTTTTTAAGGCTGAAATTCATGTAAAAAAATTGGGACATATGAAGTATTATACATATTTCTATAGGATGTGCATTTTTTGTGCTCAAACACCTGAAACGTTAGAAAGTTAAAAGGTAATAGAAGAGTTAAGAACAACAAAATCGTGTTAAAGGAATTGCTAATTTATAAATATATAGAAAACATAGAATTAGATAAAAAATCTTTTATAGGCGAGTCAGTGCAGACTCAGACCAGAACGAATGATTTAAAGATGATCCTCTAGCGCCACCATGTGCCAAAAGGCATCAGTTTAGTAGTACCCAATAGTATAAATGCTTTCTGTCGTATCAGAAAACAAAGATAAGAGTACAAACAGCACTCATGATGCTGATGTTTTATCCTCCATTCAAAGGATGAAAGACTGAAACCAAAAGCTGAAAAATTCAGGCCAGACGAGAAGAACAGATATAGAATTTATTCTCAATATTCATTGCAAAGAATAAGAGTGACACAGCTTGAAACAGATAATACAGAATTTATTTTCAACCAGAAGTAGGAAAATACATAGGTAGGTGTAAAGGAAACGAGCAGAAACGGTAGTCAGAAAGAAAAACGATAAAAGAATAAAAACTAGTCCGAGGAGAATCAAAAAAGGACGGCTAAGGGAGTACAACAGAAAGCATTGTTTACCATTCAGCTTCAGTTTTAAACAGTAGGTGTTGATTTCAAAACAGCTGCCTTGATTTCTCGTCTCGGTTTAATGAACATTCTTGAACTTTGTGCAAGTGTTTCTTTTTTTGTTGTTTTTGCTGGTATTTTATGAATGGTAAACAATAGTTGGTCCAGTGCATAAACACAGTGACACAGATCAATATATGTACTCAGCTGACTACAGATAGACAATCCTGATCATTGAACAACTACCACTAAAATCAGCAGGGCAGAGAGAGAGAGAGAGAGAGAGAGAGAGAGAGAGAGAGAGAGAGAGAGAGAGAGAGAGAGAGAGAGAGAGACAGAGAGAGAGATGAGCAAATATACAAAATGCAGGAAAATGTAAAAAGTGTTGAGCTAAGAAAGCAGTGTGAGGTCTAGGATGATGAGATAAAAGAGGACTCTGATCGTCAAAACGGCTACATTTTAAAGAGTTGACTGAATGTTTCTGGTTATTATTGCCAAGTTCAGCTGAAAAGTCAAACTGAAACTAAATGATCACGTAACAGGACACTGAATGACCTTGCTGTCCTTACAGCCCTATGTAGCATGAATACAATGATTTGGAATTTAAAACGATGACAAAAATAACAAAAAAGGAAAAATCAGTGAGCTAGCTGTTGGTGTGAAATTTGGCTCTACAAACTAAAACGGAACTACAAGCAGCTTTGGTGTGCACCATTACAAAGAGATGCAGCCAGGGAGGGAAATATTAAATAAAAAATATTACTACACACACAAAAAAATTATAATAAACTATGCCATGGTGGGAAAAAAGCGCTCACAAGGTGTCAAATTCATCTATAGTTGGACAAATATTCGAAGGAAAGGAGGTAAAAACAACCAAAAGTATCTGGGAGTCAAAAAGATGACCATCAAGAGTAACTAGCTAGTTTTAACATATTGAATCACTGTAATGCACAAGAACAGAGTAAGATGGACTAGTAGTACTAAAAAAATAAAGTTACGAAAAAGTGAATCACAGGACCGGTCTAGCGGCACATCATTAGCTTTGTCGTACAAACACGTTTTACACCCGTCAAAACAGTGTTTTCTACTGAACTGTAGCCACTAGTGAGACAGCGTGGCTGCCCTAACCTACCGACACTAGCGGGCTGGCGCCTCGGGAACAATCTCAAATAAAGCTGAACAGTGGAGAAAAATCTAATCCCTGTAGGGTTCAAACCAAAATTACCAACGCTAACTTTCCCTCAGTCACCGGACATTCAGCAAGGCCTCGTCAGGAGCACTGAACCCATCAGGGACACCGATCAGGAAAACACGTCGACATGATTTCTACAGAGGTTTTGGTTCGTGTAGAGAAACATAGGGTCAAAGGTCAAATAAAAGTAAAAAAAAACAATGCAGCAAACATAACACCATCATAGAATTCATGATTTTTACACGTCAACACCAAAAAATCTGTATCTTTTTAGAAAGAAACAAGAGAAACATCCTTTTTATTCACACTTTACAAAAAAATAAACTACCCTTTAAGTCTACTACAATACTAATGCCATTCAGGAGAGAGGAGGAAAGCAAAAGTCTAATTTGGACATTTTGATTTTCACTGAGAAATGGAGGTTTAAAATGTGGAAGTGAGCAAAAAATAAAAGCAGATTAGAGGAACAAGAAATTTTAAGTTCATTTTTCGCATTTAATTAAAAATTTTGTGTTTCAACAACATACGAAGGGTTTTCTTTATTATTGTCATGACTGAACAGAGGAGGAGGACAGCATCTGAATCCTCTAAGTGCTGATCATCGAGTAAAAGCATGAAAGCTGAAATAACAAGTGTGATTCAACGTCAAAACAGCTACACCCGCTGACCCTCGTCCTCCGTTCGTCTAAAAGCAGAGACACTTGGGGCTTCCAACCTTTCCAGTGCAGAGGTGGGGTGTGGGGGTGTCTACAAATGGCACTATAGCTTTAATAACAAGGGTAGAAAATCTATACAAAGTGGTGGGGTGGAAAGTTTTAATTAAAAACATAACAACAGAGCTTGAGCAGGATAGTAGTTAGATCCAGTCTGAGGTTGGGCAGTTTTAAGGTGGAGGCTCAGGGACACCAGAGAAGAAGCTGGGGTGGGGTCAGGGTGACAGTGTGCACAGGTACAAAGAGGGAACTGAAAGTGATAAAAGACGACACACCCCATTCATGATCCTTACTGAAAGGAAGGTCCGTGGGGAAAATGTGAGAGCTCAATGAACAGGAAGGGTTTACACGTCATCATAACATAGTCACATCTCATAAAAAAGAAATGGTAACCCCCAAGAAAGCAGGACATAAAATCTTCACAAATGTCATAACAGTATTTAAAAATAAAAAGGAGAACAGGCTGTTTGGGCGTTCGCTGCGTGGAAATAGTGCAAGACAACATCAACTGCTACGGTGAGGCGAGATGCACGCGTGGGACGCCACCACGCTCCACGTTTAGACAGACAGGTGGGGATCGTTAGTGCGTGGCATTTTATCAAAACTCCATGGCAGCGGTCTGAATCAGTGGCTTTGTTAATGGGCGACGAGAAACAGGTAGCGATTACTGGGTGTCTATTTACATCACAGCTATATGCCAGCACATAAATCAACCCAACAGCTGAGAGAACGCCAGAGCTATAAAAAACACCAAACATGACAGGTCATCTCCGGGGGAGTGCAAAGGAGTGACAGCGAACGCCACAAACAACCTCCTCTCGTGTCTTTTGTACAAGCTGGTAATATCAATTCATCTTATAACATTAACTGGATAAAAATTTAGCCATAGTTTACAATACAATCTTTTTTTTCTCAAATCTGACCATAATTTACTCTCCGTACAAAAATGCCAGAAAACAGGTCTTTTGTGGTTCATATACAATCATGTAAAGACTGAGTCTAGATTCTATTCTGTACAAACACTTGTGAAAAAAACCAAACAAAAAAAAAAACTCACTGCTCTTGTATGTGTGTGTGTAACGTATGGCTGGGGAAAGTCACTACTGGCCTCGGAGACAGTGCTACACATCCGCCTGCAATTTACCACTTAAGTGTGTGTGTGTGTGTGTGTGTGTGTACGCTTGCAGCTTGCTAGAGCTGAACGTCAGCTCCTGATAGTGAGAGGAATGCTGGTTTTATTTATTAGTTGTTACTTCAAAAAAAAGGAAAAACAAGGATTTGTGAAAGCAACCCCCCCACCCCACCCCACCCACCCACCCCAATCAGCCTTCCTCAAAAACAAAATGGTGATACTTGGGCCGCACGCGCTCCTAAGCACAAGACTAGCCTAACAACTATACAAGCTTGGGTGAAACGGTCTGCAGAGAGGATGGTAGCTGCTCTCAGGTTCGCTCATCTGACTCCACAAGTTGTTGGTGGGGGAATCGGACAATTGCAGGTTCAGGATTCTGCTTTTCTATGCAGCTGCAGGTTTAGTGGCTGAATGCATCAGGGGTCAGAGGTGGACTATCTTGTAGCACCACAGGAGGCCATGAAGAAGCAAAGGCCTCAGCACCACAGAATGACAGCAGGAGAATAAAAGATCACCTTGTGAACACCAGATCACCTGCATCCACGTGAACTGCACTGCATCCACTTCCTGGGACACCGCCAGGGAAGAGTCGCTCTAAACCTCCTAAAGGCGTCTCCTACAGAGACCTGCTGCTCAGAGAACAGGGGGTCAGAAGCCGATGATGGAGGTCTGAGGCTGACAAGTCTGTCGTCTTTGCTGGTTTTAGATTTATACAGGACAGGCAGACGTGCTGGGCATCAGATATGGAGCTTTGCAGGTAATGCCCCCCCCCCCCTTCTTTTGCATTTGCCCTGAACTCCTAAGCCTAACGATGCCTTGTGTGATGAGTCTGAATCAGCTACCATCCCCTCTAGTGTGAAAGACAGGAAAAAACGAGGATGAAGGGTGTGAATCAGATGAGGAAAGGGGAGTCCGAAACATAGTATGATGCATAAACTGGACCGAATCAAGCAGTTAAAAAACAACCTAAAAAGAAAGAAAAAAAAAACCAGGAAAAATATAGAATATCTATAACATTGTACGAAATCCCTGTCAGCCAGACCTCACTGTACGAATATTTTACAGGTTTTGTGTGGTTGGGTTTTGTTTATTTTTTCTGAACGTGTGTGTCTTCCTCCTCCAGTGTGGTGGAGGGAAGAGCTGGTAGAAGGAAGGAGGGCGAGGTTTAGAGGGAAAAGCTGTGGCTGCAGCCCCCCTCCCGGTGGTATGGCAGGGTCTCACTACCTGCGTGCAGGCAGGTGAAGCCCGTTGACCTGCGGGGGCAAAGCGGGCAGGAGCAATTCCAGCTGAGCAAAGAGGGAGAAGTGGTCAGAGGGGATGTGGGGGTGTGGGCAGCCGCTGACATTGTTCTCTACAAGCCAGTGGGGGTCCAGAGGGCCCAGGATGCCCAGGACGTTCAGGTGAGGCTTGGAGTAGAAAACGTAATCGATCACACCCTAAAGAGTAGAAAGAAGAGATGTTTGACTTCTAATTGTGCTGATTGGAGGGTTTATGAGCTTACCAATCAGCATCTGGTCAATGCGGTTACCTTGAAGTCGAAGGTGTAATTGGTGTAAGGCATCAGGCCATTCTCGTAGGCGCTCTTCAACTTGAAGCCGTGAGTGATCCTGCCGTTGGATGTGCTATTCTTGCCGTTGCAGTTGAATTTGGTCAGGCTGTCACTGTAGCGGAGCTCCTTGAAGTCCTTGTGGGTGCAGTCCACTCCACCGGTACTCAGGTACTCCACTACGCCTGGAGAACAACCACCATGGTCAGGGCAGTACTGGTTTTAACAACATACCAGTTAAACAGTGATGCCAACTCAAGCCAGATTTCTGTCATCTTCATTTGCTTTGATACTCGAGGAGCTCGTCACCCTGCTGCTCAGGAGAGCCACGGCCGTTTAATGTCCCACCATTAAAACATGTAACGAGCACACAGAACCCATCCTGTTATAAATGAGCATTTAAAAGTAATACCTTCATAAATAAATATTTCAGTCACCAACATGCTTGGTCAAAAAAGCACAAATTGTAACACTTTACAATAAGGGTCCCTATACTACATTAATGTTACTAATTGCATTACTAAGCATAAATAAACTATTAAAGTAAATAAAGACTTAACAACTTCTTAATAATAATGTTAATATTAAGTAATGCATTACTAAGATGACACCCCCACTGCTCATTTGTCCTAACCTTAAGGACATTTAATAGTTAACGTTGAGAATGTTAATAAAGGTATGATTTGTTCATTCCTGCTTAATAAAGCACTAAGTATCATTAATAAAGGGACCTTTATCGTAAAGTGTTACTGCACAAAGTGTTAGTATCAGTGTTTTCTCTATAAATCCTTAACTGTCACAGTTCACACTAAAGTCGGCCGATATGTATATTTTTAAAACGGATATTTGTCAGTCTAACAAAAGAGACAATGGGCGATATATTCATACAGGTGCGGGCGTGACAATCTGCACAAAGACGTCCACAAATCACAATTATTTTAAATCTTTTTATAGAAGCAGACCACGAAGGGTCCTCGTGTACGAGATCGCTGTTCTCTGAATTTTATTGACTATTTGATACGTTAATCAACAACATCCTCCACCGCAACTGGTTTGAGCTACACAAGTGAGAGTAGGGGGCAGGACTTCTGACCTAATGGCAAGTAACTGATTATTTTGCCTAGGTGGTGGGGGGCTTCACCTACTGGATCAGGTAAGATGTAGAGCGTGTTGGGTTATGCATGTAGGACATGTTGTAGACGTCTGTCTGTCTTTCTTGTCTGTCTGTCTTTCTGTCGGTCTGTCTGTCCAACTTGTAGCGTCCGTCTGTCTGTCTAAATACAGGATACACCTTAATAAAATGGGAATGGTTGGTGATATCAACATCCTGTTTGTGGCACATTAGTATATGTAAGGGGCAAACTTTTCAAGATGGGTGGTGACCATGGTGGCCATTTTGAAGTCGGCCATCTTGGATTCAAATTTGTTTTTTTTTTCAATAGGAAGGGGGTCATGTGACACATCAAACTTATTGGAAATTTTGCAAGAAAAACAATGGTGTGCATGGTTTGAATGTTCAAGCGTAAGTCAAATCCCAAATCACAAAAAAAAAATTATGACTCAAGTTCACACCTCTGCTAGAATCAACAAATCATACAATTAACAAAAATATACATAAAGGCCATTTTTGGCTGCTTGAAACATATTAAAGAGCATCAGTCCACAAATAGTCACCACCGGTATGAAGGTCAAGACTTGCGTTGTTATTTGTTGACTTACCAGAGTCAGGCAGGGAGTTGAGGTCAGCACACAGCACCAGTGGAATGGCATTGGTCTCACCAGAGGAGGATAACTTGAAGCTGCGCGTGGCCTTGTCTACAATATTCTTCACCTCTGACAGGAACATCATGGTCTGGACCAGCTTGACATCTGAGTACTCCGGGTCCCAGTGCATGTGGGCATTTGCTACCAGAAGAAGCTGCTTCTCCATGCCGTGGAGTGACTTCCCAGCTGAAAATGATAAAATCAGGGCAAAGAGCTCTTAGATGGGCATCACATGCCACCTATAGCTGGCTTTGGAAGGCCAGTGTCTGAATTAGTCACTTACAGGAGATCTCCATGATTTCTTTGCGGACCTCAAGCAGCACAGCGACCCCGATGTTGTCCTTCGTCATCACCCTGTTCAACATGGCCTCAGAGCCCTCGGAGTTAGCCATGGCCAGCTGGTTGAACTCCACGGTGTGCCTCTGCACGGCGCCGAACCTGGGCAGAAACACAAAATCACCAGGAAAACTGTGATCTGATGCTTTTCGTAGATAAGACTATAGAAAAACAACCACATTCTTTGATGTGCAGCTAAAAGGGAAAATCCAGAGTATTTAAAGGGCAAATATCTACATTTAAACATACCAGCAAATATTCTACACTAAATAACATTTTCTAATTCAAACATTTTATTCCTAAACTATTTAAGCTTTTTGACAATCAAACTAATTAGTATTTATGTTTTATAAGCTGGAAAAGAGTTGTTTTATCTGCCAATTACAACCTCGACTCATTTTTCACATACTTACTTTTCTGTCTTGAAGAAAATCGCACAGCCATCCACGTGTTTACGATCGGACTCTGACATGGTTCTGGCTCGTGACTTTGGACTGAAGAACCCATCATATCCTTGTTCTTTCAACTCAGGCAGGAAGAAACTGTAGTACTGCTCTGTTTCTACTTCCTGTAATAGACAAAAAACAAGAACTAGATGAGGAATAAGAAGATATTTTTGCAACAAAACCCTAAATCTGAATGCATCTGCTAAACATTCATTAGTACATAAAGGACATTTCACATGCATACTCAGGCTTTCTGTACATAATGAATGAAGCAACTCACTCTCCGGAGCCTCGTGCATTTGAAATTTGCTGATTCTTTGCAGCGAAAATGTATAAAAGGAGCTATTTGTCCAACTAGCTCAGCTACTGAAACACAATTCATTTTACTACATCGTGCTTTGGAGGCCGACCTGGGTCCGGATCAGCTCCATCATCACAACAGAACAGCACCGGGAACGGGGTTCGCCACTGCCAATCTGAGACCAGGCTGTTATCAGCCAATCAGCTCAGACAGCTGATGATATCTAAGTGGTATCATGGTATGTTAATAAAATCATTCACTTACTGCACGAGCACACAGCACTATTAAACCAAAGCCTCCATAACTGTGATCATAATGAATGCCTTCAGACAAACAATCATTTTTAGTGTTTGTTCTAACTCTGAAAACTAAACTATGGAAAGAAAAGGGAAGTGCCCGATAAAAGGAATTGAACCAAACTCAGAAGAGATGTTAAAATAAAAAAGAATGACGATTATGGTCACACATCTCTGATCAGACAGAGAGGCCTCTGTTAAAACCACAGTCAGATAGATCAAAGATGTCGGCTTGAACAGCGAACAAAGAAAAAAACAAGCCCCCCATAATTCAGGTCTGGATATGAAGCAAAACAGGAAGTGAAAAAAAATGCAGTTCCACCCTCATCCACTGGGGGCTGGTGTCAGAAGTGAGCAAATCCTCATTGACTCCCATGTTAAAAATACCAATTTCACAGCAGAAATAAACATGTTTACAGCCTGGTTCCAAAACATGTTTTAGGTTTAATAGATCTAGTTTACATTCATGACAAGTCTGAGGGGGGTGAATTTTTTATCACTTTTCTGTTTAAGTGTATTAAATGCCTAAAATTCTGAATAATTAATGAGCATCAGACCCACGTGACCACAGATCTAGCTCCGGAGAAAAGCCTCAGTCTGAGCCTCGGCCTCACCTGAAAACAGTTCCGCGATTTTCTGTCTCTCAACTTAGACCATTAGATGTGCCGTTTGTGTATTCTTTTTTGGATATTATTTGTGCAATTGTTGGACAAAATGACTTGCTGTGGTATTAATTGCACTAATAGAGCGTCCAAGGAGTCTCCACTTCATTTTTTTCGGTAAGTACAATTATATTTATGTATTTTAGGTCATTGCCGCTCTTGCACTAGCTGAGCTTAGATTTTAACATGTACTGTTTAACCATGAAATTTAAATGTAATAGGGTAAAACCCAGTACATTTAACATAATGCTGCACTTTAGAAAATGAGTTGGAATATAACATGTTGGTGGAGCTGGGTTTCGACTATCGGTATGGTCCCCTCCCCTCGGCTGCAGCTCGGCGCATCTCTGACTGCAGCGGCGCCTGCCGGCTTGTGGAGCTCTCGGGAGACCTCTGTGTTCCACCCGGTTTTACCCAGCGGTCAGCCCAGCGTATCTCTGACTCAGAAGCTCTGGTGTTGTGCACAGGTAACTCCAGTTGTAGCTAGGTAGCTACCTCCGGTAGCTTAGCTCACACCTCCGAGTTAGGTTGTAGCTACATTGCTTCAGTTCGACGGGTGTCGTCATTTGATCCCAGCCTTACAGCCTCACCCTCAGCTCCATCTCTTGCCCCTTTTATGGAATTGTCTGGGCTTGACGGAACCTTTGACACGGTCAAAATGGTGGTGGTGGCCACTTCCCATTGTGGCACAAAGACTTATAATTGGAGCGAGGGTTGTCACGGTGTGAAAATCTCACCTCACGGTTATTGTGAGCAAAATTATCACGGTTTTCGGTATTATCGCAGCATTTTTTTTAAACGTGTTACATTTTCAGACAACTAAATAAACCCTGTATATCAGGAAAATATTGTCTTCAGTTTGTGTCTAAATTTTGCCTAAAATTTATTTTGTAATTATGTTGTTTATTTGTTTTCATTTCTCCCCTTCAGTCTTTAAAATACCAATATTTGAATATTGGTATTTGATTCTGCTGGGGTGGGGCTGGGTTGGTGCCCTCGGGCTCCGTGGGGCTCTGTAATGCTGCTGCTTTGGGCCCTGGCAGGATGGGCTGGGGTCTCCATGCCCTGGGTGGCAGTTTGACAACAGAGGTGCCTATTGGGGCCAGTGGGGGAGCTGGATCCCTGGAGGGCTAAGCCCAACCAGCCATTCCTCCCCATCCCCACATATTTTCCTCCCCCTGCTCCCTCACATCATCACACAAACATACACATAGGACCTTGGGGGGTGGGCATATCAGGGAGTGCGGGTATGGACTCCATTTCCGCATTCCTGTGGCAACCTGCCCCTCAATTTTATTTGCACCTTAAACACTTCCACCGAAGACATTCCACGCACACACACACTTAGGGCCATGGGAGTGAGCACATTCAACGGCACTTGGCAGGGAGATTTCTCAGCCTCCTCCTAAGTGCCGGTGCCCACTTCCAATTTTAAACTGCACTTAGACACCGAGGGCTGTGGGTGCAAGTGGGGTGGTGCGGTGGCATCAGCTGGCATAGGCCAGACAATACCCACACTGCCCGCTCACCACAGCCATGGAATACACCTCATCAACACACAACACTATATTGGAGCAGGCGGAGGGAGACTAGGGGTCTTAGCACACCTCTGTTGTTGCTTGGCTTCCTGGGGCTGGAGGCTAGGAGGGAGATCTGGCCGTCTGGTTGGGGTCTGGGGTGGTAGGTTGCTGTGCTCAGCGTTGGGCGGGGGTGCCTGCTCATCTGCACCCCAGCAGAAAGGGTCAAACTCTGGTAACCGGTAATGGTTGTACCCCATGTGCAGCAGTACCGGGACCAGAGTGAATAGGGTGTGTATGGGGAGCATGAGTGAGTGTCCGGCATGCATTTTTGTAAGTCTTGGGTTGTATGTGCATGTGTGAGCATGAGAGAGGGAGTGTGTGACTGTGCATGACTGTATATGTCAGGTGGGGCCTTTGACTCCTCCCCTCTCCTGGAACTTTTTTTTGATGATATAGATCTTCGTTTCCCCTCCCCCTGCCACACCTGGTGTGGGGGTGTGGTGCCTTGGTCTGCCTGAGTGTTCGTGGCTCCCGGGTCAGGGGGTTTAAGATCTTTGGCGCCTGCCTGGTCGATCCCAGTGGCTGCCTGGTGGGGTCTGGGTCCCTGGGCTCTGCTGGGTCCCCGGCGGGGGTGATCGCCCCTGAGTCCCGGGTCGTTGGGTCCCGGGCCCGGCCGGCTAGGGGATGGGAGGCTGCAGGCGGGCCTGTGGGCTTGCCGCTGATATCTCCAGGGACTCTGCCGGCTGCTGGTTGTGGCCCCCCGGGGCGATCCTCTGTGCCTCTCGAGGGGGGCGGGGGCCTTTCTGGTTTCAGTCTCCTTGGGGTTCCTGTGTTCTGGGGCAGCGCCTGGATCTCTGGGACTTGGAGCTCCCCCTGTCTCCTACGTATCTTTGGGGGGCAGATCTGTGGTCCCTCACACTCTCTGTTGGACGCTCCTATAGAGAAACCTTACATAAACAAGCACGTGTACACACACAGGTGCTCACATGGTGCTCTCAAAAGTATGGGCTTGGGCACGTTAAACACAGGTCTTAAGGCTGTCGTTGCCACTACATGCACTATGATTTATTATCTAGGGCTGTCACAATAATCGCAAGAACAATATATCGCGATATTAAGAAACCCACCGCGCTGCATGACGTGCCACCGCAATTACCGCACTTGATTAAATCTCGCGACAGCGCATGCTGAGAGGTAAAGTCCACGCTGATCGAGGAGATAGTAGGGCACTTTTTTTTATTTCTGTTAGATGTTGCAGCCAAATTTGCATTTCAAAGTTAAACCTCCTGAATGTTGTTTTTAAGTTCAGTCAGAGAATGCCGTTACTGCCCTTTGATCTGCATTCAATAAAGTGTTAAAAATGGCCATGTATTTTATTCTAACATTTTTTAAATGTGTAAGCACAATGTTTCAAAGGAAATATTGCCATGAGTTTAGTAATTAACAAACAAATTTGCTAAGTACATAAATAAAAACGAGGTGCAATAATATCGCATATCGCAATATTGAGCTGCCCTGACTCACCGCAGGGGGAATTCCTCAATCGCGACAGCCCTATTATTATCGTGTGATTGTTCAGTTAAACAATGTTGATTTTATATTTCATCATCAGGTTAACGCAGTGATGGCTTGCTCCTGATGTATTGTTGTGTGTCCCATTTTTTTCTCTTTTTGCAGGTCTAGAAGCAGACTCTTGTTAATTATTGTTTATTTTTGTAGACAATGCACTCAAGTAGCCTTCTAATCAGATACTTTTTTACCCTTACTTGAGTAATAAACCCTATATTAGGAAAATATTGTCCTCGGTTTGTGTCCTTCCAGTGAGCTTTGCAGATTTGGGAAAATGTCATCAGGCAGTAATCATTGTTAAATTCATAATTATTCTCGGAGAGAGACCAACTCTAATCTGCCCCTGGGAGCCCCGTAATGCATAGCGTCATTTCAACATGGGGCTTAGATAATTCCATTCCCTTGCTTGAAAAATTGTTCCAAAATGAAAGTTGAACCCACATCTTTTTTATCTGTGTATTAGGGCTGCACGATATTAGGAAAACCTGCGATATTCGATAACAGTGCTTAATATTGCGATATCGATATTACTCACAATAAATGAACAAATACTAAAGTATGCAGTGTTGATGCCGTCTGGCGTGTGACGTCTGCTCTGGGTTCAAAGCAAACAAAAACTAATGCATGAATTCCATCACAGCATAACATTTTTATTGCTAAAATATGCAGCTGCACCTGCTACTGTACTAGCAGCAAAACAACAAACTGCATGCATGCAGTTTCTCAGTGACTTTAAAACATCACCACCACCATAAAACTTTTTCTGATGCTCCAAATACAGAAAAACATCCCTTACCAGGATTATTGAATAAATAAATAAAAATAAGAAAATAAGTTTAAATGTTAAATAATAGTTAACGTCACTTAAATGCAACAGCAAATTCTCTCATTGTTACTTAACATTTTGTCCACTTATGTGGTTATGATATAAGGATGTTGCTGTAATTGGGAAGTGAACTGTGCTGGGCCAAACTAGGAGAATATTAAGATTTTCTGAGAGAAAGAGAAAAACAATTGTCTACCTTTCAGAAGAGGAACTGACAACAAACTACATGGAAAATGTTTTTAACCCCAAATTGAACAAGTTTACCTAGATCTTAAAAAGCAGCTCAGATGATGAAACTGCAACTATGATTCTGATAACAAGCTAACAAATTGAACTAGCTCCTCCTAAGATAACCGGCTAGCAGAGCTTCTGACTGAGAGTTTATGTGCAGCAGCAAATCAACTATCCTGATTAACAAGGTTATAAAAGCTCATAAATGAAAAATCACTTTGATGTGTGGGGGAACTTTTCCAGGCCCTCTTTAGCAGGGTGGGACTGGGAGGAGAGTGCTGTAGCCTTTTAGCTGGAAGCTAACCGGAGCCTGGGGCTAACATCACCACCCGGTGGAACACTAGCAACATGGAGGTAGGTGGGTTGGTTCACCGGCACGTGTCAGTCAGCCCGGTTATTATCAGCTGCTGAACGACACCGAGCGGACTCACGTTCACATTTGAAAGCAGCGCTGGTTCCAGAAACTTCAGCACAAAGTGCGTTCGTTGCTCTGAGCCAGCATGACGAACAAGGGAACGGCGCCTCTAACTCAGTTCGGGAGTTGCGTTCCACCAATCTTATGGGTCTACGTAGGGGGCGGGCGTATTACGTGAACGGACCCATCTGATTGGCCGCATGTCAGAAGGGCTACATTTGATTGGTCAAATAATACTTCTGCGTAAAAAACAGAGCTGGTTTACAAAAAGCTGATGTATGACACGGATGGAAATGTTTGAACCAAACATTTATCGCCGTTTTTGACGTGCTTTGCGATGGGCCTATCGCACGTCCTGTTATCCCGATGACGATAATTTTTCGATATATTGTGCAGCCCTACTGTGAATTGAATGCCGTTCGGCGAGTCTCAAATACAAATTTAGGCATCTTACTGTAAAAAAATATATCATTAATGTAAAAAAGAAACTCTAAAACAACCATGTTCACATCCAGAATCGAACCCAGGTCTCCCGCTCAAAAGCCCGAAATCTTAAACGACGAGCTAAACCACCTGTTAGAGCCCTGCACTGAAGCCCTAGGCCCTCGGGTTGGCCCGGCCCGACGGCCCTCGGGCCAGGCATCGGGCCAATGACTGTGTAATTACTTCGGACACGGGCCGGGCGCCTTTATTTTTAATCGAATTCATAAAAAAAATTGAAACACTAAATCACTCAAGAAAAGATTCCCATCTGAACATCTGAGCTGGACACTGCTCAGCACAGCTCACTGTCAGCGTGTACATAAGGTACACAGCGAGCTGAAGATGTGGAGAGGGGCTTGGAGCGCGTTGCAGAACCAGAGCGCATGCGGGAAGATTCCTCCGACTGAAGCGAGTGTTTTCCAAACCCAGTCTCTCAGAGAGACTTGTCACATAGAAAATGTTCCCTGATTATGAAACTTTGGCTGAATAGTGCTTGTTCCTGTCTCCGATGTGGCAACACATCCAGGAGCCGTCTGTGGAGAAGCCCAAAATCTTACATCCTCTTCAGCTCAGAAAGCGCCTATTATTACGCACAAGCGTGACACGTCAACCCGGTCTTACAGTAAGACCGGGTTGGACCTGTTCAGGTTTACGCAGACAATCTTTACATAGAATTGGCATACAGATGTAAAATTAATGCAGTAAAATATAAAGCTTTTTATTTAAATATCCACTCATTATTTTACAAGCACAGAGAGCCACATCAGATGGATGGAAGAGCCACATGTGGCTCCAGAGCCGCGGGTTGCCGACCCCTGACTGAAACGCAGCAGTAGAGCCCTGCGCGGGACTGTTTTCTTCATCCCGCTCCCGTTGAATTTTTGACAATTACCGCCCGCAACCGCAACGTGTGTGTTACACTCCCGCTTGCACCTGCAGCGTGCATGTCTACTCCCGCCCGCAACCGCAAAACTCGGGAGAAATTATTACCTCACAATAAAAGAGATGTATTGAGTCTGTGTCCTCTCTGGTCCTGGAGAAAACATGTCATTTTATAGGCTATTCCAGGGGTCGGCAACCCGCGGCTCTTCCATCCATCTGATGCGGCTCTCTGTGTTGTAAAATAATGAATGGATATTTAAATAAAATGCTTTATATTTTACTGCATTAATTTTACATCTGTAAGTCAATTCTATGTAAAGATTGTCTGCGTAAACCTGAACAGGCCCAACCCAATCTTACTGTGAGACCTGGTTGACGGGTCACGCTTGTGCGTAATCATATGCGCTGTCTGAGCTGAAGAGATTCTGGGCTTCTCCTCAGATGGCTCCTGGATGCGTCGCCACATTGGAGACAGGAACAAGCGCTATTCAGCCAAAGTTTCATAATCAGGGAACATTTTCTAAGTGACAAGTCTCTCTGAGAGACAGGGTTTGGAAAACACTCGCTTCAGTGGGAGGAACCTTCCTGCATGTGCTCTGGTTCTGCGACGCGCTCCAAGCCAAGCTCCACAACTTCAGCTCGCTGTGCACATATGCGCTGACAGCAAGCTGCGCTGAGCAGCTCAGATGTTCAGATGGGAATCTTTTCTTGGGTGATTTAGCTACATCTGCAATGTGCGTAACGAATAAAATGTCAGTTCGTCTTGCATGCGTCGGGGTAATTCTTTCTATTTTTTCTCCGTCAAAATAAACGGTCAAATACGGGAACTATCCGGTCAACACAACACAAGCCCTGCTTTTGACTGTTTTGTTTTCTTGTGAAAATTGTTGCAAAGAGATAAAATTTAACTTGATTACCACCAGAGCCTGCGCCGTTATCTCCGTGACGGTAAATGAGGGAAAAACAAATTGACCGGATCCTGCACGTCTTTTAACACATTGGTCAGGATTGACGCACTTTGTTTTCATTTTATTTGGTTAAAAAAAAGTCGGGCTTGGGTCGGGCCAGAGAATCCTGAAAACCTTTTTGGACCGGGTCGGGCTGGGGCTCCACCCCTCGGGCCGGGCCGGACACGGGCTCAGATTTTAGGCCCGTGCAGGGCTCTACCGCCAGTGGCGTCTTCTGTATCTGTAACATTTATATCCTTGATCACAGCTGGAACAACGTTCAAAGAACAGTTAGGAGGGCTATGCCTGAGCGTGAACGCGCATGAAGCAGCCTGCTCGACCCGAGCAGCTCTCTTTTTCTGTGATTTTACAGAAAAACAGGCAATCACAGTAAAAATGCCAGGGCTCATTCTACAGGACCAGGGCATTGCAGGAGAATGTATGAAGAAGAAAATTATTATTTCTATACATGTTTTGGCTGTCAAACGTCCATAATGTGCCTTTAAAGGAATATTCCACCACTCAGTACAATTGTGTCTTGTTAAGATTCCCCAGAGTTAGACAAGTCAGAAAAAGCATTTTATAACCAGCCCATTATGATCTGGCAGCAGTTGGTTTTTCTTAGTTTAGCATAAAACAATGTAAGTGAATTCACATACATTGTAGTGTTTTTTTATGGAGGTGAGTGCAAGCCTTCCCTTCCATTGCTTTATGCTAAAACAACTGGTTACAAAATCTCTGGGGAATCTAACAACACACACAAGTTTAGGGACAGAAGATCCCTATACAAATATTAAAATTATAAAAATGCAGCAACAAATAAAATGTAATACTTGTGCTTTGTAACAAAGTAACACTCTGTGGAAGTTAACTTGGTGAACTTACTCACCCTGGACAGGAAATAATTGCACATAAGAAACATAAATAAGAATACATTTTAAAAAGTTCCAAAACAATAATTTGTGTCCAAAGTTCTAAGGAGTAGAGCCACACAACATGAGTTCATAAAGCTGGCGCCATCTGCTGGATAGGTAGTGCGATATCGGTCATATCGGCAGTCTTTTTGGCAGATAGCCGATACCGTTAATGACCCCAATATCGGCCGGCCGATATATTGGTCAGACCCTAATCCTAACATGCAAATCTCTGTGCTGGGGCCTAACAGGAAGTTCAGACACAGAGCCTTCTCAGCATACAGCTCTGGTGAAACAAATGGAAACATGAACCAAGGATGTTATCATAAGTCATTTGCATTCTCTAGCCCAGCAGGAGCCCACAGATCAAACCTGGACTTTACACGTGTGGACCTCTATACTGGCATTATTGTTAAAGCCTACAGCTGCAAGGTTAAAAAACAGTTGGTGTTCTTCTCATCATAATGCGCTTGTGTCATTTTCTGCAGGGTCAGATAATAACTTGATTTTCCTGACAGGAAGTTGCCAACAACAAAACTAAATTACCACTATAGGATGGGCGACGGAAAGATAGCAGGCATATGAGAACGGTTCGATAGCAACATTGTTATAGAGAAGAGATGGAACAACCAATCAAATCAAGCGTTACCAACGCTGGACTAGGGCTGTCACGGTAACCGGTGTAGCAGTAAACCCCGGTAAAAAAGTTGACAATAATAATAACCGTCTTGTTTAAAAAAAATTGTCTCGGTGGATTACCGTGGCTGCGGTGTAGATGCGGTGACCCTTACCAGCCACCGTATCATCTGCTGAAGTTGCTGGTGGCACATGCACACTTTGTTGTTTACAACCAAAACTTTCTTGACGCTAAAGCTGAAATAATGGCCAAAGGAGGAGACAGCAGTGCTCAGAACATTTATTATGGGAAGTAAGGGCATCTTTTGGATATTTGAAGAATGCCGAGGGACAGTTGATAGAAGACGGCTATCCTGTTTGCAGCACGTGCAGAAAAAGTGTCTGTGAAAGGCAGCAACGCTTCAAATCTCATGACACATCTGCGTGACCATCACCCACAACTCTACAGTCAACGCAAGGCAAGCTAACGTTAGCGTTTTAGCTAAAATGTGTGATCCGAGGATTTGGGTAGAGGGAGAATGCAACGAGTCGCTATATAAAGCAGCCACAGAGCCGCTACCTGCACATAAACCGTGTCGCGGACACCGCCATGTTGAAATGACGCTATGCATTACGGGGCTCCCAGGGGCAGATAAGAGTTGGTCTCTCTCCGAGAATAATTATGAATTTAACAACGATTACTGCCTGATGACATTTTCCCACATCTGCAAAGCTCACTGGACGGACACAAACCGAGGACAATATTTTCCTGATATAGGGTTTATTACTCAAGTAAGGGTAAAAAAAAGTATCTGATTAGAAGGCTACTTGAGTACCGAGTATCATCTGATCTAATATTCTTAAAATGATGACATCAAACAGACAAAAAATAAAAAGTTATGGGAAAATATTGGTATTGGACTAAAGGGGAAAAATGAAAACAAATAACATAATTACAAAATAACACATTTTAGGCTAAATTTAGACATAAACTGAGGACAATATTTCCTGACATACAAGGTTTATTTAGTTGCCTGAAAATGTAACACGTTTAAAAAAATACTGCGATAATACCGAAAACCGTGACAATTTTGGTCACAATATCCGCGAGGTTAAAATTTCACACAGTCACAACCTTGCGCTGGACCAATCAAGTGGCTGAAACAGAGCGAAACACAGAAAGCAGCAATTAGTATGTTTCCACCAGCCGTGAAGAATCGCGTTTTGTAAGCATCCCAGAAACATAGGGACACGCTGTTTGTGCATCGACTCAATGTTTTACACACCATGCTGTGAGAAGGCTTCAAACTCAGCAGTTCATACCAGGCCAGACAGGAACTGAAACACAAAAACGGTGCAAAACATCTAATCCCCCCCCAGGAAACCCCCTCCTCACCAGTCAAAAATCCAAAACCCAAAGTGCTTTTACCAAAACAAAAGAACCAATCCTGATTCTTGTCAACGTAATAAAACTGATCCCCCCCCCAAAGTAAAAGCACAAATAAAACAATATTGACCTTTGATCCCTGATCAAACTAAACATGATTACACGTAGGGCTGCTCGATTATGGCAAAAATAATAATCACGATTATGGTGACTGAAATTGAGATCACGATTATTTAGGACGATTTTTCAATTTATGTTGATTTTATTTGTTTTTATTCAGTCATAAATTTGCTCAGGGCACAATCAGGACAAAAATAAGAAACAAGATGATCACTAAAATAACTCCTGATTCCCAGTATAAAAGATCAATATACTTTTAGCTCATAGTTTATGACCCAAGGGCTATAGACCTTGGTTTAACTCATTTAAGTCTAACCAGTACAGACCCAAATACCAATATCTTGCAAATACTGACAGCAAGAATTATACAGTGGCATTTATAACAAATAAATGCAAATAAATTGATGTTCACAAAATGTTGCATAACATTTATTGAGTCGTGTCAATGTGCTGTAGGAGAGTACACTAGCACCGTGTCCTCAGAGACTATTTATTTACAAGTCGTCCATCAGTTAATGTAATAAATGTCCCAACCACAGCTGCACCCCCCACCCCGGTCTCACAGCAATCAGGGGCAAGCTGCACGTGTGTTTAGCAAGCCGCATGCGCACATTTAGCCGTTTTTAGCGGCTCAGGAGCCCGCAGGTGCGGTGTGTGCGTCACTCACTCTGGTTAATCCAACAAGGAGCCGGCTCCGAGAGCTGTTTCTTTAGCGACCGACACATCACTACTACAATCCCTTTCCTAATGTCCTGAAGAACGGTCCGGAGCGCACGCGGAGTGTTTAGCTAACCTGCAGGAAATGTCGACGACAGTTATGCAGAAAGTAGCTAAGGGTTACCAGAGATGTTTCTGAGGTGTTCGCCAGGTACTTTTAAGATTTAAAAAGTCAAGAAGTGGGTCTGAAAAGCCGCTAGAAATAGCGTCAAAGTCACTAAGTTGGCAACACTGTGGGAGGAGCGCTTCATTTGCAACTCAGGGCAGCGCAAGCGGGAGGAGCAAATAATCGGCTTGTTTTGTTTTTTATAATTGTTCAAAACTCAGATCGTAATCGTGATTAAAATTCGATTAATTGAGCAGCCCTAATTACACGTTGATCAATCTTCTAGAATACAAGCAGCTGCAATAAAAGCCACAGCTTTGCCAACACACTGTCCATAAAACATTTATCTGACTAAAAATCACATTATGAACATCTTGTAATCCTAGTGACAAAGTCTTAATGAATTCTTGGATATTATCTTACCTGCAAACTGATGATGTCTGCGTTGCAGCCGAGGATTTCCTGCATGATGGACTTCTTCCTGTACTCCCAGTTTAGAGCCCAGGTCGGGCAGTAGCCATAGAGCTGCCTCGTGGCGTATTTATCACACAGCACGTTATAGCACATGACCGAGAAGAGAGCTAAGGAACACAGACAGGAAAATTTTCACACGTTCACGTGTTTCTGAAGCTGACAGCAACCTTAAACACTCCCTTCTAAGGCGTTGTCTTGCTTTAGTTATTGTCTTGCTTTAGTTATTAAATCATAATCAGATGGGTTTTATTTGGTGAAATCACTAGTTCCATCCATCAGTAGCAGTGAGTTAATCAAAACACAGGGAAAAGACTTCGACTCATCATGAAACCCCATCGGTGCAGCATCCTCATTCACCACGAGAGTTACAGAGATCACACTACGTCGCTGGTTTTAGAATGAAAACGGTTAAAACTACAAACAATACAATATATATTTAAACCAAAATACTATATATTATCAAAAAATATTTGTAGTTTCAAAATATTTGTAGTAGGAGAAGGAGGTTATCATTTTGGGGGGAAATATTTCAAATTTAAGGAGTTACACACCGACATATTTTCTATCTGCGTCTGAAAGAATAATTTAAGAGGGGCTGAAGGAATGTTTAAAGGTGCAATCTGTAAGAATGACATCTAGCGGACAAATGTGGGTACTGGGGTCCATTTTTAGGCAAAAACATCACGTTCTCACTGCCGTTCTGTGAGTTTCATGGCTGTTGCCATTTAATGATGAGCACCAGAGAGAGAGAGAGAGAGAGAGAGAGAGAGAGAGAGACAGAGAGAGAGACAGAGACAGAGAGACAGAGAGAGAGAGAGAGAGAGAGAGAGAAAGAGAGAGAGAGACTGACTATGGTGTGAACCAGTTGTTTCTGCCAGTTGAATCTCTTGGATTTCCCTGCATGTGTAGCTCGGGGGTGACGGTGGCTCAAGCATTCACACTTGTTCATTTTTAATTCTGGTGCCTGTTAGCAGCTGAAACACACCCTCACGTGCTTGTGGATATCATATTGTATATGAAGACATGACTGTAATAATAAGTAAAGGTTAGCAGCTGTAGCTTCAGTGTGCTCATAGGAAACGTGACAAAAGAAAACAAAACACATTTCTCTTTATGGCCTATATAGTTGTCATCATCAACGTAACGTGATTTACAGAATACATGTGAACAACTAACATTTCATGTTCTACCACCGGATGTTTGGATCAAAATATGAACCAATCAGATCTTAGATCAGGTGAGAGCCAGGTGTTTCCCGTCATCCTCTAGGTTTTGCAGCCGAGGGAGAGCAACTGCAGCACCTTGCTCCAAAATCTGTGGCCGCCTTGATCTCACGAGGTTATCGTTGCCTACGTATGCATGACGTCAGAGCAAGACGGCGTCAAATCGGACACAAATCTAACCGGCATGCACTGCTCGCCGATCACTGCTGGTCTAATCTGCGCAGAACTGGCTCATCTCGAACACAGCCAATGGCTCGAATACAGCAAAGCGGGGTTGGTGATGTACTGCGTTGTATGCCGGAAGTATGCGACGACAAAATCGTGTTTTGTTGAGGGAACAAACAAATTCAAACTTGAATAAGTTATTATGTTTGTGAACTTGTACAAAATAAAGGTTTATTACATTTAAAACGGTTCAATTGTTATTTTGACTCGTTTTGGCAGCTGACCAGCGGGGCCGGTAGATTCTTGGCAGGGCCGGTAAATATTCAGAGTTACCGGCCCGGCTGGCCGGTTGGTTTTGAAGTTAATGTCCACCCGTGTGTATGTATACTATTCACAAACACCTGTACCATCATACACATAAAACTATTAATTGTAATTATCATTGTGCAAACATTTACACAGATATAAAGTAATAGAAGAGGATGAAGAAGATTTAGGTTAGTCATGTCTGATGAGGAAGTGGCAGTGAGCAAGATTGTGCTTCTTTTGATCCCTTTTCAGGTTTGTGATTGGCCATGTTATTCTTTGATTCTTATATTTGTTTTGTTTTTCTGTTTTTATTTAGTATTTAAAATACTTACAAATGGAACTGCATACTCAGAATAAAACAGATTACTACAACTATCACTACTTCTGAGTATTATTTACTGCTGCGATAAAATCTTCTAATCAAATATCTGCATTAGCTTTACTGACCGTTAATAATGTTTGCTAGCATTCTTGTATTTAGGCGTTTAACCGTATAGCCTGCAAATCGCTTTCAGCTGCTTCAGAACAGTGCTGAGAAAAGATCCTCTCCTGCATCTATAGCCAAAACTTAAAGAACTATTAAAGATATTTAAAACATAACCTACATCTGTGAGAGGAAAGGAGGTGTGTGTGGGTGTTCTTACTTGACGGACGTGTTCGGTCGGGTTCCTGAAGAGAGATCCACGATCGGGCAGGGGGCTGCTCGGTTGGTACTGTGTGGAGGAAAAGACGGTTCAGTAAAAGCCCTTAAACGCTTCTCCTATCCAGTATCCTCTTCTCTTCCCAGGCGTAGGAAAGCTGAAATTCCTGTTCAGCCTTACAACAAAGGCAGAGGGCTGATACTCACTGCGCTTGATAGCTCCTGCCAGATTGTCTAACAAGTAGCTGAGCAGTCTCCGTGTGCCATCGGGTTCCTGGTAGAGGCTCATAATATCTTGTGCAAGTGGGTTTCCTAAGAAACACAGAAATCAGCTCTAAAAACAGCAGAGAAATAAATAAATGGGCTTTGAGGACTGAAGCCACTCACCTTTTAACCCCAGTGTCTGTAACTGAAACAGTTTTCCCAGTTCAAAGGGGAGAACTCGCAACTGGTTGTTATTTAAAAGCAATTCCCTGCCGAGGACAAACAGGAGTCAGGTTATTTACAAACACTTAAGAAAACAGCAACACTTTCACTGCAGTTTTTACATCCAGGTTTACAACTAAAACCTTCTCAGTGGCCTGATGGTAGAGGTCTGCCCCGGGACTGGGAGATCGGGGGTCAAACCAAAAACTTGTGCCTCCCTGTTTTAAGGGGTTGGGTTGGGGGTTAAGCCACCAAAGAGTTCCCGAGCGCAGCCACTGCTGCAGCTTACTGCTCTCCACGGGGATGAGTCAAATGCAGAGATGCATTTCACCCGTGCGTGAGGATGACTTAAGCCGGGCGTACACTGTGCGACTTTTTCACTCGTAGCACTCAGCTTCAGCTCAAACTGTACGACTTCCTCGCAGAGCAGATCTCACGAGCCAGGCGCTCACACTGCACGACCCAGTTCTCGGATGCGACCTGACTGCTCACACTGTACGTCTGGTAGCAACACGTCAGCCCTAAAAATATGCTAAAAATAGCCATTTTTACTCAACACGTCAGACTTTTTTGTCTTGTTTTGCCTGTTGTCCTTCGGGAGTGCTGCAGGAGGACACACGGGGATTTATGGGGGTTGGATGAGGAAAACCAAATAAATTAAGTAAATCTGTGTTTTGTGATCAGTTTAATTTGACATGAATACGACAAACACGCTTTCTTGACAATCTTTGTGAGTAAAAAAACGTGTAGAAACAAAAACGAACAGCGTGTGTTATTAGGGACATAGCGAGCGGCGTTGATGCAGGATTGCGCATACGCCGTGAGTGGTTCTGATACTTTTTGGGTCGCAGCTGCTCGCAGCGCCGCTTCAACAGTGCGATACCCTCACGAGGGACGAGCGAAATATTAAACACTCCAGAAGTCCGTGCGACCTCACGACTGCTGATCGGCAGCTGATCACGTGGTGTTAATCGCCTCTCGTAACCCCCTGTACACTACACGACCGCTCGGCGCAAAACTCGCCCCGATGTCGTGGATTCTCGCACGAGTGGAAAATGGGCTCAAAAAAGTGAAAAAGTCGCACAGTGTACGCCCGGCTTTAGGGACTTCAACTTTAAAAACAAACATGACTCATTAAGTCTTTCAAATGAAAAAAAAAGACCCTGAAAGGGGAAAATCTGCAACTGAATAATAAAAAAAACCTGATGAGAGTTCCCGGTAACCTGTGACTGCTCCTTTTCCAGCTCAGCACTAATTACATTGTGTAACCTGAAATCACTGACCTGAGAGACACCATGTTGCCGAGCTCCGCCGGCAGGCTCCTGATCTTATTGGATGAGAGATCCAGGTACACCAGGTTGTGTAGTTTGGCTATGTCTGGCGGGATTCGTGACAGAGAGTTGTCACTGAGGTGAAGGGCAGTGAGGTGGGTGAGAGACCACAGGGCTGTGCTAAGACTCCTCACTCGACCTGCAGCAAGAGGGAGGACAAATTAAACAGGGTGTGTGTGTGTGTGTGTGTGTGTGTGTGTGTGTGTGTGTGTGTGTGTGTGTGTGTGGGGTAAATACAAAGCTTCGCCTCCCTAATGAAGCCTTCCTCAGCTTCCCAACTAGATACCATATTGACGTTGTCAGGGGAGCAGCCTGCTGCTGAATTTAGCTCTCAGGTGTAATTGAATTAATGAGGAGCAAACGAGAAATTCAGCACCAAACACGGGCGGTGCTGTCGGTAACAGCGAACGGAGGTTTGAGACGGTTGCAGGAAAGCGGAAGCTGGACCTTCTTTACGTAACTCTGACTAAACACAGGTGGGTGTGTGACTAACACCCAGATTAGATCTCCAGTGTTCTGAGCCGGCGTTATAATCCAGCTGCTGGCTATCACATCACTTGTTAGTTTTTGGCCACTTTAAAAACTAACTCAAATAAATTATATTTAACATTTTATTTTTAATTCTAATGACCTAAAATTATTTATTTAAACAGAAAATGAGTATAAGCAGAGGAATGTACTCAAATATGTTAAATCATCTCATGTATCAACACACTCAAATCTGCTAATATATTATTTTTACACGGGCAACATATTTCACAACAATTAATAAATATTTAGCTGTGTGCCTAAATAACCAAGATAACGTACCTCAGAGGAATATTATGTTTCAGAAATGTCTTAAAAATATTAGCCTCCTTCTGCCATAACAGTGGTGATATCAGACATTAGCAACACTAACAGTCTATGAGCATCGGGTCGGATGAACAGAGTTCCGACACAACTCCCGTTTTTTATTCCATATGCTTCCATATTCTGTAAGGGTGTTCCGATTCACAATTTAATCGATGCATCGCGTTGTGACATGTGCCGACTCATAATCGATTTGTAAAAGTTCAGAGACGATTATAAAAAAATGCTGAAAAACTGCCACAAAGCACGGCAGAAATAGAAAAGTTACACGTGCCGCCCGGACACTTCAGGAGACGGACCAGAAGAAAAAACAAACAAACAAAACAAAAAAAAAAAACCACAGCAATGGCGGAAGCTTGTTTCTCAGCATCAACCACTGCGTATGAGATTTACTCATCAGGATTAAAGGAACATCTTAGGTGTGTTCTTGCTGTGTCTTTCTAAATCCATTCTTTCGTTCTTTTTTTAAACACAGAAACAGTTTTGTTTACCTGTTTGTAGCTACAGTTTCGCCGTCAGCGTCAGCCTGAAGAAGCCGGCAGCTGTCGGCGAAACTGTAGCTACAAACAGGTAAACAAAACTGTTTCTGTGTTTAAAAAAAGAACGAAAGAAAGGATTAAAGGAAAGTTGTGTAAAACAAAAGTTAAATACAACAGCAACACCACCAACATGCGTGGAAGGATTAATCTAACTTGCCCGCAACTCCGGCTTTTCTTTTAATAAAACTACAGCACTACTTTTCTGTCAGCGGAGGCGGCAGCAGGGAGCCTTTGGTCGTTTATAAGTGGTCAAACTGCTGCGGTATTGTGGAGCAATCATGGTGGTATAAGATGGGTGCGATGGCGGCCTTCACGCTGTCAAGGACCTCCCTTTCGCTTAGAAGTAACTTGTCTTTAATGCCGATTGAAGTAGCGCTCCTTAAGTTTTTCTACAAGCTGCTCCAAAAGGTGTTTGTCCTTTACATTCCCCGTGGACATCTGGTGAACTGAGCTTCATCCAGAAGCTCAGGATCTATGCACCATCCCAGTTTGCCACCTCAGCTTATTCTGCATTTACAAAAGCAAAACTGGCTGTCAGTGTTATCCTTCATTTTCAGTTTTCACATAGATTTCATGCAAAAGTAAGTTGGGTATGTGTTCAGTCTTACATGAATAGGATAGTGGAGTAAAAGGTATTTGGTAACTTAATGTGTGCTGAATTAATTTGGCATCATGAAAAAGCTACAAAGTGAGAACAATAAAAACCTAAATGGTGAAAAAAAAAAACAGCGATAATCATGACAATCGAATCAAAAGACCCTGAATCAAAATCAAATGGAATTGTGAGGTATCTAAGATGGCACACCCCTAATATTCTAAGTGGCACATGGTGTCAAAACGTTACCTTCTTTCCTTTTTTGCACCTAATGAAGCCCGAGTGCTCCAACCCTCCTGATTTTCACCCTAATATTCCAAATTTGATTTTTGTCTACAACCAGGTTTTTGGCCATTTTCTATGTTTAGGCACAAATAGTTTCTGTAGGTTTAAATGAAAACATTTGGACTGAGGCCAGGCTTTTATTTACTGCATGTCTCAAATAACCTTCAAACAACAACCCGCAGGGAAGGATCATTCTGCAAACATATAAACGAAGAAACACCAACTCTTTAATGGGTAGCATAAGAATTTATGGAGGTTTTAGGGCTGAGCTAAGCTTACACTTTGCATATCAAACATGTTTCAAAACTCTGGTTTTATCTTTGAGAAAATGGAAAACAAAGTTTATACTTGTTAATGACCACATTCATGCATTTTTCAACACATGTGCTGATGCCTAAAGTACGAGAGAATGGTTTGTGAGTTGATCTCTGTGGGAAAAATGCTCCGGCGCTCCTGTTTCAGAAACTACAAGTGAGTCAAAAGAATGGGGAGGAGAAGACGGCAGGATTTGGAGTCTTGTTTCATGATATCTGGACATCTCGTCTCTGATTGGCTAACAGTGAAGCGACTCTACCACTGAATCTGTTCTGTACAGTTGATGTTTAATCTCTCCACAAATATCACAAGCCTGAAGGACTTCTGCTGTGTGGTGGATTTGCTAATGCTAACAGTTAGCTTCTACTACCCAAGACGTTCTCTGCCGTTTTCTGAACGCCAAACCAACAACAGCCTTCCTTGTTGCGATCCAAGATGGGTGGATCCATGACTTTTCTTATCCATGAGTTTTCTCATTTATTTTCTACTGGTGGTAAATACCGGGAATAGGGGTAGAAGACACTTTTCATGTACAGCCTGCATATGAAACTCAGAGTGGCAATCATATTTAGAAAATAAACAAAAAATGGTTTATCAGTGAACTTGGCCTATCAAACAACTGGAATGTTTTACTTTGTGAAGTGCCTTGAGACGACTTGTCGAGATTTGGCAGTGTTTAAATTAGGGCTGCACAATATATCGAAAAATTATCGTCATCGCGATAACAGGACGTGCGATAGGCCCATCGCAAAACACGGCAAAAACAGCGATAAATGTTTGGTTCAAACATTTACATCCGTGTCTTACATCAGCTTTTTGTAAACCAGCTGTTTTTTACGCGGAAGTATTATTTGACCAATCAAATGTAGCCCTTCTGACATGCGGCCAATCAGATGGGTCCGTTCACGTAATACGCCCGCCCCCTACGTAGACCCTTTTGGAAAGCAACACCCGAACAGAGTTTGCTGCGCTGTTCCCTTGTTCGCCATGCTGGCTCAGAGCAACGAACACACTTTGTGCTGATGTTTCTGGATTCAGCGCTGCTTTCAAACGTGAACGTGAGTCTGCTCGGTGTCGTTAATCCTTTTTACCAGGCTGACTCTGACATGTGCCGGTGAAGCAACCCACCTTCATGTCGCTAGTGTTAGCCCCAGGCTCCGGTTAGCTTCCAGCTAAAAGGCTACAGCACTCTCCTCCCAGTCCCACCCTGCTAAAGAGGGCCTGGAAAAGTTCCCCCACACATCAAAGTGATTTTTCATTTATGAGCTTTTATAACCTTGTTAATCAGGATAGTTGATTTGCTGCTGCACATAAACTGTCAGTCAGAAGCTCTGCTAGCCGGTTATCTTAAGAGGAGCTAGTTCAATTTGTTAGCTTGTCATCAGAATCATAGTTGAAGTTTCATCTTCTGAGCTGCTTTTTAAGATCTAGGTAAACTTGTTCAATTTGGGGTTAAAAACAAACGTTTTCACATATTTTCCATGTCGTTTTGTTGCCAGTTCCTCTTCTGAACGGTAGACAATTGTTTTTCTCTTTCCCTCAGAAAATCTTAACATTCTCCTAGTTTGGCCCAGCACAGTTCACTTCCCAACTGCAGCAACAGCCTTATATCATAACCACATAAGTGGAGAACATGCTCAGTAGCAATGAGAGAATTTGCTGTTGCATTTAAGTGATGTTAACTATTATTTAACATTTAAACTTATTTTCTGATTTTTTTTATTTATTCTAAAAACCCTGGTAAGGGATGTTTTTCTGTATTTGGAGCATCAGAAAAAGTTTTATGGTGGTGGTGATGTTTTAAAGTCACTGAGAAACTGCATGCATGCAGTTTGTTGTTTTGCTGCTAATACAGTAGCAGGTGCAGCTGCATATTTTAGCAATAAAAATGTTATGTTGTAATGTAATTCATGCATTAGTTTTTGTTTGCTTTGAACCCAGAGCAGACGTCACACGCCAGACGACATCAACACTACATACTTTAGTATTTGTTCATTTATCGTGAGTAATATCGATATCGCAATATTAAGCACTGTTATCGAATATTGCAAGTTTTCCTAATATCGTGCAGCCCTAGTTTAAATAAACCAAATTGAATTGAAAACTGTTTAAGAACCCAGAATGCATCTCAAACATCACAGCTGTATAACTGAGGTTTCTACATGCTGCAACTTACTTAGCTGGGGGGCTTATCCAGCTTGAAATACAACAGCTTTAGTTGAACGGCTGTGATGCAATCAGCCTTAAAATTGAAAGATGCAACCTCTGAACTGGAACACAGCTATTATGTGATTACTATGGTGACTGTGGATGAGGTCATTAGGATTCAGCAGGTAATCTTCCAGCTAAAGCGTCAAAGGTTCAATCCTGCCCAGCTCCCCGGTTAAAAAGGTCCATCGGCAAAGGGTTCATTCCCCAAGAAGCCTCCAGTTTCTGTGTGGTTGTATAATAATAATGTACTATAAAAGTAATGCATACACACACACACACACACGCGTGTGTCCTTTGCATAGTGTGATGGATGTATTAAGTGCATGCCTAGTGTGTTCTGAGGGAGCACTCACCACTGATTTCCAGCTCAGCCCAGTATGATTTCTTCCCATTTGCTGCCTCCTCGCTGGACATAATTGTGTACATCCGCCTGGGATCCGGCGGGTCATATTTTTCCTTGGGCATTCCTATAACACTAGAGATGATTTGTAATAAAAGTGTCAGTGACACAAATAAAGATGTCTGCCAATATTCCATAAACTACCAGGCAGCAGTCCTCAAGTCTGCTCTGAAATTGTGACTGTTTCTCTCTGAGATGAGATTGTTTCTGTCAAATTCAACAATCTAACCAATTATCACAACACATACAGAGATGTGTTTATTTAAGTAAAGTGACATGTTTTTTTAATCTGTATAAAAATCACACAACTTCTATAGCTGTGGGAATACTCGAGATTAACTGTTATTGTATAAGTGAATTTTGGGGAAAATCTCAGAAGCTGGAAAAACAGGCTGCTTTTAGCTACGTGGAGCAGCATTTCTGTGTAGAAATATAAAAGCTGTTTAATTAAAACTAAAAGTAATCAAAGCTAAGCTCACCGATTATTCTTGGTGACGCTGACTGATTTGGCAGCTATCGAACTAAACAACAAAGCCAGATGACTCTCGAGCTTGCTTGCTAACTAGCAATACAGTCAACGCGGACAGCTAAAGATTGTGTTGACAAATATTTAACTATCCTTTGCGCTTTTATCTAATGTTTCACGATTAACACACCAAATAATCTTTAAAAAATAAAACGTGCACTTGTTGTTTACATAATGCCAAAGCACTGAATTGCGCATAAACACAAGGCCAAAAAACAACGCAATCATCGGCTATCGCTAGCCACCTTTTAGCACGAAGAATGACCACCACGGAGCTTAAACGTTAAGTTTGTTTAAATAAAAACAAAATTAAATGCTGGACTGGCGAGCTATTTAGCTTAGCACGAGTTAGCCTGCTAGCCAAAATAAGCTAATACTTCAATCGTTTGAAGCTGACCGACTTCTTGTTGAAATAGTTAAAACGAAGGCAGCGACTTATGAACTCCAGAAGCGTGAAGCATTAGGTGGAAACACGGATGGGCTACTTGAGAGGATTTTATATATTTTACCTGCAAGCGCATACCAAATCGCGAGGGCGACTGCGTGTTCTCTTTTGTTTTCTAGCTACTTCTTCCCCGTTTCCGCTGCCGTATCATGGCGACTGTAAGGATTTTTTTCTCTTTCGATAACAGCGCCTTGTCCTATTGGTTCCCGTCCACACGGTCCAACCAGCTGTTGAACAACAGTAAATAAGATCCTGCACCGATTAATGATGGATGGTTACAGCACTTGTATTTACCCGGGTTTGTTTAGTAAACAATTACCTCACCGGCAATCCCGAGGTGTGTAAATAAAAACAGAAAGCGCTTCTACATTTCTTTGGTTTTGGCTAAAAGAAACACTTAAGGTCATAGTTTTATAAACAGATAAAAAACATTTTTTATTAAATTGCAGTTGTGCAAACCAAAGACATAAATGCATAAACACACACAGTATACAATTAGAGCAATGCTTCAGGCAACATTCTTATACTGAAGAGCAAATAAGGCTGTTTATCACTGACAAACATCTAGCAGGTGATCCTGCAGATATGTTAAAGACTCTTCCACATGAAGAGGTAAATCTTGCCCGATGTCAGCCCGAGATCTGGACAGGAAGCTGTCAACAGCGTCTCGAACAGCGAGCTTCGTCACCATGTCGTCCGGCTTGTAAACAAATGATCCAGGTTTGTCTCGTTGCTCTGTGGAGTTGCTCCACAGACAGCCTGCAGACAAAAGAAACAGATAGATTAAATAACAGCCGATTGCAGGTTTTTACTGCCACAGCCATAAATGCTGTTTGGGGATGTTGGGTTTTGGACCGCCGGCCTACCTTTCATTGCTCTGTAGTAGCTGAGCAGCAACATCCAGAGCAGGTGGATCAACTCCTCCCACCTTCTCCACCTCTCAGCACCATCCTGTTGAACACATATTTTTATCTGTAAGACTTTTTACGGCTAAACAAATGAAACTATTCCTCTAGTACAGCTTGTCAGATTCTTGATAAAACTAGAAGATGGAGACAAGATAAAGGAGTCCGGTACTCACCGCTGAGTCTGGTGTCAGACTGCAGTTCTTCAGGAAGTGCAGCAGCAGAGTGAGTGACATGGGCTGGGGGATCTTCTGTGGACACGCGTAGTCCAGTAACTGCTCCAACAGCTTACATCTCAGCAGCATGCTGTTCAGGTTCTCCAGCAATAACATCCTGCATATCAGAAAAAACAAAACTACATGAGACACTGTGCATCTGGGCTAGAACAGTTATTTCTAATCCTTTCTGACGCAGCTGTGCAAAAACAACATGAACAAATCAAAATGACAAAGTGTGTGGTTATTATGTACAGCTGAAAGGAAAAATGTGGGGGACAATGTTAATAGAAAACTATCTGGTAGAGCGGCAACAAACGATTAGTTGGATCATCGATTAATCAAATGGGGTCTTGACTTGATTAATCGAATTAAACGGGAACATTTAAAACTGCTAGGGAAAGATTTTTTCTCACCTTCCTTTACTTTAATAACAAAACATGATTAGAAAACAGTTCAATACGATGCTAAACAAAATGCTATCAACTAAATATATCCACAATTAAACTATGATCAGTAAAATGTATTGTATTTCATTAACATAATCAGTCAGTAAGCTACTGGAAATGCTAATAACATTTAATTTCTACAGCTACAATGCAATGGTGACATACCTATTATGTACAGGTTGGCAAGAATCCAATTTAAATTATGTTCACAGATAGACGTGTTTTTGAATTACATGCTACAGTGGCTTGCCATAACCCTGCAGCTGTGTTGAGCAGAGCAGACTCAAAGCAGCAACCTGACTGCAGCAGCTCTGGGGCCTCATTTATCAAGCTGGCTTACGCAGAAAACGGGGCTGGAAAACTGCATAAGCAACTTTCCACACAAACTTTAGGATTTATGAAAGAAAACTTGGCAGAAAAATGTGCGCAACTTTAAGTTGACTAAGGACCTGGCTTACGCACATTTTGGACATGGAGAACACCTGCTGTGCTGCTGCTAAGAAGGATAAAATTATGAAATCCTGCAGCATCATCACTTGTACTGCTTCGTTTTCACACAGAACAAGACCCCCCACACGCACGTACACACACATGCACACACACACACGTGCGTGCACACACAGACACAGCCTGAAGTGCAGAATACAGAATGCAGAATATCAGCAGGGGGACAGATTGAGACAGAATGTTATGCGTCTGTGACAGTGTGTGTGTCCTGTCACTGTGACCCGACTGATCATGCGCCCTGGCTACTTGGACAAGGGAGATCTCTGTTTGGCTGACTGGTTAGCGTGCGTGACTTTCACCCAGGAGTCTGGGGATCGAATCCCGATTGGACCATTTTTTTATATCCGCCACAGATCTCTCTGAAGAATTCACAACACTGACGGCTTCAGCAGCGCTGTGCCACTCCGTGGGTTTTCTCTTATTTGTTTTGCAAAAGCACTTCCTTTCATTTCTCCACCTCACCCACAAGTACCTCAATTTCTGCTTCTGTGAAATTGCGCTTCCCTGATTTGCCTTGATCTACGGTTGCCATGTCATTGGCGGAGCGCTGCAACAGCCGACTTATGTATATGCATGAGATCCACAAGGCCCTTTGCATTGACTATTTATGGCAGTAAGTGGGCGTGGTGAGGACGGGATGTGACTAAAATGCAGCTGAGAAACATTCTCGTTAGTCTCTGATTTCTGAAGCGGAGATTGCGTGCAGCTGTGCGTACTCCATGTTTGATAGATCACAAACCTACTTGGCGTAAGTACTTTTTTTTGCTGAGCTTAAGTACGGTTTTAGTAAGGATTCTGCGCAGTATTTGATAAATGAGACCCGTTTCGTAGCGCTGCAGACAGCTAAGAATAAATGGTAAATGGTCTGTATTTGATATAGCGCCTTCTAGAGTCCTGGAACACCCCAAGACACTTTACAACACAACCACTCATTCACCCATTCACACGCTGGTGGGGATGAGCTACATTGTAGCAACAGCTGCCCTGGGGCGCACTGACAGAGGTGAGTCTGCTGTACACAGGAGCCACCGGTCCCTCCAATCACCACCAGCATGCAAGGTGGGTTAAGTGTCTTGCCCAAGGACACGACAGCGACAGACAAAGCGGGGCTCGAACCTGCGACCTTCCGATTACGGGGCGAACACTTAATTCCTGTGCCACCATCGCCCATTTTAAGAATAAACAGGTTGACGATGACATTTCTTCCACTTGAAGGGTTTAGATATTCTTAGTTTCATGACCATTGTGATTTTTGGAACCCAATTCGATCGTGAGCCTGCTACCGGCTAACATTAGTTAATCTGCCCGTAGTTGCACTTTGATCCCAAACTTTGGACTGTTTCTGCCTTTGAGTCTTTGCTGGTTTCTCTGTTTTCCTCCACAGCACCCAGATTAGCTCATTGTGCACCAGTAAAAAGCATCTTACCTTTGTTCAACAAAGTTCTGAGGAATAAAGTAACTTGAAAAGATGTGGAACGAGTGCTACGTCTAAAAATAGTTTATCGCACACTTGGTTTTTTCATCACACGTGCGACATATATCTCTCTCGTTCTGATCTGCCTCGGTCTGCTCTGCTGCCACATACAGATGAGCTGGGAGCATTGACTGTTAAAGGTTGCACAACATGAATAATAGAGCTCCGGGAGTTGACGTCACATCTCCCAGCATGCAACAGTTCAAATAGAAACGGCGCCATCTTGGCAGGTAGAAGCCGGCAGCTGGACTATTTGTTATTGTCAGAAAACTCAATCAAACGGGAAATATGGTAGATTCCTGTTGTGCCCCAGGATGCAGAATAGACACGGACGACATAAGGAATGAGCCATCTACAGGATTCCCCAAGATCCGGAGCACCGCAAACGTTGGATCATTGTAATAAAACGCACTAGTGACCGGGCTGAAATGAAACTGTGGGATCCCGAGAGTAAACGTTTTCGCTTATGCAGCGACCGCTTCATATCAGGCACTTAAAACAACGTTTCCTCAACTGTGTATGGTATTTATTTTAAATGCTTTTATTACGATTCTTACTGGGCTTCCTAAACTTATTTTGGCGTGGCTTTTTCTGTCTTATTACTCATAGCAACAAGTAAACATCACGTAAAACGTTGCCTCGTGAGTTCTGCGTGCTGCCATTTACGTTTTTTATGATCACAGCAATTAACCGGCTAAGCTGTATTTAATTTTTAAGCAACGGTTGATCAATTGTCAGATCACACATAAAAAGCACTTTGGATTGCTATTATCTGTCTCACCGAGTCAGCTCTCAGACAGATCCTGAGACGCTCCAGCCTGACATCTTTATTTTATTCACGGAAAAAAAATCTGACTAGTGATTTATCTTGGCGTTCAGTTTATACATTCAAACAGCACAGCACTCCATTTAAACTACTTACGTGTTAATCTGTTATTTGTCCATCCATCCATCCATTTTCATCTGCTAATCCGGAGTCGGGTTGCGGGGGCAGTAGCCTGGCAGTAGCCAGCCTTAGTTTGGGAGAATATTGGCTCACCGCAGAGACAAGCCGCATGAACCATAAACGCTGCAAGTTGTGAAGCTCGTTCCTTCCGCGAGCCGCATCACCAAGCAGAAAGTAAATGCATCAAGCATAAACCAAGCTTAAGGTGAGAGGCCCAGACTTCCCTCTCCCCAGCCACTTGGGCAAGCATCCTCCGGGGGAATCCCAAGGCGTTCCCTGGCCAGGTCCCGTAAGAAGTCCGCTCCGACAGCTTCTGGCGTTTTTAAAAAGTATCCCAGGGGCACGGTAAGGGTTGGAGATGTTTAGTCTATTTAATTTCTGACTATATAAAACGATTTCTTCGGTTTTAAAGTGTGAAGTAAACTCCGAAGTAAAATCCAAGCCGATCCCGTTCATTTTGTTTACATTTGTTGCCTGCCAACATGACTTCTACTCTCTGAGAGTCACGTGACGTCCGGAGCTCTATTGTTGCACAACACAATGAATCGATGACAAAATGTGTTGGCAACACATTTCTTCTCCGATGTTGATTTTTATCAATTTTATTGATTCGTTGTTGCTTTAGTTATTAAATCATAATCAGACGGGTTTTATTTGGTGAAATTACTAGTTCCACCCAACAGTAGTAGTGAGTTAATCAAAACACAGGGAAAAGACTTTGACTCATCATGAAACCCCATCGGTGCAGCATCCTCATTCACACCAAGTCGCTGGTTTTAGAATGAAAACGGTTAAAACTACAAACAATACAATATATATTTAAACCAAAATACTATTTATTATCAAAAAATATTTGTAGTTTCAAAAGATTTGTAGTGAAGGAGAAGGAGGTTATCATTTTTGGGGGAAATATTTCAAATTTAAGGAGTTACACACCAACATCTTTTCTATCTGCATCTGGAAGAATAATTTAAGAGGGGCTGAAGGAATGTTTAAAGGTGCAATCTGTAAGAATGACATCTAGTGGACAAATGTGGGTACTGCGGTCCATTTTTAGGCAAAAACATCACGTTCTCACTGCCGTTTGTGAGTTTCATGGCTGTTGCCGTTTAGGGATGAGCACCAGAAGATTCTAGATGACGACCGAAGACGAGTCATACACAGTAAGCGGAAAAGTAGATGAATACATTGTCATATCTGGTCTTAGCATTCCTGGGTGTTTTATGGCAGGGAGCACTTACTACACTTATTATGGTAGTTTGTTGGTTTTTGGAGTTTTTTATGGTAGATGTTGATTTTTATCAATTTTATTGATTCGTTGTTGCAGCCCTACTATCTGGTGAATTCCGGGCTAGATTTTCATAACGTCATTATTGGAGGACCACCTACAGCTCGTTTTTGGAGTAAATCCAATTTAAGAAGGCCACCACAGCTGATTGACATTAGCAATTAGCAATGCTATTAAAGACTTGGTGTAAATTTTAACGCATAAACATCAATTTTAAAGACGCTCCTGTAATTGAGCATTCATAACGTGTTGAAGCTTTCTCACACCTGTGTGCCCGTTGAGGCATGTGGCTGATGACCATATGGAAGAGCTCCTGGGAAAGTTTGGCAGAGTTTACAGTAGGAGAACGGTCCACCTCCAGAGCCAGAGACAGCATCCTTTGGAAGAGGGACACAATTCTGCAGGGAAAGGAAGTGTAGCAAAAACATTAGCATCAGACAGTACAGACAGGACAAGTCTGAGTAAAATAGCACACACAATAACATCCTTCACCTTATTTGTTCATCTCTCTCTCTGATTGCGTCACCACTTTCTGCCAGCTCTGTTGATTTGATTATTGCAGAAAACAACCACCTGATGACGTCTCTGTGTAAATAAAAGCAATCAGACAAAAACAAGAAAATTAATTGTTTTTCAGAAGAATAAGCATTAAAAAATGTTGTGACATACTCCTAATCACAACTAGATATTTCAGTGTTTTTTATTCACGTTTATATTTTAAATGAATGCTGGAGGTGGCACGGACACACACACACACACACACACACACACACACACACACACACACACAAAATAATTATAGTAATTTGATTGATAAGAATAAAAGTAACATCAAAGGAATATGAAACGTGTTAGGGCATAAACCATCCAGATTATTTTGTCAGTAATAACAGTGACATTTATGATAGGCAGTTGATAGTAGAAAATTTCAATGAATTTTTTTGTTGGGGTTGGTCCAAAATTAGCAGGCAAAATAAATAGTTATGTGGAGTCTGAATCCAATGGTTATGGTGAATTGGACGGTGTTGTGTATTCATTATTACTTGAAGAAGTGACTCAAAAGGATAATCGTGAAACTGTCAGAGTATGTAAAACTAAATTCTCATCAGATGGAGATGGCATAGATAAATTTTTAGTTAAACAAACTATTGATTGTATTGTTGAACCTCTCACATATATATGTAATTTATCATTTAAATCAGGAATATTCCCAAATAAAAAGAAGGTGGCTAAGGTGGTTCCTCTTTACAAAACTGGCAATAAGCATCAATTTACAAACTACAGACCAGGTAGATCAGGTAGATCTACTTCACAAGCTCTAATGGAATTGGTTGAAGACATATCCACAACTCTTGATAGGAAAAAATATGTTCTAGGAATTTTTATTGATTTGAAGAAAGCCTTTGATACAGTCAATCACAACACATATCAAAAATGGAGAAGTATGGTATAAGGGGGATAACTCTTAGGTGGCTAAAAAGTTATATGAGTAACAGAGCTCAGTATGTCCAGTTGGGTCATCACAAGTCTAGGTGTCTCGACATTGAATGTGGTGTCCCACAAGGGTCTGTATTCGGCCCCAAATTATTTATTTTATATATAAATGATATCTACACAGTTTCAGATTTATTTAAAATTGTCATGTTTGCTGATGATACAAATATTTTTTGTTCAGCAGAAGATATACAGCAACTGGTACAAACGGTCCAGAAAGAGTTGTGTAAGCTTAAGAATTGGTTTGATAAAAACAAACTGTTGTTAAATGTCAGCAAAACAAAGTTTATGTTATTTGGAAATAAAGGAAATGGTAATGAGATCAACTTTACTGTTAATGAGATAGCCATTGAAAGAGTGTATGAAATTAAGTTTTTGGGGATCTTGATTGATTATAAGCTCTGTTGGACATTAAGCTCTATTGAGGGAANGACTAGAGTCACTCACCAGAAATGTTGTGGTGATAAAATCAGAACAGAGGAAACGAGAGGCAAACGTAATTTCATAGCATGATGTTACATTTTGCCATACTACCAATACCCCACCCTTTTTCTAAACCTGCCAGTACTGCACACCAAGTGACCCCAACATGCCTACTGCTATTTGCCAAATATTGCTGTTGATTAGGTGAGAGGGGTCAAATTGGGAACTTTGGGTGGTGACAGGTCAATGTTTGAGGCTTAACCAAGCCCACACCGTTCAACTTTAGAAAAATCTGTAGGTTGAATTTTCCCCCTATGTCTTAAGAGTATATAGCTGACATTTTAAGTCAATAGGTGAAAAGGGGGACGGGGGGGTTAGCATACTTTCAACGTGTGCAAAAACCACAAAAGGGCGGACATGGACCAAAATGGCTGACTTACTGTGACATATAGAGCATGGTTCCAAGAGACTTTTTTGTAGGCCCTGAGACACAACATAAGTGTAAAAAATGTTGTAATCCTCGGTCAAAGCATGTCTTGGGGCTGACGTTTTTAATGGTCCTAAGGTGCACCAGGCCATTACCACCAGATTTTCACGTAAAAATCTATTGAGGGTTGGATTAGGGTCACTCACACAAAATTTCGTGGCAATACCATAAGAAATGAGGAAATGGGAGACAAACGTATGGCCATGGTGTTAAGCCTGACTTTGTTGCACTGTTAAAACCCCACCCTCTTTCAAAAACTCCCGGAAAGTTACGCCAAGAAACCCCAACTTGTCTTCAGGTACTTGCTAGTAGGGATGGATACCAAATATGGTACTTTTTAAGGCACTGACCGAATTCCATAGATCTGAAGTTTGGGTCTACTTCACTAAATGGGATGGGTAACTGCGTGATGATGAAACCAGCAACAACGATCTAAGTGAGGCATCATCATCTTAATCTGCTCCGGTAGGTAAATAAAATGTTTAAGATAACATTAGCTTGATATGTTAGCTTCCCTTCAGCTAATGGTGCATTCACTTTCTCCTTGGAACTCCGAAATTCCGACTAGAAGAAAGTGAACATGCTCTAAAGTTGGCCTTCACTTCACTAAATGCGATGGGCTATTGGGTGATGAAGAAACCAGCAATAACGATCTGAGTATGAGGCATCTTATTCTGCTCCAGCAGCCAAATAAACGTTTAACATGATGTTTTTAGTTTTTGTTTACATAGCTAATGGTGTGTTCGCTTTCTCCTTGGAAATTCCATTTTCTGAGTGGGTGTTATGACTACCAGCCTGGCCTCTTCAGATCAAGGAACCAAGATCACCCAGCCCAGACTCCGCCCCTCTTCCTCCGCTCCTCCAGGCTGCTGATGAGCGCAGCTGACCTGAATCCCACTAACGAACAACGCCTGGGATAAAAGGCTGTGCCATCCAGCAGTCTGGGAGGCAGCAGTCAAGGGATTCTGCTGTTCTCCAGGCCTCACATTCTGTTTTTTTAACCTTTTGATTTTAAGGTTAACATTGTAGTTTACTGACTTTGGGTTTTAAAAAAACATGCAGTGTTTTCGCAGTATGTCGGATTTTATTATCAACTTAGAGATTATTAAAAACACCTTCTAATTTGGTAAAACTTTAAAGTTTTACCAAACTAGAAGGTGTACGTTGATAATAAAAGGTGTTTTTAATGTTAACTGGTCTTTTAAATCTTAACCTTTTAGTCGTGTTTAAGTGTGTCTTGTTTTCTTTTGGCATTATTTTAATAATGCTCTCCATCTGTTTGCTCACTTGTTTTTAGAACCTTTTATGACAGTTAAACCCATTTTAAATCCACTGTCATGTTTCTTTAATTACCCCTCCTTCACATTTTAACGCTTCCTGTCGAGGTTGTAACATTGGGAAAAATAAACAGTTTGGAATGAAGATACACAGTAAATTTGGTTCACAGCAAAGATGTTTGCTTCGGTGTAATGTGCAGTTTATAAAACTACAAGAACACACTGTGGTGTATTGAATGGACTAAGTTATCTTGCCTTAGCTGATGATCTTTGGTGGCGGGGGTTGATGACGTCAGCAGGACTGGAGTTGGTCAATAAAGTTTGAGCTCATGTTAATGGCACACAGTTGTCCAGCATCTTCTTGTTAAAGTAAAAGAATGTGATACCCGCCATCACACAGTTTGTCCAGAGGGGAGAGGAAAAGGAGTACATGGAGCAGGGTTTTGTTTGTGAAACCCCACAATAATAAAATACAAACTGTTGTATGATATTGCAGTTTGCTTTAGTTTCATTTGTAGTTTATAATACATGATCCCCTCATCATAGTTATTCTAAAGGGCATAGAAAAGGATTAGGAGTACATACTGGGTTTGTTTTTGCATCACAGAAACAGTTGTTAAAGGTTTTCATATTGAAGAAATGTGTACAACTCTACGATGATAAAATACAAACAGTCGTATGTCATTTATCATGATATT
>SSNQ01034661.1:1460908-1477994 GCA_006942095.1 Nothobranchius kuhntae
ATATTTTGGTTGTTTACCAGCTCCAACATACCTGACTCTATGCTTGAATTACCTGTTGATGGAGTCATCTAGATCTGCAGAAGCAGAAAACAATGTTTCTCTGCTTCATCACACCTGATTTTAATCAGCATTCGGGGAAACAACAAAAACATGTTGGATAGGGGTTTTCAAAAACCAGGGATGGGGACACCTGAATAGCAGCAGCAGCTAGCTGTAGCAATTCTAGTGCAGTCTAGGACACTTCCTGTAGGAATAGCACAATAGTTCTGCTGGAACAACCAGTAATACGAAAATGACAATGGTGTGAAAGCGTTCTAAAATAGCATTTGCATGAACATGAAAATTGGTGTTTTGTTATGACTGCAGGTATCTACATAGCTCTTCTTGAACTAGCTAGCTGTTAGCTTTTTGATCCAGTCAGACAAAAAACCTCTTTCTCCAAGCTGAGCCGACTACACTGATGTGTGTCTTTGAGAGGCTGCAGTAAGTCAGACCTCAGGGGTAATTTTATTCATCTGTACAGTAAATATTTATGAACAGGAAATCATGAGTAATCTTACTTGACCCGAGGAAACTGATGACCACACGACAATGTTGCTTTTGCGATGGACTGGTGGAGGACAGATGAAGAACTTTTGAAGTTGAAGTCATCCTCTAAAGTTTGCAGAACATATTCCAAGAACATACGCACAACTTCATGCTGGTGCGTCCCTTTGTGGTTCTAATAATACAAGAGGGCAACAAAAGCAACAAAATTATGCAGCAACTTGATTTTCACACACATCTACAGCAGCTGCCTGCTGTGCTCTACCTGACTGGACATGACTGAGGTGAGTAACTCCCAATCCCATGGAACGGTGGTTTTATTAACCCTGTGGTGTCTGCAACACAAAAGCAAATCAAGTGTCTGAATTCAGAGCATAAAGACGAACATCTAACACACAGATTTTGCAACAGGAAATGTATGTTGGGGTCCTCACCGTTGTGTTCGCATCAGCAAATTGAAAGCCTCCACCCGGAGGTGATAGGGACTCTGTGGTTTGAGCAGAATGCCCCGAAGCAGGTGGGAGGTTATGTCTTTGGGAGGATAGTAACCAGGCTGCAGCAGGTCCGATAACTGCTGTAAGGTGCCTTCTGAGAGGTTCTCATCTATGGTACTGTAAACCAGACTCAGGCTCTGACGACACAGCACCTCTGGAGGTCCCACGCTTTCATAGTTTTCATCAATCTGAAGACAAAAATGAAAACGTGGAGAACTGTCGGTTTATTGTCATATGTCAAGACTTAATGAAATCTAAAGAAAGAAATTTAAGTGGTCTCTCACCAGGATTTGAGCTGGTCCAGACGTTAGTTTGTTAAAAGCAACTGGACAAACAAACTGTCTATCCTCTTTACTGACAGCCCTGAAGTCTGAGCCAAACCTGCACCCTTCATTCTTGTCTTCTTCATCGCTTTCCCCCGGCCAAACCAACAACACTGGACTCTCATCTCCCAGCTCATCTCTGTAGGAGTCCATCTCCATCCACCACTCAGGGGAGTTTTCACCTCGCATTTGTTCATAGGGGCCACCTTGGCTCACATTCCCAGATGTGCGACTTGTGTGTGAGAAAGAGTCGAACTCGGTGCGGTCACACGGGTTCAGTCCAGGAGGAGAAGATGGGGAGGGTTGAGCCAGGTGGGGCAATTCAGGTCTGTTTATTTCCACCTCTTCCACTTTGGGGACCAGGGTTTCTTTGGAAGCTTCACTTCGAGGTGAAGGAGGGAAAGTTGAGGATGGATTCAGGTTAGGAGAGTGAAAACATCCTAGCTTGTTTTCACTGGTGTTGTACTTGTTAACAGTTGAATCCGAGTTTTTTTCCTCTGCGACAGCACAGTCAGCAGGACGTTGAAGGTGCTGCAATACTTTGTCCTGACACTGTTGATGTGAAAGTTCCTCACCGTTAACTGGATGTCCATCTGGAGCTTTTGCTGCGTCAGGTCCAGTGTGAGAGAAATCTAATACAGTAGTTTTAAAATTACTAATACTTTCTTGTGATTTGCTGTTATTGTTTAAATGATACAGTGACATTGAGGAAGAGTCTTTGGTGAGCTGGACAAAACACCGAGATGTGTTCAGCTCTGTGGTACAGCTTTCATAAAAAGGCAGATGTGCTGTCAGGACTTCCCTCTGGCGTTGGGCTGGAGAACTCAAATATTTCTGCTTTTGGTCACTACAGTCTGGCTGTGGATAAGAGCGTTTCAGGCCGCTTAAAGAACTTTTTAGAAGAACAAAAGCTGGGTCAATTGAGACAGAATTTAGATTTCTATTGCCCCTCTCTTGTTGACGGTCATTAATTAATTGGAAATTCTTAGCCTGTAGTTTGTTCTCGTTCTCACTCTCTGTTAGATCTATAACTGGAGGGCTGATGAAATCAGGCCTTCTGCGTCGGTTAAGGTCCGGAAAGGTCCATCTTGGGTCTGTGAAGTCAATGTAATGCTAGAGTAAAAAAAAAAAAGAAAGAAAAATAAACAAGGCCAGTTAACAAATAAAAATGTTGCTTGGATAAGTATAACAAGATCAATTATGAGACAACTCCTTCTAGCTCATGGGTGGATGGATAAACAAGTTATAAATTAGGGATCAAGTAGAAGAGGAGCAGCCAACTCGACTCTCTCGACTTGAACTTTATTTATATAGCACCTTACAGACACCTACATGCCACCAAAGTGCTTCACAGACACACAATAATCATAACACATAAAATCCACTAAAACACAGAACACAATTATTCCTTCTGAGAGGTAAAAGAGGGTGGGCCACAGCCCCAAATTCTGTCAAAGAAGTCTTGTCCTTGCAGTAGTTATTTCTCAGTACAAAAAAACAACTAATGTCATTGTTTCATCTTCAGGTTAGGGCTATAGCCTGGCCTGCCAGACTCCTCTTCTGTTTAATTGTGCACTAAGAAAGAGTCTGGGAACTCTCCTATTCAAATAACCCCACCCCGTGAGAATTCTAACCGAGCCAATCAGCGCTGAGTAGCGTACGTCACACAGCATAACGCCGAGGTTGTCAAACATGGTAACTGAAGCGGAGTTCGTTGCGGCTCTTTCCTCTGTTTTAAATGACTTGGACACGTCTTTAAAACAACAAGTAGAAGCGCTAAAAGCCCTGTTTCTAAAGAAAGATGTTTATGCTGTTGCCAGATGCCATTTTTGACTACAACAACAAAAAAAGAAAAAAAAAACTACAGCGTCGCGGACGTCACACACAGCGATGCTCACTTTCCCATAAACAATGAGGACAGCGGCGGAGTTCGCTGCGGCTCTTTCCTCTGTTCTAAATGACTTGAATGTCTTTAAAACCACAACAAGTAGAAGCGCTAAAAGCATTTCTTCTAAAAATATAAAAGATGTTTGCACCGTTGCCAGACAACTTTTTTTTACTACAGCTAGAAAACTACAGCATCGCGTGGTACAGTCAGGATTTCCATCTTTTTTCTGATTGGTTCTTTTTGAGCTGCCTAGTCCCGTCCCTCATGTGCCTCTCTGCCTGTGAGTTACCAGACTAGTTCTCTGTGCAGAATTAAACAGAGGATGAATCTGGCAGGCCAGGCTACTAGGGCTAGGCAACAAATCGAAAATTTACTGATATCAAAATTTCTGACTTTTATCGTGATAATTTTCCCCATGTGAATAAATTTGTTAAGAAGAAAATGAAACGGTGTGTGTAAGAACATTCATGTCCCTTTAAGAAGCTGTACCACCTTGAGTCATGTACAAATGTGACTCAACGTAGAACATGTGACACGCCCATCTAGGGGACAACTTTTGTTTTTGCGCATACCTGTAGTCTATTTATCGTTATCGAGGTGAAATCCTCAATATACTGTGATATTGGTTTTAGGCTATATTGCCCAGCCCTACTTCAGGCTATAAAGTTGTAAGCAAGAAGGTTTAAATTGGCCCACTCAGTGACTGCCGGTCATGACGTGCATTTAATATCTAAATACACAATCCGTCATGCAGCTCATCAGGGCAACTGCTCTCCTGATGCCCACACAAACGGAGCAAACTGGGCGCAAAGACATCCCCTCCTTTCACTTTGTCAGGGTCTGGCAAAGCACAGCAGACACCCACCACCCCCTGAGCGCACTACAGCACCACTGCACCTTGGGCTTCCCAACAGGGTCGCGGAAGGCGCTTTACAAATAAAGCTTTGTTTGACTGATTTGGCCCCAGGGGAAAAATAGACCTAGACGGGCCAGGAAAGGTGGAGCAGAAAAGGAGGGATTGAAAAAGAAGAAAGGTCTGGCCACATATGCATGTTCAGGCTGGCCTGTATGTGATCATGTTGGGAGAACCGGTTTAAGGTGGAGTTTTTTGGACCAGTATAATATACAGCGCAATGCTGGGAGTGTGGGGTGGGTTGGGGAGGGAGAAACAGCGGCTGTCAGGAACAGATGATGATGATCAGATCATCAGACTCATATCCTTTAGGGACAGAGAGCAGTGCTTTGGCCTGGTGCCAGCACCGCCGCCACTTCTAATTATGACCTTTCAGCATACCAGCACTTTTCTAGGGTGCACAGCTTACCGGTAAATTTTCCGGGTATTCAATAGTCAAAATCTCAGAGATTTTTGAAAAGATATCTGTGTGTCCTCAAACACCAGTATCCACAGACTGGCACGCGCTTCACGAAAGGACGCAATTTGCGAAACAAGGCGCATCAATGCCGCGAGGTGCACCACCGTCAGCTCAGGCAGAGGACAGAAAATGAAATTGTTTCTCCACACTGTGCACATTCCCACAATGACTGACAGCAGCATCAGCTGACCAACCGGTGGTTAAATGCTCTCACAGGCAGGTACATCCATGGAGGAAAAACGGTTTCTAAACAGAAATATGGATCATGAGCAAACACGAGAAATGAAATGTCAAAAGAGGAGTGTGCTTCACTTGAAACTTTGTGGTCATAAACATCCTGCTGCTGATAATGACACAAATGAGATGATAATTCTGACCTGGGCTGATCTGGATTAGATCTTATAGCAGCTCTGATGATCATTTATGAAATTTCTGCATAACCTCTGGCTTATATTGTCTTTGGTTCATAGCCTTTAAACCCCTAGTATTATCATTGATGTATATATAAATATTATGAAGAAAACATCCATATATACTGGTCTGTCTGTCTAGTGAAAGTGAGAGAGAGATCATATATATATATATATAAAATCATATCATTTGTCGGAGATGTGTGCATCTCCAAAACGCTTCTGCCGTTGTTGAGGCTGTTTTGTGCCTAAGTTGTAAACCTAAATGACACTAATGATGCAGTCATTTAGCAATGGGGAGGAGGACCCCCCCCCCCCCCCCCCCCCCCCCCCCCCCCGCGCCCACACACACACACGCACACACACATTTTTTATGTCTCTGCTTGTGGTGTGATTCTCTTGACCCAGACATGTTGTCTGGTACCTGTTAGTCCCAAATTCAGACGAGAAGAAGAAAATATCATTTCTATAGCGCCTCTCAAGATAAAAATCACAAGGCGCTTCACAAAAACAAAAAAAAATGTAAAAATATAAAAACGCATTTAGAAAATGTTTAAAAATATATTTAAAATGAGCAAATATAGGCAATTGGGATGGTGAGGATGGTGTCTGGCCTATTTCATCTAATGTGCAGGAGGCACGTTTAACAGAATTAAATAGAATTTCAGTTTATTACACTTTTACATCAGTAGGTGCCCAGTCTGACTCACTTTTAGTGTTCAGCGTAAATTGAGTGGTGTCCTGGTATGGTTTCAAAATTCCCAGCCTGAATTTATGTCCCAGTCCTCCCCTGGGTGAACCAGTCGAGCTTAGTCACATTTGGCCCCTAACTCACTTGTAGTTATTAGCTCTGGGTAATGGAGAGCCAGCTGAGGCAGTGCGGCCCTCGGGTCGAAGTCTGAAACAGTCTGGGGTCCGGGTCCGGGTCCCATCAGGAGCTGGCGGAGGCAGCCGAGGAGGGGACAGTATGGGCGTGACTGACAGGGCTGCTGCCCCTCCACCCGGACCCGTATGACTCCGTTATGAGCGGTTAAAGACGAACTTATTAATCAATGCCACCGTTATCAGCAGTTAACGTAATAAACGGCAACATAACATTTGGTGACACGAGTTTTGAGACTCCTAACGAAAGAAAATAATAAGCATTCGGTGACAAATGTGTTCATGGCTCTGCCGACAACCTGATGTAAAAGGCTGGGCTATCCCAAGCTGGCTGGCGCTAATTTCTATAGCAACAACTTGGTTAGCTTACCCGTGGGACGTTTACGTTCAGGGCTTCGATGTCGACTCGAACTTGGGACAGCGGCAGCGGGTCAGACTTGATGAATCTCCGGTAGGAGATGACCTCCACGTCGTCAGAGTCGTCTGAGCTGAGGGAAATCACATCATCCACCCCTCCGCTGTCGCTCGCCGCCCCACGGGAAACAGAAACTCCTGTAGGGTCACGTAAGTTGGGGGTCCGCTCACTCATTCTTCAACAACGATCACCGACCCGTAAAGGTCGCTCCAGGGTTCTGAACACGGACGGTCTTAACACATGAGGAAAGCATGGAGGAAAGGCACGTTACCTAGCCTAGTGAACTAGACCAAATTATATATGTGAATATATAGTCTGGCTTGCCAGGCTACTCGCTACCGTCATGTTTGGTCGAATCTACACACAGGCTCGCTACATTTGGGCATTTCCACCTTAAAACGACAATAAGCTACGTGTTCTTTAAGCTCTGAATGTGACTCTTATTTTATAATTGTATCGATAGCCACGCTTCCCCTAAAATAAACACTATTAAAACCAAACAACGAGCTAAGTCGCATTTCAGGACCACTTCCTACTTTTCCAAAACATGTTTTCTTCTGCTGTCCGGCGGAGCTCTATCGGTGTAACACACGCAGCTAGCGCTCCCTGTTGTTCAACTCAGCTTGTTCTCCAGATGAAAGAGAAAAGGTTCAATTAGGCTGTTATTACTAGTAAATTAATAGCAATGACTGAAAGCAATGAGAACAGCGTCAGCGTTTATCATTCTTCTAAAAGCAAACTGCTATTAAAATCCACAGAAATGGTTATGGTCAAGTAAATATTTCCAAATAGTGCTGGGTCTGGTCTGGAATTGAAACGAGGCCTTTTATTTAAACCACTGAGAATAAGGAAACCCAAGTATTGTTTTAGCAAGATATGGTCACAGAAGTTTTTTAGAAGTCTTATAAATCATTTGGGTACCCAGCATGACATTACATATGCTTTTTATGACACAAACTATGCATCTTTTTGTCAGTGTAAACTTCACATTTGATGATATAGAGGTATATTAGTTACAAAATCTGTTGTTTTGGATAGCATATTTATTTTTGCATTACTTCTGAATAAAGTATAAAGAAATCCTGCAAGTTCCATCCTGAGCTTAATTTTGATTGGCTGGAAGTGGAAAAAGAAAACTCCCACATATGAAATTAGGTTTGTCTTTGAATGCCTTGGCTTATGGACTAACCAGTTTCTGATTGTGGGATTAATATCTAAGATATTAGTTGATTTCAGAGTATTAATTGTTGTTTTCATACTCATTCCTTCTGGCTAGGGACTGGTTTATATTGCCTAAATCTAAAGGCAAGTTTATACTTCTTTGTCTACATTGCTGAGACACACAATGCTATAATAGCTGTAATTGCAAGGGCACTCCAACAGGCATGCAAGGACGGAGTACCACCCACTTTTTAAAATATCTGTCGAAAGCAGTGGAGACCACCATCCTGTGATTGGTCAGGAACCCGCTTCCTTTAACTGTGTCAACAGCGCCTCCATTCTATCTCAAAGAAATAAAATGAGAGCTGAAGATATTGAACGTGTTAAGACCCCGACAGAAGATGTTAAAATGTGAAGGAGGGGGTAACATAAGAACTTGGAACACCGGAATTAAAATGTGTTTAATTGTCATAAAAGGTTTAAAAACAAGTGTGTGAACAGATGGGGAGCATTATGACAGGAAGCAGCTTGAAAAACATCTCACAGATAAAGTCTGAGCATGTAAATGTTCCTACACTTGTGACTGAAGGAGTACAAATAATAATAATAATAATAATAATAATAATAATAATAATAATAATAATAATAATGCATTGAACTTATATAGCACTTTTCTAGACACCCAAAGACGCTTTCACACACTCTCACATTCACACACTGCTAGTGATGGTAAGCTACTTGTAGCCACAGCCGCCCTGGGGAGGTCTGACAGAGGCGAGGCTGCCATTTGGCGCCGTCGGCCCCTCTGACCACCACTAACACAGGCAAGTTGGGTGACGTGTCTTGCCCAAGGACACAACAGCAGGATACCCCTGGCGGGAGCTGGAATCGAACCCATGATCATGAGGCAACCCGCTCTACCACCTGAGCTACTGCTGCCCCAAGGAGTACAAATATATGCAGCAAAGTTTTAATTTGTGTCATGAAATCTTGGGAAGCGTGAGTTTAAAGGTGGTGACTGGATGAAGAGGTGGACGACAAATTTGTGTGTGTTAAAAAGTTTCTGAAATACGTAAACACAAGAGAAGTGACTGCACTGATGCAGGATACCCCAGAAAAGCACTACGCCCTCTGCTGTTCTGGAAGAGAATTGCTTCAAAACGCTGACACACCAACACAGACATATAAATGGAAAATGTCTCCGTCAATACATGTACGTGTGAGTGCACAGCAAGAGCTGGCTGGGAAGAAGCTGAAACTCCAGAGAGGAACATTTAGCTATTAAAGAGCAAGTAAAGCATATTTAAATCAATGCAATCATGGACTTTTTGAATGTGAACAATGTTGATCTGAGCATGAAAACAACAATTTGTGCTCTTAAATCTACAAAATACACTCTTGATTTGAGGCAGGATGAATTCCCCATCTGAGGCTGTTGTTAGGTTTAACGTTAACCAGGCTGCTTTGTGACACATATTAAAGTTTGAACTGACAAGGCTTCTTATAGGTGAGAAGTAAAGCACGTTCAAGTAACTAAATAGGTGCTGTTGCCTTCGCTCACACCTACTAAGGTATCAATGACCTGATGACTGAGAACCTTCACCTGCAGCAGATAATTTAGTTCTGTGTGTCATGTAACACGTTTGAGTTCTGATTTTGTTCTGAAACAGTCTGATCTGTTGATTCCTCCTACCAGAGCCCACTGAGTTAACATGTTATCTCATCCATCACCACTGGAGTGTACTCATGTCCTGTGAACGCTGTGGAAATGTGTCTGAAGGTGTTCTCATACATGCATTTAAATCCTGAAAAAAAGCCTTCATTCAAAATACAGAGGAAATAATACCAGTTTATTCCAAATCAGTTCAAATTTATAGTTCAATTTTATTATTTTTCAAGATGATCAAATTGTTTCCCTCCTTTAATATAGCGGTTCTGCTTTAAAGCAGCTTTAAACTTTTCTTACACTCTCACATGCTTAAAAACACCAGACTTTGAATACATTTAGTAATCAGCAGCTGGTTTAAGTCCTCAGTAAAAGGTCATGCTCTCCCTTGATTGTTCAGACTCACTAATGATAATAAAACCACATTAATAACCTCCTGTCATTAATTCAAACTCAGCTCTTTTCCTCTGCCCGTGTTGGGTATCCACATGTGTTTTCTAGGAAAAACGGGCCATTTTGCTGGTTGTTTTTCAAAGCAATGTAAATTTTCTTTCCTGCAGTCTCATGTAATTGGATGAAAAGGGTTATTAACCTCAAATGTCTGAAACCATTACACGCTGTGAGGAGTATCAGGCGGGGTGAGTCATCTCAGTCAGACACACACAACCTCCTGACATCCATTCAGCAGAGTGAGGACTTTATTACGGTTGTTTGTACGCAAAAAGCTGCGTTGACGCCACCGATGCCTCAGAAATCACCTTCTAACATACAGCAGGAAACATCCCTGATGTGTATGATGAGTTAAAACCCCAGAACCCCTTTACGCTGGCTTCAGTGGTGCTGAAAACAAAAGTGTTGCAGCAAAACAAAAGTATACTGCTTGAAAAGTTGATCAAAACTACAAAATGATCATTATAAAATCTTCTAAAATCAACCAGACCTGCTGCCCATTTTTGACTGAATAATGAACAAATATGTCATGTTGCTTACCGTTTTGTTTAATACAGTTTCCTTGCTTCCGTAAAAACGCTCTAACACAGGGCCAGATGGCTTTGCAGAAAACCCAGAATAGCATTTAAATTCCAAAGAGGATGTCAGATCTTTTGTTTAAAGAGACAAATGATCCCTTTTTACACACGTTTTCTTGAAGTCTTAATAAATTGTTTGTGAGTACAATACTACAGAATTACAGCAGACCTCACACAGCCTGTCTCTGTAGCTCACTTTAGCCCTCGTAATAAAACACTTGACTCCTCTTCCTCCCTTTTGGGTTTTATTAAAAGCTTCAGCCTGACGTTAAACATTGATGTAAGCTCTTTTATTCCAATATGTAATTTCCCTCATCACCTGTCAAACAGAAAATTTGTTTTTATTCTGTGTTTCTTGGAAAATATCAGAAAGGTATCAATCTATTAACACGTTTTAACCACAAACACCCTTGAGCCTTATCAGCTTTTTAAGTTAAATGACATATTCATCTCCTGATGAAAAGTGAAAAGTCTGAACCACCCTCCCTCAAAGAGCAGAAATATTTAAAGTCAAAATCAAACGAAGAGTATGGATTCTCTTTTACTTAATCAGACGTGCTTCAGTGGATCAAAACACGAAAAAGAAATAAAACAGTGTTAAACGTTTTTGCTGAACTTTTTAAAAGAGATTTGTGGATTCAAGATTCTTTATTTATCCTAAATGAAAGTTTGATTGGTTTATTCCCAGGTTATCCTTGGTTAGGGAACACCATTGACATATGGACAAAAAAGGTCCATTGGCTCAACTGATATGGATTTGCTGAAAAATGGGAGGTTCCCACCATCACCATTTTGACAGTGTTGCACGTCTCGACACACTCAGACAATCCAAAAACAGAAAAAGAGGTGGGGCTGAGGGTGGGGCTGTTATGGTTGTGACGGGGTTGGAACAAATGAACCAGTGTAGCTACTAGCTAATTTTGCTAATCCAAGAAGCTAAGAAGGCGAGGCTGTAGTCATGCTGGTCACCTGTAGAGCTCTATGGACTGTTAAAATACAAGCAAAGCCTCAGACCACTGCGGACAGAGCCAGGTGCCTTGACCACTTACATGAGGTCATGCTCCACCTCGGTTCGAGGTCAGCGAGAGATTAGCTACTAGGGTTGCAACAACAAATTGATAAAATTGATAAAAAATCGACGAAGAAATACTTTGGCAACACATTTCTTCATCCTATACTGAGGATGATGCCTTTTCCAGAGCTAGCCATTAGCGCTAGCTCTGATGCTCATGTTACCTGTCAATCAAATCTAATTATTCATAATTTCAAGCATTTGATTACACTTAAATGGAACAGTTACAGTGAGGATTTACTCACTTCTGGTGACTGACCCTAGTGAATGAGGCATGGATGAACTGCAATTTTTGTCACTTGGCTTTATTTTGTGGGGGCTTGGTTCAAACAGAATTTTTTTAATCCACTTTTTAAAGAGAGCGAGATTCAAAAAGGTCTAAACTTTTACATGATTACAGCTTCCTCTTGCAGAAACATCAGTGTAGAGGCTAGCCAATGCTTTAAGTCACTGTTGTGTTTGTGACCAGAATAATGGCTGACGCGCCACATTGCTTTCGATGGAATAAACACTATCCAGTCGTTGTCCATTGCTTTTAAGAGATGTATAATATTTGTAATGAAATTGGAAGAGACCTCAGGAAGAATAGCTCCACACTATGGTGGGAGCTAATGACGTTCTCAATAAATAAATACATTTAAAAAAAATGTCCATTTTATTTCTCCATTCATTTCTTCCCATTGAAATATTGAATAAACGGCATACTTTGACAGCACATAACAAAACGCAACAAAAGTGAAACAAAGTGGTCAAAACCAATTACCCTTTCCAGCCAAACACATACACACCAGCAGGTAATTTTCTCTTATTATATACGGGAGCACTGATTGGCTCCCACACACCGGCCCCTAATTGTTAGACATAACAATTTCCAACCCAAGTTTTGTTTTACAAACAAAACATGAACCCTGTAACAATGTGACTCCACATGAATAATTACACTTCCTGAAAGAGACACAATTTGGTAATTGGACATTCAAAAACACCATTTTTTGTTTCCAGTTTTACAGAACGAACAAAGCCTCTGTTATCAGAAATCACCTCCAAAACCTTTCTCAAACACCAAGAGTCTCGTGAGCCAGAGGAGTCCATTATGAGGACAATGTCCCCAACAGTTAATGTCACGTTGAGGAGAGGAGGTTGGACCCAGGATGCAGAAGTACCCAGAATGACTCAAAGGCAGGAGAGGTCTTAAGAAACACCATTCCTTTATTTAAGGCAGATGTGCTGAAAAGTCCAAAGCACAAAATAACACTAATACTCTAAAGCTTGAAAAAAACTAAATTAACTAAGCTCACACATGAGCAAGGACTCAGAGAGACTTGAGAGGGGAACAAACAACGCAACACATAAGACAATGAACCAACAAACTCAGAGTGACAAGACAGGGCTTAAATAGACTGGGAAGATGAGAGGGAGATGAATTGCAGGTGTGTGGGGAGAGGGACCAGGTGAACACAATTACTAACTCAGGGAGGAGGAAGAAAACACTGGTGGGAAAAAACACACTAAATAATGAAAGGCTGTAACAAAGGGAAATGACCTAAGAGAAAAAAAAAGACCAGAAGGCATGAACCATAACTAATATTCTAAGGGGAAGCTGACACTAAAGGAAAACACTACAGAAATAAACTACAGGGGCGTGGCTAAGAGGGGGGCAAGAGAGCACAGGACCTGGGAGAGGGAAGTCTGAGGGGGGAAACCTAGAGGGCAAATGGGGAACACCAGGAGACACATGAGGAAGATGCAGACACGACACATGAGGGCGCTAAAAGACACAAAAGGAGCACCTAGAGACGACTGAGGACAAAAGGAGACACATGAGGTGAGACGCAGACACAGACCATGACAGTACGCCCCCCCCAAGGGCGGATACCAGACGCCCACATGACAGACAAACACCACAAGCAAAAGACAAGACAAAAACAAGACACGAGACACCACAGGGTGGGAGAGGAGGGACCAAAACTAAAACCACCCACAAGGGCGGGCGAGGAGGACCAGGGGACTCTGGGGGGCCGGCGACGGGGAACCAGGAGGCGGGAACAGGAAACTCTGGGGGGCAGGCGACGGGGAACCAGGAGGCGGGAACAGGGAAGTCTTGGCGGCCGGCGACAGGGAACCAGGAGGCGGGACCAGGAAACTGGGGGGGGCGGCGACGGGGAACCAAGAGGCGGGAACAGGAAACTTTGGAGGGCCGGCAACGGGGAACCAGGAGGTGGGAACAGGGAAGTCTTGGGGGCCGGCGACGGGGAACCAGGAGGCGGGACCAGGAAACTCTGGGGGGGCGGCGACAGGGAACCAGGAGGCGGGAACAGGGAAGTCTTGGGGGCCTGGCGACGGGGAACCAGGAGGCGGGACCAGGAAACTGGGGGGGGGCGGCGACGGGGAACCAAGAGGCGGGAACAGGAAACTTTGGGGGGCCGGCAACGGGGAACCAGGAGGCGGGAACAGGGAAGTCTTGGGGGCCGGCGACGGGGAACCAGGAGGCGGGACCAGGAAGCTCTGGGGGGCCGGCGACAGGGAACCAGGAGGCCGGAACAGGGAAGTCTTGGGGGCCGGCGACGGGGAACCAGGAGGCGGGACCAGGAAACTCTGGGGGGCCGGCGACAGGGAACCAGGAGGCGGGAACAGGAAACTCTAGGGATCGGGGGCTTTGGAGGAGGAGGAGCAAGGGACTCAGGACACTGGAACACAGGGGACTCAGGAGACAGGAACACAGGGGACTCAGGAGACTGGGACAGTGACTGGAACACTTGAGAATGGGACTGTGACTGGAACACTTGAGAATGTGACTGTGACTGGAACACTTGAGAATGTGACTGTGACTGGAACACGTGAGACTGGGACAGTGACTGGAACACTTGAGACTGGGACAGGGACTGGAACACGTGAGACTGGGACAGGGAAAGGAACACTTGAGACTGGGACAGGGACTGGAACACTTGTGGGGACTGGAACACCTGTGGGGATTGGAACACTTGTGGGGAGCCTTGAGCCTGGGACTCGGGAGACTGGAACACTTGTGGAGACTGGGACACTTGTGGAGACTAGGACACTTGTGGAGACTAGAACACTTGTGGGGACTGGAACACTTGTGGGGAGACTTGAGCCTGGGACTCGGGAGACTGGAACACTTGTGGAGACTGGGACACTTGTGGAGACTGGGACACTTGTGGGGACTGGAACACTTGAGACGGGGATGTCGAGACTTGAGACGGGGACGTCTACTTCACAGCTGGAGCTGGAAACGTCTACTTCAGAATTGGAGCTGGAAACGTTTACTTCAGAGCTGGAGCTGGAGACGTCTACTTCAGAGCTGGAGACGTCTACTTCAGAGCTGGAGATGTCTACTTCAGAGCTGGAGACGTCTACTTCAGAGCTGGAGATGCCTACTTCAGAGCTGGAGACGCCTATTTCAGAGCTGGAGATGCCTACTTCAGTGCTGGAGACGCCTACTTCAGAGCTGGAGATGCCTACTTCTGTGGACTTTGAGACAGGAGGCGTTGACTTCTGGCCTGGGGGCGTCGACTTCTGGCCTGGGGGCGTCGACTTCGAGACAGGAGGCGTTGACCCTTGGCCTGGGGGCGTCAACCGTTGGCTTGGGGGCGTCGACCCTTGGCTTGGAAGCGTCGACCCTTGGCTTGGAGGCGTCGACCCTTGGACTGGAGGCGTCGACCCTTGGCTTGGAGGTGTCGACCCTTGGCTTGGAGGCGTCGACTTTGAGACAGGAGGCATTGACTTCGAGACAGGAGGCGTCGACTTCGAGACAGGAGGCGTCGACTTCTGGCCTGGGGGGCGTCAACTTCTGGCCTGGGGGCGTTGACCCTTGGCCTGGGGGCGTCGACTTCTGGTCTGGGGACATCGACCCTTGGCCTGGGGGTGTCGACTTCGAGACAGGAGGCGTCGACTTCTGGCCTGGGGGCGTCAACTTCTGGCCTGGGGGCGTTGACCCTTGGCCTGGAGGCGTCGACTTCTGGTCTGGGGGCATCGACCCTTGGCCTGGGGGCGTCGACCCTTGGCCTGGAGGCATCGACCCTTGGCCTGGAGGCATCGACCCTTGGCCTGGAGGCGTCGACCCTTGGCCTGGAGGCGTCGACCCTTGGACTGGAGGCATCGACCCTTGGACAGGAGGCGTCAACCCTTGGACAGATGGAGTCGACCCTTGGCTAGGGGGCGTCGACCCTTGGCCTGGAGGCGTCGACCCTTGGACTGGAGGCGTCGACCCTTGGACTGGAGGCATCGACCCTTGGACTGGAGCCTCTTGGATGGGCTGGGCCAGGGCCTCTTGAACGGGCTGGACCGGAGCCTCTTGCTGACGACGGTTGTGACGTCGTCGTGTGGAGATTGTCTGACTCACCACGGAAGAAGAGGAGGTTTCTGGGACAACTACAGACCATGAGCGCAGACCTTGAGGTGAGGAGTCAGCTCCCTTAGCTACCTGACCCACCCGAAGACTGGAGGTGGCGTCAGGAGGAACTGTGCCTCGCCAGCAACGCTGATCCGGAGGTGAAACCTGAACCCTTGGCTGCTGAGACGTGGAGGGTTGGACGACCGGAGACGAAGAGGTGGAACCATCGGAAACAGGCGGCAATGTAGCATGGCAGCCTACCAGAGGTGAGGAGGTAGCGCTGCCAGGATTGGAAGGTGACGTGGATGTTTGGACCATCAGAGGTGCAGTCCTAGCGCTGACAGCACCCGGTGGGGATGTGGTTGACTGAATAGTGGGGGGAGACTGCTTGCGGCTGAATGTCCACTGCAGATCCCGGGCAAATGTCCAGAAGGAAACGGAGTGTATGGGGTAAATGTCCAAATAACTTACGGTCCATTTAAGCGCCTCTCCACCCAGGCAAAGCACCATATAGGACACCTTGTCGAACTCCGGGGCCGTCAGATCCGGTAGGCAGCGAGCACAGTCTCTGATAAAATGACTGCAGGTGTCTGGATCGCCATAGTACCTGTCGGGATGCCTCGGTGTTGGAGGAGTCAGGGTTTCTGCTGGATCCATTGTTGGGTTGGTTCATTCTGTCACGTTGAGGAGAGGAGGTTGGACCCAGGATGCAGAAGTACCCAGAATGACTCAAAGGCAGGAGAGGTCTTAAGAAAAACAATTCCTTTATTTAAGGCAGATGTGCTGAAAAGTCCAAAGCACAAAATAAGACTAACACTCAAAAGCTTAAAAAAACTAAATTAACTAAGCTCACACATGAGCAGGGACTCAGAGAGACTCGAGAGGGGAACAAACAACGCAACACATAAGACAATGAACCAACAAACACAGAGTGACAAGACAGGGCTTAAATAGACTGGGAAGATGAGAGGGAGATGAATTGCAGGTGTGTGGGGAGAGGGACCAGGTGAACACAATTACTAACTCAGGGAGGAGGAAGAAAACACTGGTGGGAAAAACACACTAAATAATGAAAGGCTGTAACAAAGGGAAATGACCTAAGAGAAAAAACAAAAGACCAGAAGGCATGAACCATAACTAATATTCTAAGGGGAAGCTGACACTAAAGGAAAACACTACAGAAATAAACTACAGGGGCGTGGCTAAGAGGGGGCCAAGAGAGCACAGGACCTGGGAGAGGGAAGTCTGAGGGGGGAAACCTAGAGGGCAAATGGGGAACACCAGGAGACACTTGTATTGCACTTGTTTCCAGCGTCATTTTGCGCACAAGTCTGATGAATTGAAAAGTCCAGATGGCAAAGCAGGTTTTCCCTTCAGTAGTAGCAGATGATTAGGTGTAAGGGGTTCTAAATCATTTGGATCATCAGATAACTTTGTTATTGGTCGGTCATTGAGAATGGCTTCAATCTAACACAGA
>SSNQ01034661.1:1494971-1515878 GCA_006942095.1 Nothobranchius kuhntae
CTTTCCAAGACCAGGGTTCCCTACCCCTGTTTTAGACACTTTAAGTTCTTGAAAATACTTTACCCACTCTCAGTTTTCCTCAGATGCTGGAATGTTCATCACAAGTGAAAATGTCATGTGACCACAAAGGCATATATTTACATTATAAATTGCTCACACCAGATGGTGTTTTCTTAGTTCAGAAAACACACTTTTCATTCATCTTGGCAGAGACTGAGTTATTAAAGCAGGTGAAGACAGTCATTTCTGCTTCGTGAGCAGAAGGCAGAGACATTCATTGAAATGCTGTCAATAAAAACAGCTACAATGTTTTATAAAGTAAGAAAATTGAATATGATGCAGACTGCATAATCATCAATGTAGAGTCGCTAACAGCTGAGATTGCTCATTGAAACATAGAACTAATACAGAAATGGACAAAATTGTTGGTACCTTTCGGTCAATGTAAGAGCAGGTATTTTGGCCCACTCCTCATGAGCAAACTGCTCCAGGTGTCTCAGGTTTGAAGGGTGCCTTTTCTAGAGGCATGTTTCAGCACCTTCCAAAGATGCTCAATAGGACTGAGGTCAGGGCTCATAGAAGGCCACTTTAGAATAGGGAGCCTAAGTCACTTCCGCACCACGGATCCCCGGTAGAAAGAAAAAATGAATGCAAGTCAACGGGGCGAAAAACACTCTTTTATAATTCTGCTTGGTATGTGCCATGGATTTCACATATGACGTCCGTGAATTTTAAAGACACATTTTGATACAAGAATGTGCTTTGGGGGGGGGCTATTATTTTTTTGTTTTGTGTGAAAATAAGTCCAGGACTACAAATGCGCTTCACAAAAGTGACATCATTGAACCAGACACAGAGAAAACTGAGGGAAAACAGCTGTAAGTTCTGTTAACTTCCCACAGGAGGAAAGAATCGTCATAAATCTGGTCATTTTGTAAGTTGTAGATACGTTAGGGGAGAGGAGATTATGCTGTGACGTCAAATATGCAACGTGCTGATTTCTAGTTTGTTTACTAATTACGGACTTTTACAAGCCGATAAATGTCAAAGTACGTGACTGACATGGTCGAAACACCCATCTTTACTTTTCATTTAAATTGTAGTACAACATATGAGTGATCCAGGGCGTAAGGCAAAGCGTTCTTCAGCGGGTGGGCTGTTGAATATTGTTTTGTTTTGATTGTTTGCTTTTTCTTTAGATCCACACTGTAAAAAAAAACTGTCAAGTTTACGGTAAAATACCGGCAGCTGTGGTTGCCAGGAATATACCGTGAAAAAAATGTGTTATCTGTAAACGAAAATACGGTATACTGATTTTGTAATCCTAAATTTTACAGTAGATAATGTTTTTTTAACAAAATCATGGTAAGAAAAAAAAAACTAATATATTTGTCAATTATAAAGTAATTTCATGTTAAAAATGCAACTTTTTAAATATATATTTACATTGATTTGTTGTTACTTTAACAGTAATAGGATAACCCTTATTATGGCAAATAACTGTAAAAATAAAAATATGGGAAACCTTATTAAAGCCTTTGATCATAAAAACACAGTGAAACTGTATAAGAAATTACAGCATTTTATTTTTACTTAATACATTTTATGGTAAATTCCTGGCAACTACAGCTGCCGGTATTTTACCGTACATTTGACAGTCCAACGAGAAAAAAAAAATTTACTTTACATTTAACATTTGCAACCGTTAAATATAGAAAAATATAAAGATGCTCAAATAAGTTAGTGAAAATTATTGATAAACAATAAGAAAAATTGACAGCATTTGAAAACAAAATAAACATATTTGTTCTATTCCTACCCACACTATAGATCTTGAGAATACAACACGTGTTCATATGTTATGGCTGGTAATCTGTGAAGGAATAAATAAACATGAAACACAAAATTACCTGCCCCTGACCGATCAACAGTAATGAGTCACTGGGCCCGGCCTTGGTGAAGGAAAGCACTCAGTGGAGTTTCTAAAGGCATGGTGTCGAAGATACAAGCTCTGCAGGAAGACTTCAATGACAATCAGGAGTTTGCTTTGGTCTAGCAGAATCCCTTCTGCAGGAAAAAATGGACAAAGTTTCAAAAGTTTGATCAGTGCTTGAGCAAAATGCACTGAAATGAACATGCTCTCAAAAACAGATCTAAAGATAAATTATTTCTGAAGTTTTAACAATACAGTTCTTCAACCTACTTATGTAAAAGTGATACATAGACAACGCAGCCCTAATCACAATCATAATTTATTGGACAACATTGTATTCAAGTCTCCTATTGATTTATCATAGAACTTGAAGTTAATGACTGAACCAGGGTATATGCAGGAATCTTGAAGTTTATTTTAATACCTTTTCAAGACTCAGTTTTTTCTAGCAAATAAAGTGACCGTTAGGTATTAAAAATACTAAGAATTTCTTAAAAGGCAGACATTTTTGCTCTCTAAACTAAACTTTTCCTCATCAATTTAAAAGTATTTGTTCGACATTTGCTGACCTTACGAGGTCAGAAAATATTAATTTAGGTGGCGAAAATGTCTGCCTTTAATTACAAAGAAATTCTTAGTTTTCTCTAGTTTCTCTAGTTTTTGAACCCATGTAATACGGTAAAATGAAGTTTTTGGTTGCACGCTCCATTACCATTGGAATTTGACGGTGTTTTCCTGTATATTTTACTGACTTTTTTTTACAGTGCAGCTAAAGCAACATTTGTCTTATTCATATCATTTAGTTATATCATGACTTATTCTTTGGTGGAACTGTCCTACCAAATAACACAAAACAATTCATCATGAAGAAAACGTATCACTTGCAGCCCAGAGCTGAATGTTGTGCCCACCTGCATTTCAACCAGAACCCAAATCTTTTTAAGGTCAAGAGCAAACTGATAAATCCAAAGAGATCAGCTGAATATCAGCACAGTGACTTCTAAATGCTGATACATCAGGTCTGCTGAACCCTACCTGCTCTGAGAGGATGTGCTCTTGGAGTGTTAAAGTGATCATTTAGCTCAGTACTGCAGCCCAGGCTCTGCGTGGTTCCGCTTTAGGCCTGGATCATATTTGTGAAGCGTGCTTGCTGGCTAAGCAGGGCGCAGCTTGATGCAAAGCCACAAACGTGAATGAGACATGACTATGAAACAGTTTGGTGCTATAAGTAGTCTTATCTTGTAGAGCAGTGTGCCTGACACCTATAATGAAATGAAATGGCACCGATCACTGCAGCACTTTGCTTACTTTCATCAGCTGCTGATGACGGTGGTGCTGAGATCTGTCTTTAGCTGAGTGTCGATCCTTGTGTGCATGCTGACAAGAACTGCTTCTGAACTGTAATTTCAGACTCAAAACAGAGACTAAATCTGCTTGAGCCAGAGGGTTTTGGTAGAAAATGAGACTAACCTTGTTTTCCCTGTGCAATGCCTCAGCTGTAAGGAAGAGCTGTCTGCACTTAATTGGGTTAAAAAGTCGAGATGGGCAGCGATGGTAAAGATGAACGTTCTTCAAGAAGAAACAATAAAAGCAATCAAAAGGGAAACACTGATAGGTTCACGCTAATTATGAATTAAATGTCAGGCAAAATAAACAAAGGTTCAAACCATTTAGTTACGGCAGGGATTTCAATCTGAATCAGGAATCAGGTTTTACTGTTGTACAAATATTTTGAAAAAAAAAATATATATATATACATATATATATATATATATATATATATATATATATATATATATATATATATAAAGAAAAGAATAGAACAGAACGAAAAAGATGACAATAGAATTACTTTATTTGTCCATTGGCAGAAAAGAAAGTATTAAATGAATGAATAAATGTTATTTGAACATCTTTAATATGTTACAGGAATATTTGTATGAATAGTCTTACAAGTGTTCATTTATTCAAGTATCAATAACAATGTGGAGTGCTGAAACATCCATATACTCCTTCTAAAACAGTCATCTATTCACGTGTACATCATGTCTGGGCAGTGATACCATAACGTGTTACTCTAAAATTATCACTTTTTTCAGTAACGACTAATCTAACACCTTACTAATTCCACGAGTGGGATTTCACGCACACATTTTTGTATAGTTCTTAGACTATTATGTCTTTTTAAAAATGTCATAATATATTTATGTAGAAGCTATTGTTTTCTTAGAAACTGGAATACTCATAAGAAATATAATTATATAAATCGTTTGCTATAGAAAAATTGTATATTTCATCAAACTCTATAGTTTGACTCCTTAATTTCTCCCTTAGAGAAGTCTTTCTGAACGTAGATGAAGCTCATAGTTTGTTCCTCCATGCAGGCAGAGGTTTAGGGACCTGTACACACACACACACACACACACACACACACGCCTGCTAATCATACTTGAACAGCTGAGCTTATTGAACAGTTTACGCTGACCATCTGCAGTGAGGCACCCAGGGAAATCAAATACCAAACAAGGGTAATCAGTCAAAACAGTCATACTTCACTCAGCCATCCTCCCTCTGTCATCATTTATAAAAGGGAAGAAAGCTGCTACAACACACTGATTATCTCAGAAAGAAGCTCTTGGATTTCAAATATATTAAAGGGGACATGTTATAATTCTGTAATTCTATAGAGCTCAGGAAGTCATGTGACTCTCAGAGAGTAGACGCCATGTTGGCAGGCAACAGAGGTAAACAAAATGAACGGGATCGGCTTGGATTTTACTCCGTCGGAGTTTACTTCAAACTTTAAAACCGAAGAAATCGTTTTATTTAGTCAGAAATTAAATAGACTAAACATCTGCAGCCCTAACCATGCCCCTGTGATACTTTTTAAAACGCCAGAAGCTGTCGGAGTGGACCTGGCCAGGGAACACCTTGGGATTTCCCTGGAGGAGCCGGCCCAAGTGGCTGGGGAGAGGGAAGTCTGGGCCTCTCGACGAGGCTACTGCACCCGCGACCCGACTCTGGATAAGCGGATGAAAACGGATGGATGGATGGACAAATACATGTAAGAAATTTAAATGGAGTGCTGTGTTGTTTGAATGTATAAACTGAAAGCCAAGAGAAATCACTAGTCTGATTTTTTCCCGTGAATAAAATAAATATGTCAGGCAGGAGCGTCTCAGGATCTGTCTGAGATCTGTCTTGGTGAGACAGATAATAGCAATCCAAAGTGCTTTTTATGTGTGATCTGACAATTGATCAACCATTGCTTAAAAATGAAATACAGCTTAGCCGGTTAATTGTTGTGATCATAAAACACGTAAACGGCAGCACGTAGAAATCACGAGGTACCGTTTTATGTGATGTGTACTTGTTACTATGAGTAATAAGACAGAAAAAGCCACGCCAAAATAAGTTTAGGAAGCCCACTAAGAATCGTAATAAAAGCATTTAAAATAAATACCATATATAGTTGAGGAAACGTTAGTTTAAGTACCTGATATGAAGTGGTCGCTGCATAAGCGAAAACCTTTACTCTCGGGATCCCACAGTTTCATTTTAGCCTGGAGGCTAGCACGTTTCATTACAATGATCCAACGTTTGCGGCGTTCCGGATCTTGGGGAATCCTGTAGAAGGCTCTTCCCTTATGTCGTCCGCGTCTGTTCTGGCATTCTGGGGCACAACAGGGATCTACGATATTTTCTGTTTGATTGAGTTTTCTGACAGTAACAACTAGCCCAGCTGCGGGCTTCTGCCTGCCAAGATGGCGCTGCTTCGAGCATGCCGGGAGAAGTGACGTCAACTCCCGGAGCTCTATAGTAGTTTTATGATTTGTACAAAACATGTTCATGAAGGCTTTTGCAAAAAAATCACTTTCACATGCAGCATTATCAGCTATTTTATTCTTGACATTTTCAGTACCTTCCAGAATGTCCTATAGCAGTGGTTCTCAATCCTGGTCCTGGAGGGCTGGTATCCAGCATGTTTTAGTTGTCTCTGCAACACTTGATACAACAGCTTATCAAGCTTTGTCTGTTAATTGCCTGGTGATTGAAATTAGGTGTGTTGAAACAGGATTAAAACTAAAACATGCTGGACCGGCCCTCCAGATTGAGAACCACTACCCTATGGACTGCAGACCTGGAGACTGCAGATTCAGACCTGCAATTCTACACCAGCAGTTTCAAACTGCTGCTGTTTTAGAAACAGTGTCCTTAATGGACGGATGTTTACCTGCAATTGTTGATTTAAACCCGCCCACAGTTTCAGACCCGTACTGTGTTACCTCTTGACCGGGTCTTGTTCCTTCTATGTCCCTTATGAGGTAAAAAAAAATAAAAATAAAAATAAAAATATGTCATGCTTTCTATGTCTATATAAAGGGGAGCAGAGCAAGCCTCTCTCAGATATTCAGGCTCCTCACCTCCTAGCAGCCAGTCAGGGACTTGGTGGGCGTGGCCAGTAATAGCTTGCTCTGAAATGGCTTATTCAGGTACTAAAACTATCAATAAAGTGGGTGAAATCACTTTATGAGACTGACTTTGTGAACAAAACTTCATGAACATGTTTTGTACAGTATAACTTACAAAACATTTTTATATTTTCCTTTAACATGACCGCAGATTACAGCAATTATTTGCATCAATGTACTATCAAAAACCCTAACCCTAACCAGAAGTGAATGTTGTTTTCATTTAACTTTACTTTGCTAAACACTTTTAAGACTTACAAATGTCACATATCGGTTTCTAACACATTTTTTATGCGTAGTGTTTGATTTATAATAATGTGTCCTAGTGCAAGACACTGAACCCACCTTTCCTGCTGGTGGTGTCGGAGGGACCGGTGGCGCCTGCGTACGGCAGACTCGCCTCTGCCAATGTGTGGGCAGCCAGGGTGTGAATGCGTGTATGAACGGGTGAATAACTGATTGTGTTGTAAAGTGCCTTTGGGGGTTCCAGGACTCTACAAGATGCTATGTCAAGTACAGGCCATTTGCCATTTGACTAAACCTCACCCTCTCATCATTGGCTGTGGTTTATCTCGATGTTTAGTCAGAGCTGACTACACTCTGTGCGGGAACATTAAAGTTGTGTATTCTACTGTTGAGCAACCCATGCTCTGATGTTTTACACAATGAGAGAAGCACGGGAAAAGCCCTATTGTCTACACCTTTGATGTCTGATTCATGTCAAACTGATGTTTTCATGCTCTGCAGCTGATGGTTTGAAATTGTTTTGTGTCTGACAAAATTTCCATTAGAGCTCCTGAGGTCTGCATGTCATAAAAGTCTTAATCTAAAATGTCACAGGAGGTGAACTTTTGCAGAGACAATCTGTCAACCCATAAGGCTATACTTGCTTTTCAATCTCGCACTGATGCAGGCAGCAGGCTGCATTTTTGTTCACCTACTTGCTGCTGCACTGCACATAGTACTGGAGTGTTTCACTAGGGGGACACAGTACAGAACTCAGACTGGATAGAGTCCCGGGTTTGTAGGGTGCAATCAAAAGAAGCATGGCGTCAATAGAAGAGAACAGTAACTGGTTACATTTGAGACCCCAACAGAAAAAAGGACAGCAGCAGTATTGTAGATACTATGTCAGACCACTAAACCAGAGATGGAGTGATCATGGCCAATGTGTCTTGCTCGTTTAGTCAACTCAGCCTACTGGTTACTCACATATTGCAGCTTGCAAACGCATCACCTTAACATCGGTGGGCGCACACAAACAACACTTCAAATCAAGGCAAGTTACGTGAGGCAGCCATTTTAAACATGCGTACACATCAGTAAAAAGCAAATATATTGCCAGCCAAAGCAAAAGCTTCCCTAGGAAGATGTAGGTTCCAACCATCTGTCTCTGTCTGTCTGTCTACAGTGGTGTGAAAGTGTTTGCCCATTCCTGGTATCTTTCTTTTTTTTGGGGGGGGGGGGCATTTTTGCCACACTTAAAGGGGCAATATGTAAGAATTATACAGTGAAACAATGACCCAAAAGTCTAACGTCTCAATCATGTTGGCTAAAAGCTCAAGAGTTGTTTAAAGAACCGAAACCAGTAAACAGAAGTTATTTGTTTAACGCCAAGCAGCCAAGGCATCTCTTTGTTTTACTCTAATATCGGGTAGAGAAGGTTTTTGGACTAATGTTGAGCTAAAAATGCTAACATTACATTAGAAACAGTTGGTTCTAAAATGTCTCTAGCTACTTTTTCAATGAGCAACATGATATCACGATATTACACAATAAACATCAACAATTGTAATCAGGCTTTTGCAAAAACTTGCAATGAAATTATTTTTCAGCACTGTGGAAGATTTTTGGCCCACCCATCTTTGCCAAATTGTTGTAATTCAGCCTCAATGGACGGTTTTCCAACATGAATTTCTTGGAAAACATTTAGATGTTTTCTGGCAAATTGGAGACAAGCCTTAATTTTTTTTTGTTCAGGAATGGCTTTTGTCATGGAACTCTGCCATGTAGGCCATTTTGTCCAGTCTCTTCCAAGTTTCGGTCCTCCACCACCTCTCTTACCCATGGTGTCCCACAAGGTTCTGTGCTGGGGCCTCTGCTCTTCCTCCTCCATCTGCTTCCTCTTCAGCACATCCTGAGCTCCTTCAAAGGAATCTCCTACCATCTTTACATAGATGACATCCAACTGTACATCTCCTTAAAGCCCTATGAGATGTCTAAGCTGCAGCTGCTAGACTCCTGCTTAGACTCTATCAAAACCTGGATGGCTGGGAGCTTTCTACAGCTGAATGAAGATAAGACTGAGATCCTCATCTGTGCCCCAAACAAGCTGGTTTCCAAAGTCAGAGACTCTCTTGGTCAGCTTGCTACTCACACCAAACCCTCTGTCATGAATCTTGGTGTGACCTTTGGCCCAGCTCTCACCCTGGATTCTCATGTCAGTTCTCTTGTTCGCTCTTCCTTCTTCCATCTCAGGAACATTGTTAAGCTGAGTCCCATTCTGTCCCGCTCTGAACTTGAGACAGTTATCCACACCTTCATCTCCTCACGCTTAGACTACTGTAACTCTCTTTTCACTTGTCTGAGCAGAACCTCCCTGAACCGTCTACAGGTGGTTCAGAATGCCTGTGCTCGGCTTCTGACCAAGTCCTCCAAACACACTCACATCACCCCGCTTCTCCTCCAGCTTCATTGGCTACCAGTCAACTTCAGGGTTCATTTCAAGATCCTGGTTCTGGTCTTTAGGGCCTTACATGGACAAGCACAATCTTACATTGGTGATCTTCTTAGTCCCTACACCCCCAGCAGGTCCCTGAGGGCCAGTGATCAAAGCCTGCTGGTTGTGCAGCGCACCAGGATAAAGACCAAAGGTGACAGATCATTTTCTGCTGTGGCCCCCAGACTCTGGAACTCTCTCCCCCTGCGCCTGAGATCAGTGGACTCAGTGGACACCTTTAAAAAGCAGCTGAAGACTCACTTGTTCAAGCTGGCTTTTGTATGACCTTCTTCACCCCCTCTACTTGTTCTGCTTTCCCCACCTATTCCACCTTTCTCAGGATCCACTGATTTCCCTCTTATCTATTCACTCTCTCTCTTTCTTTACATTTTTTATCACAATTGTCCATTTTTTGCTCATTTTAAATAAGTTTTAACCATTTTCTATATTATTTTTTATTTTGACATTTTTTTGTTTTTTGTGAAGCACCTCATGATTTTTATCTTGAGAGGCGCTATAGAAAAGGCCTTTTCTTCTTCTTCTTCTTCTCTTTCTTAAGGTGGAATGATGAATACTGACCTTAACTGAGACCAATGAGGCCTGAGGTTCTTTGGACTGGTTGGAATAACTGTTTCTGCACTTATGGCATGACTTTGGTCAATGCCCACTCATGGGATGGTTCAACACTGTTCCATGTTTTCTCTACTTGTGGATCATGGCTCTCAATGTGGTTCTCATGAGCCCTGAAGCTTTGTAAATGGTTGTATAACATTTCTGAGATTAATAGTTTGTAATTATGTCCTTTCTCATTTGTTCCTGAACTTTTTTGGATCTCTGCGTGATGTTTTTTTCAGGGCCTTTTGTTTCGGTTTCAATAAATTCACTGAGAACAGGTGCGGTAGTAAGCAGGCCTGAATAAATCAAATCAATCAATCAAATCAAAGATACTTTATTAAACCCAGAGGGAAATTAGAGTTTCAGTACACACAATTCAGAGATCAGACATACATGGGCAAGAGACAAAAATTGGTGACTGTGGTCATTCGCAACCCTGAGTCGCACTACCTTAATGGAGATAAGAGGGTTACAAGAGGATTGGTTCAGGTGGAGGGGAAAAAAGGGCACTTCAGAGTTACCCTCCACCGGGAGGGCAGCTTTGCTCTGCAAAAAAAAAAAAAGAACACCTCAAACATATATGCAACAGACTTCAGACAACACAAGATAAGTTAATCATACAAAGATAAAGTACATGTCATGAAGGCTTTGAAGAAGATCGAGAACTACAAGAAGAACAAGAAAACCAACAAAAATAAAAAAGAACATAGACAAACTACAAGATCAATGGAAAGTAGAACAGAAACTACAATAAGAAAAGAAGACGAAGATGAAGACCTTCTAGAACAAGAGTTAGAAAAAGACAGTGAAGAACAAAAACAAGAATAGAATAGACTCTATCAAGCCCACAGTGGGGAGATTCACTTGCTACAGCAGCACATACACTTAGAGAAAAATAAAAATAAACAAATAATAACAAGATTAGACAAAGGCAGTAAGCTATTATTGTAACCATCAACCATTTTAAAACAACAAATAAAAAGAAAATGTGGGTTTCCGGAAATATGCAGCATTAGGGTAACGGACATACTAATGCACATCCAATAATGCACAAGTATTGAGCACCTAGTAAATATTGCATTGATGCTACTGTGTAACAGGATAATGCCAGTACCAGTTAAACCAACACATTCTCACACCCAAAACGGCTAAAACTGACAATGGGTGAACAAGCGTTTGTTTCCTACGTGTTGGGGCTCCGAAGCCCACGGGAAAGCACTTACTATTTAACCTTTTGTCATGAGCCGGGGTGAGTACTCAGCACTTCATCTAATCATCTCGGAGTTTTTACCTGCAGGAGAGGGAGCGCAGCTGATCCGCATCAGACTCATCAGCGGGGCGGCTTTAAAAGGAGGACGGCTTTCCTCATTCGACGCCGGATGATTTTCTACTGCCTGGTAGATCCTAGCCTCACAGTGTTGTTTAAAGACTCGTCTCGTTTTTGCAAATCTTAAAACTTAGAAACTCGTTTTGACCTGAGCTCGTTTTCCTGGATATTCATCCACAGACTCAGACTCACCTCATCGTTGGATCCTTTCCCGTCTACGATTCATTCACCGGTTCGTTTCCTGGATTCCTACTCCACCCAGCCGTCCCGCTCTCCACCGATCACGCTCTCTCTCCACTGCCTCATCCCCTTCCGCCTTGTCCGTGCCACTCACCACCCCGGTAATCACAAGTCTCTTCTGGATTTCACCCCGGCTCAACTCCCCTCCAGATTCAGCATGTACTTCCTCATCGTAAGTTCCGCCTTCTTACTTTCCTTCTGAACTACAATTCCCATCACTCACCTCTGGTCTCCCCCCCTAGTTTCCGCTTCCGGATTCGTCCTTTCACTGGATTGCCAGAACGCTTTCAGTTCACGTCCATAATTAAATAAAATAATTATTTTTTTTTCTTTACTTCGTCTCTGTGCCTGATTCTGTATGTCCTGGGTTAGATACCTACCTCAAAACATGACACCTTTCCCTTACCCTTACCCCCATCCTAACCTTAACCCAGTTTCTCGTTCTAAATTTCTCATTAGTGTCATGACTCCCAGGCTGCCACCCTCCTCTGCCTCAGCTACCTCCTCAATCAAGTCCTCAGCCACTTAATTATCATTACCTGCACCCTGTCATCAGCTCATGCCACACACTTGCCTCCTCTGCTATATAACACCCAGCCTGCTCTCCAACCGGTGCCAGATTATTCAACGCTTTTGCCAGTAAATCTTCCAGCCTTCCTTCCTGTCTGATCACAGTTCCTTGACCTCGTTTCCATGCCTGACCATCACCAAGAACTCTGCCTGCCACCACGACCCTAGCCTCTCTGCGACCACGTCTCCAGCCTGTTCTCTGTACCTGCTTAGTTTTGATCTGGTTTCGACCCACGCCTGCCTTCTACTCTGCCCTTACCTGAGTTTTCTCCGGTAACGTCTCCTATTAGCTTCTGGCTAATAAAGACTGTTAAAAACGTGTTACTGTGTTTGGTGTCCTCAAGTTCCGCCCATTACAGTTAACTGTGTTTGAGAGGGACGATACAACTAGAAACAAAGTTTTGCATGAGCAACTGGGTTTAGGCAAGGATGGGGGTGAGGGGGAGGTTAAATAGCAAGAGGGCAAAGGTCACAATTCTGTGAAATCTCCATTTTACCGTAGGCGTCGGAAAGCAACGCTCTGGCACAGTTCATCGCCTCCCGACGCGTTGTCGCTCCCAACGCGTCGGAATCAAACGCTTGGTCACCTATCAGTTTTAGCTGCTTCGGGTGTGAGAATGTGTTGGTATAGTATGTACAATTTAGGTAATTAAAGCACTGAAAACTGATATTAACTGATATTTCATTTTTATGCTGATATTGGCTAACATTAATGGTAGACCGATAATATCGAACATCCCTATTAAAAAGTAATGATATATCAGTTTCTCAGCCTGGCTAAGAAGCAGGAAGAGGTGATATAATTAAGCAAAGGACGTGTTTAAAGCTAAAATACTAATTATTTTACTGGGTTTCCTTCTTTGAACTTTTTGGCCACTGCAGAGGAGCAGCAGCAGTGGTAGAGACTTCAGTCAGAGATATCACATCTTGTACAAAGTATTACGGGAAAACTACTTTAGACTCTTTTTCTATTGTTTTATTTGACATTTATGTTGGTTAGAGCCATGTTTCCTGTCAGTCATGTCTAACAGCTCATTACAAGCACAAAGCATCGCTGAACTGTTTTAGAAATGCAAATTACGAGGTGACTCTAAAACTGCTTCTAGCTCAAGTTTGAGGGACTCCAAAATGTCCCCTGTTGTCATAAAAATAGGTAATAGCAATAATAATAATTTTATTACCACTGTGGTCATGTTTGTTCTTGTCCATAGGGATTTTTATTTTAAATGTAAGGTTCTATGTTAATGAAATGAATCAGATGACTGTCAAGCACTGTTCCTCAAAGAATCTCACATATATTACATTTGAGAATGATTTCCTGTTCTCCCTGTGCCACTCTTTCACAGTCTGAACCTAATGAACCATGATATCGTTGACCCATGAAAGATGGTCCCTTTAACAACTCTTCTTTTTAATGAGAAGCTCCTCACTGCATCAATTAAGGTACAATAACTTTGCGCTCACTGAAACATATGAATCACCTCTGTGCTTTAAATTCTTACTTATGTAATTATATTCTGGAGGTGATTTTTGAATTAAACTTTTTTTCTTTACTTTTTACAAGCAGAATACTTGGGTACTTTGTGAATGTCTGAAGGATGAGGTACAACAGGATGAGTCTGAATCTGTGAAATCTGCACCATTGTTAACAAAAATGAAAGCGGTCAGATTCATTTTTGTATTTAATGACAATATTGATCATTCGTTAATTTTCTTCTTCTTTTTAATCATACATTTGAATGTATAAATTAAGTTGTATTAATCTTTAAGTGTGCTCTGATGTCACCAACAGTTTGCTTGCTTCTATAACAGAACAGAAAAAAGATGGTAAGGAAAGCAACCTTCCAAACTCATCTCTGATGCATGAATTGGCTTCCGCTTATAATAAATAAAGAGGAGGTGAGACACTTCCTATCTTTTGGAGCAGAGTCTCTGAATGCCAGAAATGCTTTGGCAATGACCATCGCACAGCAGAGAAATTAATATCATCACATTGTAAAACAGAACAATAAAAATAAGACCATTGAAACATCTTCCAGTGTAGCTGCATTTCTAATACCGTCACTAATGAAACTATTCAATGAATAAAATTCCTATTAAAGACACAGTGAGAAATTATGTTCGACTCTCTAGAGAAATTATATTCGATTCTCCAGCACCACACATTTCAAAGTAGGTTCTGCAGATACAGTAGCCCACATTCATCAAAAAGGCAATATGTCATTGTGGCGGTGTGCGCAAGTCTGCGGGGGAGAGGGAGACACTGTAGCGCTTTCAACCATCTGTGAGTTTTATTTACTGTTCCTGCTACTCTGCTGCTTCCTGCAGTCAGTGTCTCTCTCAGGAAATTGAGAGTCCTCTGTCTGTGACCTGTGAATATGTGCAGAAAGGGCCTGATTAGTCATTTGCAGCCGCTGTCTTCTCGCTCCGCTGCTACCGCTTCTACTATGCCCCCTTTCTCCCAGCTTTAAATCTAGGTCACATGGTTAGAGCAGGGCAAGCAACCCAATTGGAAGGAGCAAAGTTTTCCCAAACCAGCAAAGTTTCCATGGAAAGAACCGGCGCCATCCTGGCATGTTTGGAGGGAAAAGGAGAACTTTCATGTTAAAGTGCAAACACAAAACATGGAGCATTATATCTTTTTGTGTCTCAACTGTATTTCAACATGGCACATGCCGATGGAGCGCCCATTTAAGCAGGGGCGGCGTTAGGCCCGGCTACTTGGGCTGAAGCCCCGGATCTTTCATGATAAGCCCCGGATCTAAATCGCGGAAGTAACATGCAGTACCAAAGTCCAACAGAGAGAGCGCAGCTGGCAGTAGTTTGTAAAGTCCCATTTAGTCTCCGCATTTGACCCATCCCCTGGGGGAGCGGTGAGTTGCAGACACGCCGCGCTCGGGAACTATTTGGTGGTTTAACCCCCCAATCCAACCCCTTAGTGCTGGGTCCCATTTTTCTCAAAATCTTTGGTATGACCCGACCAGGAGTCGAACCCATGATCTCCCGATCTCAGGGCGGACACTCTACCACTAGGCCACTCAGTCGGTATACAGCCTGCCTGAGCCTCCACCACAGAAGAAATCCCTTCAGCAGCTGGCTTCTTCTACAGTCTCTGTCTGAAACGCATGAGTGAAGATGGACATAAGGACGTTTTTTAGACCAAAAGTACAACGACAGAACCCCAGCTCTGATGAGACTGGTGTTGACTGAGGTTTGTGAGTCTTATTTGAAAATATTTGTTGTGCTGCTGGTTTGCCTAAAGTTAGCTTACTATCAGGTAAAGTTGTTGGAGAAAGAAGGGAATATTTACTATCATCTCACACTAAACACTAACAGGAACAATACTCTGCCCTGAATATGTTGAATATGTAGCTTCAGATTAAACATTATGTGGTACAAGATATATATATATATATGATGTTGACTAGTGCGTGTCACGTGTGCGCGCGCATGCGTGTGCGCATGCGTGTGCGCGCATGCGCGTGCGTGTGTGCGCGTGTGTGTTAAGCCCCGGATCNGCCAAACAGCGAGCGCTCCGCTGTTTTTGCGGTCGGTAGATGTTTTACAACTGCAGTTCAAAGGTAACTCATGAGGTGAATATATATGAACCCAGGTAGCAGTTTTTCTTTAGGATTGAGAGGAGATGCAGGAAGATAATAAACAGACAGGACAGAAAAATAGTCAAATAAAAACAAGTTAGTTTTTGTACCTGCTGGTTGCAACAAACAGACACCACTGAAGGTAATCAGATGTGAGGAACCGAAAATGAAATAATTATTTTAATGTTTAGAGCAGCAGGAACTCGAGAGGCTGCAGGCGCATCAGTGAGTTTGCGGCTGCTGTGCAGGTGGAGGGGGGAGAGGGCTGAAGCAGGGGGAGGGGGGAGAGGGCTGAAGCAGGAACTACCATTGTTAAAAGAAATGTGTTTAACTTTGAAAATGTGGACGCAATTTTAATTGTCAAAAACTCCAGCGAACCATTAGTTCATTTTGCTCAAATAGAAATAGAGGCCTGCCTCTAATACTGGCCCTCCTTCCAATAAAGGCCTGGAGCTTGATGAGCTTGAGTCAAATACAGGCCCGGGCCTGTATTAGAGGATTTACGGTAACTGATATTACATTTTTATGCTGATATTGGCTAACATTAATGGTAGACCGATAATATCGAACATCCCTATTAAAAAGTAATGATATATCAGTTTCTCAGCCTGGCTAAGAAGCAGGAAGAGGCGATATAATTAAACAAAGGACGTGTTTAAAGCTAAAATACTAATTATTTTACTGGGTTTCCTTCTTTGAACTTTTTGGCCACTGCAGAGGAGCAGCAGCAGTGGTAGAGACTTCAGTCAGAGATATCACATCTTGTACAAAGTATTACGGGAAAACTACTTTAGACTCTTTTTCTATTGTTTTATTTGACATTTACTGTATGTTGGTTAGAGCCATGTTTCCTGTCAGTCATGTCTAACAGCTCATTACAAGCACAAAGCATCGCTGAACTGTTTTAGAAATGCAAATTACAAGGTGACTCTAAAACTGCTTCTAGCTCAAGTTTGAGGGACTCCAAAATGTCCCCTGTTGTCATAAAAATAGGTAATAGCAATAATAATAATTTTATTACCACTGTGGTCATGTTTGTTCTTGTCCATAGGGATTTTTATTTTAAATGTAAGGTTCTATGTTAATGAAATTAATCAGATGACTGTCAAGCACTGTTCCTCAAAGAATCTCACATATATTACATTTGAGAATGATTTCCTGTTCTCCCTGTGCCACTCTTTCACAGTCTGAACCTAATGAACCATGATATCGTTGACCCATGAAAGATGGTCCCTTTAACAACTCTTCTTTTTAATGAGAAGCTCCTCACTGCATCAATTAAGGTACAATAACTTTGCGCTCACTGAAACATATGAATCACCTCTGTGCTTTAAATTCTTACTTATGTAATTATATTCTGGAGGTGATTTTTGAATTAAACTTTTTTTCTTTACTTTTTACAAGCAGAATACTTGGGTACTTTGTGAATGTCTGAAGGATGTGGTACAACAGGATGAGTCTGAATCTGTGAAATCTGCACCATTGTTAACAAAAATGAAATCGGTCAGATTCATTTTTGTACAGTGGGGCAAAAAAGTATTTAGTCAGCCACCGATTGTGCAAGTTCTCCCACTTAAAATGATGACAGAGGTCAGTAATTTTCATCATAGGTACACTTCAACTGTGAGAGACAGAATGTGAAAAAAAATCCATGAATTCACATGGTAGGATTTTTAAAGAATTTATTTGTAAATCAGGGTGGAAAACAAGTATTTGGTCACTTCAAACAAGGAAAATCTCTGGCTCTCACAGACCTGTAACGTCTTCTTTAAGAAGCTTTTCTGTCCTCCACTCGTTACCTGTATTAATGGCACCTGTTTGAACACATTATCTGTATAAAAGACACCTGTCCACAGCCTCAAACAGTCAGACTCCAAACTCCACTATGGCCAAGACCAAAGAGCTTTCGAAGGACACCAGGAAAAGGATTGTAGACCTGCACCAGACTGGGAAGAGTGAATCTACAATAGGCCAGCAGCTTGGTGTGAAAAAATCAACTGTGGGAGCAATTATCAGAAAATGGAAGACATACAAGACCACTGATAATCTCCCTCGATCTGGGGCTCCANGCTCTAGAGAAGATCTGCATGGAGGAATGGACCAAAATACCAGCTACTGTGTGTGCAAACCTGGTAAAGGCCTATAGTAATCGTTTGACCTCTGTTATTGCCAACAAAGGTTATGTTACAAAGTATTGAGTGGAATTTTTGTTATTGACCGAATACTTATTTTCCACCCTGATTTACAAATAAATTCTTTAAAAATCCTACCATGTGAATTCATGGATTTTTTTTTTCACATTCTGTCTCTCACAGTTGAAGTTTACCTATGATGAAAATTACTGACCTCTGTCATCATTTTAAGTGGGAGAACTTAAACAATCGGTGGCTGACTAAATACTTTTTTGCCCCACTGTATTTAATGACAATATTGATCATTCGTTAATTTTCTTCTTCTTTTTAATCATACATTTGAATGTATAAATTAAGTTGTATTAATCTTTAAGTGTGCTCTGATGTCACCAACAGTTTGCTTGCTTCTATAACAGAACAGAAAAAAGATGGTAAGGAAAGCAACCTTCCAAACTCATCTCTGATGCATGAATTGGCTTCCGCTTATAATAAATAAAGAGGAGGTGAGACACTTCCTGTCTTTTGGAGCAGAGTCTCTGAATGCCAGAAATGCTTTGGCAATGACCATCGCACAGCAGAGAAATTAATATCATCACATTGTAAAACAGAACAATAAAAATAAGACCATTGAAACATCTTCCAGTGTAGCTGCATTTCTAATACTGTCACTAATGAAACTATTCAATGAATAAAATTCCTATTAAAGACACAGTGAGAAATTATGTTCGACTCTCTAGAGAAATTATATTCGATTCTCCAGCACCACACATTTCAAAGTAGTTTCTGCAGATACAGTAGCCCACATTCATCAAAAAGGCAATATGTCATTGTGGCGGTGTGCACAAGTCTGCGGGGGAGAGGGAGACACTGTAGCGCTTTCAACCATCTGTGAGTTTTATTTACTGTTCCTGCTACTCTGCTGCTTCCTGCAGTCAGTGTCTCTCTCAGGAAATTGAGAGTCCTCTGTCTGTGACCTGTGAATATGTGCAGAAAGGGCCTGATTAGTCATTTGCAGCCGCTGTCTTCTCGCTCCGCTGCTACCGCTTCTACTATGCCCCCTTTCTCCCAGCTTTAAATCCAGGTCACATGGTTAGAGCAGGGCAAGCAACCCAATTGGAAGGAGCAAAGTTTTCCCAAACCAGCAAAGTTTCCATGGAAAGAACCGGCGCCACCCTGGCATGTTTGGAGGGAAAAGGAGAACTTTCATGTTAAAGTGCAAACACAAAACATGGAGCATTATATCTTTTTGTGTCTCAACTGTATTTCAACATGGCACATGCCTATGGAGCGCCCATTTAAGTACATAAAAATGTAAAGTTTCATGCTAAACAGATACAGAGTAAAAACATTACACACAAAGCCTTTAAAGATATGTTTCATCTGGGTGAGGTACTGCTACTACTTCATATCAGCTAATGGTATTTGGGCAACGTACTAAAATCCCTTCTGGTCACTTTCATCTGGAGGATTTCCAGATGCATCTCCCCCAGGAGGAGACCTCAAAGTAGACTCAAAACCCGCTGGAGGGATTGCACATCCTTTCTACCCTGGAACTGGAGAGAGCGGCTTGGCAAAGAAGCATCAAGCTTTCTTTGATGGAACAACCTGACCTTCTGTAAAAAGAGGGAAAATGGACGAACAAACAGGCAGATGGACGGACAGATGACAAAAGGAAAGGGAGTCTGAATGAACTCCTGAATAGCAATTTTTAAGTACCTCATATAATCTATTAGAGTTCAACTTCCTTTGCAAGTGTTCACAAACATTGTGTGAATTCTGTTCTAGAACACATTTAAAGCATGCAGCAACACACTCCCCACTGATTTTGCTCTGTAGCTACTTCAGCTTATGAAGTCTTAATCAAGAGACCAGTAACAAGGTTACATTAAAGCAGATTCACATCCAGAATAAGACATTTGACATGATTTTCTAATCAATTAGAATTTGATGAGATGTTTGTATCTAAAGAACTTTATATTGCACAATCTAAAATCAGCTGTTGTGATTAGAATGAAAATCATTATTCTTTGTTTAGGTCTTCAGATGTCCTGTATTAGTTCTGATTACCAAGTAGGGAGGATAAAAGTTTGATACACAGAAATGAATTTGCTGAAGCAGATGTTAGATTTTAGGTGGCTTTGAGATGCTGAAATCTAAAACCTGAACTATAGATCACAAAGAGAGCTGTGTGAAGCAAAATAGCACTTTGTAAGCTGTTATTACTGTGCTTTTTCAGGCTTTCTGAGATGAACAAGAGGTCAGCAGTGAGTGTTTTTTCTGTTTTTTTGGTCTTGCCATCATTTCTTTTTTCTTGGATGATTTTGTGTTCATCCGACTTCGTGCAGTATCTGTCAAACACCAGGTTTCAGTGTAAAGTGAGCCTTTCAAAGCTCGAGCTGAGTCAGCGCATGTTTCCCTACTATTGTGCACACGTCGAGTATGCATGTGTGTTTGTGAGCAAACAACAGAGAGAAGGAGAGAAGGAAAGATGTTACTGCTCAGCAGAAAAATGGTTGAGAGATGAATATTGCCTCTGACCCAGAGTCTCGGAGGACTAATACCCAAACAGCTAACACAAACATATTCTGTTTACATGGGCTCTTTCTCCTCCTGCATACAGCCATGAACAAAGACAGGCTGGGGTACTTATATGAGACACACTTGTATGGCTACAAGCTGAACAACTTCAACTCATGCACAGACACAATTTATTCCGCCTGTCCAATCACGATAATACTTACAGCACTCAGTTTGGGAGCGGCTCTATTTAAGCTCCAGTAGATTTCCGTTGTAGTCTACTCTCTAAAAACATATACTGCTGTCCCGTTTAGCCCGTTACTTTAGAAAGTGATTTACGTTTGCATCAAGGTCAAAACAGAAGTTGAACTTCAATACAGATTCGAAATCTGGGCCTACTGGTAAAATCCGATATCTCTCTTGCATTTGTTGGAATGGAGCTGATTTAATCTTTCGGAATATACACATTCACACATTTGCATTTCATTAAAGATCCCGATTGTTGCTACATTCTGGATGAGAGAAACCTTGCAATAAATCCAAAACACTTAGGACCTGCAGGTTTTTTAGGATGAAATTCAGGCCCACCTGAAAACTGGACTATTAAAAATGTTAAGTTCAGAATCAGAACCAGAGGGGTTTTAATGCCATATGTGTAAGCACAACATTAGGAAACTGCTGCGGTACTTGGTGGAAGAAAAAATAATCAAAAATTAGAATTAAGAAACAAACACCATGAAACAAAATTAATATAAAAGGGCAATAATTAGAGAAGCAGCTACT
>SSNQ01034661.1:1516631-1538114 GCA_006942095.1 Nothobranchius kuhntae
AGACTAAGACTGAGAGGGGACACAGGACCGAGACTAAGACTGAGAGGGGACACAGGACCTAGACTAAGACTGAGAGGGGACACAGGACCTAGACTAAGACTGAGAGGGGACACAAGACTACTACTAACAGGGGACTCTGGACAAAGACCAAGAGGGGACACAAGACTACTACTAACAGGGGACTCTGGACAAAGACCAAGAGGGGACACAGGACCATGACTGAGACTACGAGGGGACACAGGACCAAGGCTGAGACNCAGTTTGGGAGCGGCTCTATTTAAGCTCCAGTAGATTTCCGTTGTAGTCTACTCTCTAAAAACATATACTGCTGTCCCGTTTAGCCCGTTACTTTAGAAAGTGATTTACGTTTGCATCAAGGTCAAAACAGAAGTTGAACTTCAATACAGATTCGAAATCTGGGCCTACTGGTAAAATCCGATATCTCTCTTGCATTTGTTGGAATGGAGCTGATTTAATCTTTCGGAATATACACATTCACACATTTGCATTTCATTAAAGATCCCGATTGTTGCTACATTCTGGATGAGAGAAACCTTGCAATAAATCCAAAACACTTAGGACCTGCAGGTTTTTTAGGATGAAATTCAGGCCCACCTGAAAACTGGACTATTAAAAATGTTAAGTTCAGAATCAGAACCAGAGGGGTTTTAATGCCATATGTGTAAGCACAACATTAGGAAACTGCTGCGGTACTTGGTGGAAGAAAAAATAATCAAAAATTAGAATTAAGAAACAAACACCATGAAACAAAATTAATATAAAAGGGCAATAATTAGAGAAGCAGCTACTATATACAAGACAGTGTACTGGTCAGAGCGGATCAGCCATCACAATACTAGGGTCATGTGACTGAAACAAAGCAGTTGGAGTGGGCAGATCTACAATTGCCATTCATGATTCTGACCGCAAATGGAAGAAACTGTTTTTGTGATGAGAGGTTCTGGTCCGAATGGATTGGAGCCTTCTGCCAGATGGGAGCGAGTCAAAGAGACCGTGTCCAGGGTGAGCCGGTGTCGGTACAAGATATGCTCGGGTGCAAGATCAGCTCGGGGTCCGTCGACTGCCGATGACGTCAAAGTAGTTGATTGGCTGAACATGAACCTTACGGAATTACGTAATCACGTTACGTTGTTATCATGTTACGCTAGTCCAGGCAAATCTTTCTGTTGGAAAGATGGACAACTTTTACAAAGAAATTCATCATTACTTCTTTGAAAATACACTTTTAGCATAGAGCTGCATGTATATTAGGGCTGAACGATTAACTGCATGTGCAATTAAATTGCGACGTGACAAAAGGAAATTTTCTAATCGCAAAGGCTGCAATTTGGCAGCGAGCGGTTAGCGCAATGCTGATATACGTGGAAAAACCCATAGGAATGCTAATGCTAATATCACCGATTACATTCTTACAAATTATGAATTAGAAACGTGCCAAATGATTACATTTGGAGTCTAATAGAAAGTAAAACTACCATCAATCAAATAAGTACAGACAGGTATTTTAGTAAAGCCAGAAAACTTTAAACTCCAGAGTTTTGGTTAGCAGCTATGAGCGTAACTGAACTACACATGGACAAGACGTCAAAAACTAAACACAAAATACTTCAATAAACGGGACACACTTCTTTCCTGCAAATACAATTTCACAGGTGTTGCTAATACAATTCTTCAAGGGATGTGCTCAAAGAGGAGTTCAACATTATGAATACAATATAGTGTTTTATTTGACAAATACCATTATAAACACAAACTTACGTCTTAAGAAGCATTATTTTAATAACGAAACTGCTAAAATCTTTCCAACAGTATAGATGTGTAGTGTATTTTGTCTGAGTGGGTTTGCCGTACTTTGACGTCATCGGCAGTCGAAGGACCCCGAGCCAATCTTGCACCCGAGCAGATCTTGTACCGACAACGGGTCTGCTGTGGTCCGACTCAATATCCTGGAGGTGTACATGCTCTGTGTGGAGGGGAGTTTGCAGCCCAAGTTTAATATATTAAAATTGTTTCCCCAGAAAAATGATTAAGGCCCTGTCCACACGTAGCCGGGGATCTGCCAAAACGTAGATATTTTTCCACGTTTTGGCCTGTCACCCACACGAAAATGGAGTTTTTTCACACGAAAACGGATCTTTTTAAAAACTCCAGCCAAAGTGAAGATCTGCGTTTTCTCCGTTTTGGGCGTCTGCGTGTGGACGGACAAAACCGGAGTTTTAAGGTCCGCAACGTCACTTTCCACGACAAAAAATGCTGACATCACGTGTGCGACCTGTGTTTACACTAGCCGGCATCATGGAAGCCCTCAGAGCTGCGCTCTGTCACTACCCGATCCATCAATTGTCCAAGCGCTTTTTGCTCGTTTGTTTTTGCAAGTGGAATTACTGCTCCTTGCGGAAGACCACAGACAAAGGACGAGGTTAAGAATGGGGGAAGTACTGCCGCCTACAGGTCTGGCATGTCCCTTAACAATGTATTTATCCGGGTACGTGTGGACAGAGTTTTTTTTTAAAAACGCGGTGGTGTGGATGCAAGTTTTTGGAGGGGCGGATTTTTTTTTTTTTTCAAAAAACCCCGGCTACGTTTGGACTAGGCCTTAGTTTTCTATACAAAAAGCTTCAAGTCCAAAATATAGCAGGCCACTATTAGCTAACAGCAACAAAAGTTAATAAAAACATGGGGAGTTGAGGGTAAAGACAGCAGAGAAAATATAACCCGTGTGTGCAGCTGAATATAGCAACATAACTCAGTGTGTTTACATACGCGTATGTCGATCTAGGTCAAACTACAGCAATAAACTGGGAGCCTTCATCCTAGTTTACATGTACATTCGAAAACCAAACTCTAATGAAGTGTGTTCCTATCCTGCACTCCTTGTGTGTATGCTACACAATTTAGCAGTAGCCTAACTTCACTTGAAATGAGGCGTGAGTCAGGATGTAGTGTCCAAACTCCTTTTAATGATGCATTTCTACATGGAGTGAAACTAGAATGCAAATGAAATAGCTACAATTAGTTTAGCAACATTAGCATTACATAAATGCATTTCAATGCGCGCCATAAAGTATCAGCACACAATCTGTCAAAAACATTCATCTACAGCAAATATTTCCTCAAAATATACTTAAATTATAATCCAGGAATTTAAAACAAATGAAAATTTACAGACGGTGATTTCGATGGAACAAACAAAGAGGCAGATATTACTGGATGAACTTCATCCCATGTGTCTAAAGCCTGGTTTATGCTTCTCCGTCAGCTCCGCAAGGGACAGACACGCACGGATTGACGGAAGCGTTTTGCTCTTTTACTTCTCCGTCTCCTGGAGAGTGTTGCAAAGCAATTGCCCGGCAGGACAACAGAGGGCGTAGCGCTGTTCTGTGGTATCCTGTCATGTATCGGTCCAAGATCGTGTGTTTATATTGTGTTTTTTGTGTATATAAGAGACTTTTAACACGGACATATTTGTCTCTCATTCTCCCACCTTAATGCGCTCCCCACCTCTAAACTGACGTTTCCTGTAATTTCAGTCCACAAATAAAACGCTTGCTGCGCATCTTTTCACTCCTCCAGTCACGGGAGGATGAAACATTCATATTTTTAGAGTTTTTTCGTGAGGTATTCTTCAAGCTTCTCCGTGTCTGCCGCTAGTTATCCTTGGCTCACTTTGCAATGGCGGCGCTGTAAACAACAGCGGCGTCCTGACCAATCACAAGCTTGCGTAATCCATCTCGTTCGACGGATGTTTAAAAAAGTGGGCTCGACTCCGTACGTACTTGCGTGCCTGCCGGATCCCTATGCAAGGACGGATAATGGCGTTGCGTGTCTCCGCACTGACGCAGACGGAGAAGCATAAATCAGGCTTAATTTTAGCAAAACCATTCAGATGAAAGAAAGTGATTACATCAGCTTGCTTTTTATGAAAGTTAGAGGACAGATACTGGTCTATAATAGCGCCATTGTTCCATACATGAGTACCAGAAGTCAACTCCATTCAAATAAACTGCATGGAGCTGTTCCTAAGGGGCACAGGTCTATACAAATCCCAACCTCTGTCTTGTCTGAATTTCAACAGAAAATTAAAGTCATGTAGGTTTCTTTTGTCTTTAAGACATAAATTCTGATTAGCTGTATTGTATTCTGATTTTAAAAGATTAATCAGGCCTCATGGATACATAGAACTGAGTTTCATCAGCATAACAATGTACATTTAAGCCATGCTGCCAAACCATTTGACTTATAGAAGCATATATGAAATGAGGAGTACCAAACCCTGAGGAGATGCATAACTAATTCTGTTGTAGAAAGAAGATTCATCCCTTACATCAATAAATGGGAACATGTCAGATGAGTTGGGCTTAGTGCTGCTCTCTCAATTCCAATTTATTGTTGAAGATTGTGTACCAAACACTGCACTGAGATCTAATATATGAAAAATGACCTGCATGGTACAGCTCTTTTCTGAGTCAGAGGACTCCAAAGTACTTTTCCCTACAGTCAGTCATTAATCCATTCACACACTGATGGTGATGATCTACATCATAGCCACAGCTGCCCTGGGGCACATGGACAAAAGTGAGGCTGTTACACACAATGGATTCTCTAAAGCCATCAGAATGAAAGTCACTGTAGGAGGAATGTCCCAAACATGGAATAACTGACAATGGGTTGGAAGAAGCATACAGTTTGTTCCAGAAACACTCCAAACACTAAAAGCAGATTTGGAAAAGGATCAATGCAACAAAAGGACTGCGTAAACACACAGGAAGGCAGATAGACTCAAAGCTTCTTTCCGGAGTATTTCTCTTATCCAATGGCACCATCTAGTGGCTGAAAAGCATATCACACAAAACTGCTGTTCCTTTGTTTTTTTAAGATGGTGACTTCACGTTTCTGTTTATAAATGTGCTTCTGTAGCCGACAAAACAGAGCCAAAACATGTTGTTTTACGAGTATTATTCTCATGTCATGTTGTGTTTTCATATATTTATATTTTAGAGACTTACTTGTCCGTGAAAAGTTCATCAACTCTGCATCAGCTAAGGTATTCCTTAAATTTGAAGCATGTAAATAAATAAAATAATAAATTATTAAAACTAATCACTGATTTGGAGCTAATTGATGGACCAACATATAAAAAGCTCCCACTATCCTCTTTGAACTGAGTCAGTTCATTGGAGAAATAAATACATTAGTCTCCTGCTCGGGGGCTGTTCTATGCTAATGTCCCTAACTATGATGTCACAAACAAGGACATTTTGAAACTGCTTGTTTCAGGCACACACTTCCTGAAACCAAACACTGACAGAAAAAGAATGTAAAGTTTTTTAATCACATTTACATTCACATCGACCAAATTAGCTAAGGTAGTCCTGGCTCTCACTGCTCTCAAGAATATAAAATCGCATGCAGAAAATATGAAGGACGCCCCTGGAGGACAACATAAGTTTGACATTTCTTGTGGACATTTCACATGGACAAAAATATGCACCACTGTTCTGTCAATATTGGCATTTTTCTGCATTTTGCAGCCTCTCTTTGTTTATCTTGTTGCTTTTCCATGAGTGAAGATGACTTGGCCAAGATGTGTGCTGTGTAATGAAATGACGACCTTTTGTAAGTGAGGGTATAAATGGCTGCATCAACAGGACTTATACACTACAAGACAACTCACTGCAATTAAAATCAGTGAATCACACATTTACCTTAACTATTGGGATGTGAGCCAATACCTTGTCAGTAAAAACATTTTTAGAATTAAGTTACATCATGATTTAACTATCTAAAAAATAAACATATAGATCACACCTGTAAGTCTGTTCAACACTGAAGAACTACTGTTTACTGTTGACATGACCTTTATTATGGACTTTGCTGAATAATTACTTCATACACTCATTATTGATTACTAATCAAGTCATAGTGTTGGGGATTTTCACATTAAGTTTTAAAACTGATACCCTACATCTTCACTGATTACAAATTATGTTGCTAAACTATACAGAAATCAAAGTACTGTTTATATATTTTTGAAATGTATCATTATTTCCTCATTACTCAGTTTGCTCTCATCATTTTTATTGCCATTGAGTTTAAATGTGCTGCTTTCACTTCCTCTGAAAGAAAATGTCATTGCTGTATATCTGTCTGGTCTGTTGTTAAACATTTAGCATAGAGTGTTGTGACTAAGTTTAAAGAATTCAGTCAATTTATTTTTCAGTCCCACATTAGAACAACATGAACTTCCCTTACTCACTAAACATTTTCTTGCTGGCAATACAATTTTGATGGATTTGTCTCTCTCTGTAATTGCTTTTCTCTTTAAAAGAAACCAATCAGGCATAATTAACTGGGTACTAATTAATTTAACCCTAACATGCACTGTACGCTTCAAAACAGGCTTCAAGAATGTTATGAAAATCTATGTATTTCCACCTATACAGAAGTTTTACGTTGAATAGACTTATGTTCAGCCGCAAGAAAAACAGAGTGACAGATTATAATCAGAAATATTCATTAAAAAGGGGATTTTCAGTCAAACACACCTTTAACAATGTTCTAACATAGTAAAATGTGATGTGGAGGGGGGAAAAAAATCAAATATATCATTAAAGAAGTTTCCTTGCATTTTCTAAAAAAATGTCTGTCAACATCACGGCTTGGTGCAAAACCAACACACTTTAACTCATTACTCGTACATTTAGCAACAGCACACCGCTGCTGTGAGAAGTTCTCCGCTCAATAACATCAGAGAAGGAGAAACAGCCGGCTGCTACCACTTCAGCTTTTGAACAAACTACCAGAGTCCCAAAAAGGAAAACACCATTCGAAGTTTGGACCTAAACAGCGACTGGTGTTTAGCACTATCTCAATCCGTCCAGCATTGTGGGTTTCCGGCTCCGGCAGAAGCGCCTTAGAGAAGATGAGTTTTTTATTTTTGCGTTTAAAACCCAGCCTGTTCGTAGATTTGTTTTAACAGCTTTAATTTCAAAAGACACAAGCAATGCATCAAACAGACACCACTTATATCAGACCAGCCATGATAAACACACATTTGCGTAATTATAAGCAAGTATAATTCGAATAATTCGACTGTTACTTCCTTTAATATAAAACTGGTGCTTTGCTCTCTCCCGTTTACTGTGGCATTTGTGTTCCCGTATCTGACGGACATGGCCTAATGGTGATAGCCCAGGGGGTGAGAGTTTTGTGACTGTGTTTGTGTTTACAAGCTAGCTTGTTTTGCAGATTTGACATTGCAGCTTTATTATTATTCATCGCTGTGAATTTTTCACTTAACATATGTATTACCAGAATAAGAACTTTGTGCCAAGTTACATTAACTGATGCTTATGATTAATATGTTACATCACAAACACACATTTTTAGTTTGGTCCAAATTAAAACACAAAAGGACATGCAAAAAACTGTCGGAGTCAAAAAGGATTTAAATACATTTTAGTTGTAGAAATAAAGTGGAACGGTCTTTAGTTTCCTGACTGTCATCAACATCTGATGTCTCAAGTTTTCCTGTGGGTTCTCTTTTTCTCCAGCGTAACCAGGGTCAGTGAGAAAATTTGCAAATGCATGTCCATGCAGCAGTTACAGGTTTGCTTATGCTTCACACATTACTGTAAATTGGAACTGAATTAATTACAAACAACCTTTGTGTTGTTTTTTTCCGCATTATCTTGTATATAATGTATATGTTGTAACCCAGTTGTAAATTTAGGTTGCGCTGTGCTTAGAGGCTCCCTGCTACCAAATTGGCCTAAAGAGCCCAGTTCTGTTCATTTTGGTGTGAAACTTATTTGTTCCCTTTTGTTGTTATTCCTTTATGTGGTTTAGCAGAACGTAGCATGGTGGCATGCTTATGATTAAAGGTTGCAAGATGTGGCCTTTCTTAAATTGTTAAAAAATATCGGACTCATAATCTGACTAACATTTAACAACATTGTGAGAGGTTGTTGTTCATGGAGAAGGATTCAGATCCTGTGAAATCAGGAGAATGAAAGTTGTCATAAAGGCCTGAAACAAACAAACCAAAAGCAAAACAAAAATCTGCTTTCACTGTCATCTTTGAATGCCAGTGTATCGTGATATACTGCAGAAACCTCTTAGTTCTATTTCATCTAGTCTTAGCCCTTACGCTAGCTGCTATTAGAAGGATGATCTCAGCATCAGCCAATCATAAAGAGCTTAAATGTACGCCCATCAATGGTGGGCACCCCTGTGGGTAAATAAGTGGAGCGACTCCACTGTTCGCCTCTGTTATCTCTTTAAGCCAAGCTTAAGAGCTTCCTTTAAAGAGCAATCACCCAAGAGCATTAATCTACTCACCTACCATGTCCAGCGACGCCAGGACCTGCCCGGCCTGCCAGACGGGATCCATCTCTAGCGGCGACCTGCACTCCAAGTGTGAAGTCTGTCTCGGGGCTCATTACGCTGGCCAGGCCTTGACCCCCAGGCCTCGTGCCCGTTTTGTGCCGCTCTGCCCATGGCTGAAAAGATCCGCCGGGTTGAGTATTTCACCCCCGCCGCCGATGAGGAATTTCCGGTGGCTGACACGTACTCGCTGGACAAGGCCTTACAGTTCTTCAACGTCGGCCAGGAGCCGGCTGGCTTCAACAGACTGGACGATGTCATCGACAGTGAGGAGTAAGACGAGGCTGGCTGCCATAGCCCTTCTTCCCTCCTGGACAACACGGAGGTCGACGAGCCTCGCTCAGTGGGTCCTTCTGCTCCAGTGACTTCTCGCTCCTCCCTGCCAGCAGTTGGAGCACTGCTCCAGGAGCTGCCTGCCATCATCTCCGCGGCTGCGGTCCGCAAGGGGCTAGCCATGCCAAAACCGGCTCCGCCTCCAGCAGATGATTTGGCGGGAATTTTCGGGGCAACACAGACGAGCTGTCCAGACCCCATCTGGCCGCGCTTCCCCGCTGCCATGAGCTGCTGGTCCGCCGCCTTCTCCAAACCTGCTAAGCTCAAGGTGCCAATTTCCACATATGCGCCCATTACCAAGGTCGAGGGCTTCTCCAACCAAGGCTGGCCATCCGTTCCTCCACAGGAGCTGGACGTGGCCTCATTGTTTGGTGCCAAGAACCACCTCGCTGGCCCGCGAGCAGTTCCCGCTTCTAAGCATGACCAGCTGCTGACGCGGCTCACCGATCGCGCACACCAGTGCGCCTTTCAGACCGGTGCTGCAGGAAATATCGTCCTTCTTGCCTTTGGCGTTTCCAAAATGGTGGAAGAGCTTGACACTCCTGACGAGTCAAAAACCATCATTACTAAAACTGCTGATGCAATTCTCAATCAGTGCGCCGCTGTACTCACCTGTTCTGCTCGCATTGCTGCCTGGCAGACCCTTATTCAGTGGGCCTTGTGGCTCAAGGCCCTGCCCTCCATTCCTGAACACCTGCACAGGGAGATGCTGGAAGGCCCCATCACCTCTGACGTTCTGTTTGGTCCCCATCTTAGGAGTGTCATCGAGAGGGCTCAGAAGACAGCTGAACTGTCAGCCACGGTGCGAGACCTGGTCCACCCTCGGTCAGCCTCACACTCCGGCCGTTCCTCCAGAGGATGGGACGAATGGCGCGGAAACTTCAGGCACCCAACTGCACCGCCCGCCCCACGGAGCCGGGGCTCCACCTCAGCGGGCACAGAGAGTTGGCAGCCAACGGTTTCGAAAGAGCCAGCAGACACCGTCTTGGCAGTCGCAGGAACTTCGCCGAAAGCAACCACGAAAATGAATCATTGGGGGGAATGTGTGTGCTTCTGACTGTAATAACTCTGTGAATGATTTTGGTTTTGAAATAAAACCCAAAAAACGTCACATAGAGAGCACAATCCTACAGTCCTCTGCAGAATCCTCTGCCGAATCCTCACACATGTTCCCCACACCAAGCACTGCGACACATATGCATGTTCCCGCAGTCAGTCATATTACACGGAAGCTGTACGGGTGCACTCCATTTGCACACCGGCCCTATCGGGTGTACCCGGAGGCAGATGAACCAAAGCTGTAGGCGTCTCGTGTGCAGTAAACCTAACGGCACCACAGCGTGGGCTGCAGCCATCATGCCCCAGAAGTTTCATGACTAACAGGGCTCTCACGGTCTTGCGGGGTTGCACGCAGGAGATCACCGTGGTAAGATCTGCCGCTCTCGCCGGAGACAAACGTGCTCTCATTAGGGAGGCGTTCAGCTCCACCCCGAGAAACACGATCGACTGGGATGGAAGGATGGAGCTCTTTTCCCAGTTTATGGAAAACCCCAGGGTTGACAGATGCCCTATTAACTTCCTGGTTTGCTCTGACACCTCGTCCTTGGACCGGGCGCATAGGAGCAGATCGTCCAGGTAAAATAAAACCCTCATTCCCATCGTGCGCAATGGCTGCAGAGCAGTCTCCAGACATTTGGAGAAGGTGCGCGAGGCTAGCGAGTAGCCGAAAGGGAGACGGTTGAACTGGTATTGAACTCCCTTGAATGAAAAGTGCAGGAACTTCCAGTGTTTGGGAATTACTGGGGTGTGGAAGTATGCGTCTTTCAGGTCTATTTATGTGAACCAATCCCCGGAGCGCACGTATTCTAGGACTTGCCTCATTGTTAACATGCAGAAATGCATCACTGCTGTGGAGCAGTTGAACAGGGAAAGGTCTAGAATTGGTCTCATTCCTCCCGACTTCTTCGGTACTACAAAGTAGCCGAAGTAGAAGCCTGAGAGCTCTTGTCTGCGAGGGACTTGGGAAATGGCGTCCTTGGACAGAAGTCCCCCCAGCTCCAGGGCCTGAGATTGTTCCTGTGACGTGAATGTCGTCTCGACGATCCCGTTTAAGGGAGGAGGAGCGGACTGAAAATGGAGTTTGTGACCGTAATGAATGGTCTCCGATATCCATTTGCTCATGAGAAAAAGGCGGCGCCATTCTTGCGCGCGTTCTGACAGCGGACGCGTGTTCGAGGTCACGTGAATGACGTCTGAGGACTGGGTTTGCGCCCTTACCGCCGTCGCTCACACCAGAGAACTGAGAATGACCCATGGAGGACTGCGCTCGAAAGGGCGAGTGTGAAACAGCTGGAAAAGGCTGATCCGCACCGCGGAGCACAGAGTCCACAGTTAAAGGACGAGTGGGAGCTGGGCCCCTGCAGGGTGACGCACTGCACGGTGACGCACTGTGTCACCGCTCGTGGTCGCGACAGCGCCATGACATCCCGTCCCACCCAACGTTGTGGGGGAAGCGGAATGTGTTGGGCCTGGCTGGAAGCTACGTCAGAAGAGACGTATGTTGAGGGTTCCCCCTTCAGTGGGCGGGGACCTCGCTCACTGGGGGAATCCCTGCATCCTCTCACACGGGGTCCCCATCAGACGTCCTACGTCACACGTATCTGTGTTTACAGATGCGTCACTGTTGGGATGGGGGGGCACGTGCTTGTCCCATACGGTGGCAGATCGCTGGCTCTCCCACACGCATGAGCACATAAATGTTTTGGAGCTTATGACAGTGAGGAATGTGATCAGACACTTCACTGCCCTTCTCGAGGGCCGTCATGTCGAAGTTCACACAGACAACCAGGTGGCGGCAGCCTACATAAATCGCCAAGGGGGAGTTTGATCCCTCCCACTATTGCGCATAGCCACAGATTTACTGTGTTGGGCACATGTCCACCTGCTGTCCATCAAAGCCACCTACATTCCGGGTGTCCTGAATGTGGCAGCAGACATCCTGTCGAGAGGGGGACCCCACAACTCCGACTGGCGTCTGCATCCCACACTAATATCACTGATATGGATCAAGTTCGGGGAACCCTCTGGATCTGTTCGCGGCTCGCAAAAACGCTCAGTGTCGCCTGTAGTTTTCCCTGAGTCCCCGGGACCACCCCCCACTTGGAGCGGATGCCTTCTCACACAAGCCCTGGCCTCAGACGCTCCTGTATGCGTTTCCGCCAGTCCCACTGATTCCCCGTCTCCTGGACCAAGTTCGGTCGGAACAGCTCTTGGTAATTCTGGTGGCTCCCAGACGCTTGACTGCGTCATGGTTTCCAGACCTGCAAGCGCTAGTGTCCGGCTCCCCGTGGAGGGCGGATGCCCTTCTCCAGGCGGATGAGATAATCAAACATCCTCCAGAAATAGGCCAACGGCTGTGGGTCTGGCCGCTGAGCGGTCATGCTTAGAGGCTTCTGGGCTGCCGCATGATGTGGTCGCCACGATTCAGAGTGCACGGGCGCCTTCTACCATCACATTTTATGCTGCTAAATGGGCAGCTTTCCAGAAATGGTGCACAGAGCGGAATGTTCAAGCGCTCTCCTGCCAGCTGGCGGATGTTCCATCGTTTCTGCAGATGCTGATGGACAGGGGCCTCGCATTCAGCACTATTAAAACATATGCTGCAGCGATCTCATCCTGTCACCAGGGTTTTGGAGATAGATCTGTTTTCAATCATCCCCTCACAAAACTTTTTCTAAAAGGTGTCAGAAGGAACAGACCTGTGTCCCGCCCGCTATTTCCCCAGTGGGACCTAACGGTGGTTCTGCGCGGCTTATCTGAAGCCCCATTTGAACCCTTGGACCAGGTCTCACTCAAGTTCCTGTCACTCAAAACTGCCTTGCTGCTGGCGCTGGCATCAGTCAAGAGAGTGAGTGACCTAACCGCCCTCTCAATGGCTCCCGCATGCCTCAGGATCTGGGAAGATGGCGGGTCTGCTGTTTTATGCCCCAACCCAGCCTTTGTGCCCAAAAACATTAATATTTCCTTCAAATCAGGTCAATTTCATTGGCTGGACTCTTTCCTCCTCCCCATAATTCTGATGAGGAGGCGGCTTCCCACCTTCTCTGCCCAGTGCATGTGCTTGCACGATATGTGTCACGCACTTCAGGGATTTGCCGCTCACAAAGCCCGTTTGTGCACTACAGAGATTCTTCCCTTGGGCAAGCGCTGTCGACCCAGCGTCTTTCACACTGGCTGTGTGACGCCATTTCACTCGCTTACACATCATCAGGGAGGGATCCTCCTGAGACACTCAGGGCTCACTCAGCCAGAGGGATTTCCTCTTCTATGGCACTCCACGGTGGTGTGTCGATGGAAGACATTTGTCAGGCTGCTTCATGGGCTTCACCCTGTTCCTTTACTCGTTATTATTTATGAGATGTGTCTTCAGGATCCATCACTCGTTCAGTGCTTGGACCTCAGCAGGCTGAGTGAAAGCCTTATGGCACCACATCAGCCCTACTTGAATGAATCTCATCCTCTTGTGGATGATATTTTAGTGGGAACCCCACTCTTCTCTCTGGCTGCCTCAGCCTTTTAAGCCCTGGGCTGAGGCTGAGCGACCCTCGCTAAAAGGAGACATGTTGGGTGTGTCCATTGGTTGAGCTAACCAGTGTGGCGTAAACCCATCCAGCTGCGCATTATTCCAATAGCAGCTAGCTTAAGGGCTAAGACTAGACAAAATAGAACGTTGGTTACGTATTGTAACCCCAGATTCTATGAGTCTAGTTGCAGCCCTTAAGCCAATTGCCCCACTGGTTCTGTTAGGACTAAGAGCCATCGAAGGCGAACAGTGGAGTCGCTCTACTCAAGGGCGTCAGTTTGTTTTCAGAATTGCTGGGGACAATAACCATACACTTGAGTGGGGTTTAAAAATTGCTGGGGACAATAAAGTAGGCTAGCACAGGGGTCGGCGGCTCTGGAGCCGCATGCGGCTCTTCCATCCATCTGATGCGGCTGTGCTTGTAAAATAATGAATGGATATTTAAATAAAAAGCTTTATATTTTGCTGCATCAATTTTACATCTGTATGCCAATTCTAAATGTAAAGATTGTCTGCGTAAACCTGAACAGGTCCAACCCGGTCTTACTGTGAGACCGGGTTGACGCGTCACGCTTGTGCGTAATCATAGGCACTTCCTGAGCTGGAGGATGTCAGATTCTGGGCTTCTCCTCAGACAGGCTCCTGGATGTGTCGCCACATTGGAGACAGGAACAAGCGCTATTCAGCCAAAGTTTCATAATCAGGTGTGGCAGTGTGAGTGTCCTGTCACAATGTCCCGATAGATAATGCGCCCTGGCTACTTGGCCAAGGGGATGTCCCTTTGGCTGACTGGTTAGAGCGTATGACTCTCACCCGGGAGTCTGGGGATCGAATACTGCCCGGGCCCTCGTTTCTCCACCTTGCCACATATTGACGGATAAACTCAAGGATGTTGGTTGTTTTGAAAGAATTACCCCGACGCGCATGAATGAGCTGACATTTTAATCGTTACGCACATCGCAGAGGTAACTTGATTCCCATCAGAACATCAGAGCTGTCCCACTGTCCATGGACAGTGGGCTGAAGATCTGTAGAGGGGTTCGCAGCGCAGTACAGAACCACGGTGCACACGATAAGATTTCCTCCCACTGAAGCGGTCTAGAAACCCGGTCTCTCTGAGGGACGTGTCACTTGGAAAAATGTTCTTTTTATGAAAGTATGAAACTTTGGCTGAACAGCGCTTGTTCCCGTCTCTAATATGGAGACGCATGACGCATCCAGTCTGAGGCAGAATAGCCTCTTCAGCTCAGAAAGCACCTGTAGAGACATTTGATCACGCACAAAATTTATGTGGAGCAGAAGCGGTCGGGCCACGGCAGGTGAAGCCTACATGAAGTGAAACTGTTTAATTGTAACATTAATATGTTACTGGACACGCTGGTCTGGTTGGTTAGACCAGTGTTTGAAGTGGAAAACACACACACACACACACACACACACACACACACACACACATATATACCCACAGGGGTGCCCACCATTGGTGGGTGTAAATTTAAGCTATTCAGTATTGGCTGATGCTGAGATCATACTTCCAATAGCAGCTAGCATAGAATCTGGGGTTACAATACGTAACCAACATTCTTCTAATTATGGTCTGAAAATGTACGAGTAACGTAAAACAGATGTGTTTAACTAAAACAGAAAATTTCAACAGACTATTTTCAAACAAAAATGTATTATTAATATATAACAGTGCCAGTAGCTTTTTATGACATTTTTAAAGAAGTGGTAATGCCCCCTCAGAGTCTTACTCCACCCATGTATCAATTTTAAAAACTGCAACATTAGTAGGCGTTGCCTGGAGGACCGAGAGGGCGGAGCAGCGGCAGTGACGAAGACGATGGCTAACTAGATGATGCTAGCTCCCTTCACTCTGAGCAGTTATTAGAAGTGGAGGACGTTTCTCCCCCTCCTTACCCAGACACTCGAGAAGAAAGGGACCAAGTCTATTTGGAGGAGACAAGCGGACCTGAGTCTTATTGTTTTGAGCTTGTGAGTTGCATGAAACTAGCGGAACTGACCCAACAGAACCAGCTCTGAACTTCGACACAGAGCTGCTACGTAGTACTCTACTGGTTTACGTAGTATCTTACTCTTTAGCCATTGGCTAAAATTTATTCAAAATGACTCAAATTTTATGTTTTAAGCTGAAGGTGGCACTATACTGTGGTATTTAGGCAGAATTTTAAATTTTTAAAGAAAATGCACCAAAATGCTCAAATAATGAATACACACATTTAAAACATTATTAGACACTCATTTATACAGTTCATCAGCAAAAAAAGTTAATTTAGACGTTACTTGCTCTTTAAAGGTGCAGTATGTAAGAATACAGTGAGAATTTTACTGTGACAAAATCCCAAAAGAGTCTAATGTTTCAGTCATTTTGAAAAAAAAAGGTTCTACTGAAACATATTTCATATCCAGCTGGCTGCGGAGATTGTCAATTTTTCTCCTTTCAAAATAAAGGAAGAAGGGACGTAACTACTATTTACCATCAGTGAGTGTGAGGGTCCGTGTGTCCCGTGAGCTAATACTGCAGCGCCGACAATTGTCATTTTAGAACGGCCGACAAAAAGCTCCAGAGTTGTTTAAGGTGGTTGCAGAAAGCAGATTTTACCACAGGACGTAATTTTTCCTTCATTTCTACATAATGCACCTTTAATTATAAGAAATATAACCATCTTGAATGTATTGACCTGGCAAATAAAACTTCCTGTAAAACCAACTACAGTTTTACAAAGTCTAATTTCTGCTCCCTTTCACTGTAAAAACACACCTTTAGTAGGAATGCCTCCCTAAACTTCAAAGTATCTAACAAATGCAAATAAACACCTGCAGCAAAACTGCTTACCTTTGCTTTCACCATGCATATCCACCTGCTAGCTGACAAGAACTCAAATTTAAGTCTCCTGTTTCGTTTATCACAAAGCTCAGCTTTGACCAATCACATTATACACCTGCATAACTACAAAGTCTTAAAGTTAAAGAAAGGAAAGTATAGGTTCATTTGTATTGATCTATAACAACAAAGTGGGGAATGGGCTGGAAATGGAAGAGAGGAAGAAGAAAGTCTATTATTAACAAAGGTGCAGTTAGCTGAAGATAAAAATGAGGTTCGCTCGCAAGCTGAAAGGAGCTTTTTTTAATCACCGGAGGAAGAAAAGCTTCTAAATGAAAAATAAAATGAATGATGGGGGTCGCTGCTCTCTACCCAAATGTCTCTCTTACAGGAGCTGCTGTTGAAGGGGTTCAACTCTGAGGCTTCAGTAGTTCTTTTTCACATTTTTTTGTCACATTGTGTAACATGCGTGTTTGGAAAAAATACATTTTGATTTAAATATATAACTTATATTTAAATATAAATCTTATAGTGTCTCCCTTTATGGTTCATTAAAATTAACTCTTTATTATTAATTAATAATTTAGCATATAATTTGAAGCAAACATGCCTTCATTGTTGTACATGCATGAATCCAAAGCATGACTCTGATGTCTGGACTAACATAACAGAAAAGAAAGAAAGCTAAATGATAAGTTTCCATAATTGTACTGATTTCCTTCTGTTAAACAATTTTTGAGAAGTTTTTGGTTTATTGATATTTTGAGAATTATTGACTTTTAGACTGTTTAAAAACTTTTTGATGAAACACAAATAAAAATGTCTCTCATTGCTTCTATTTACCTTTTTTAATGTTCTCTCTTTTCCCTCTTACTATGGCTCTTTTAGGGAAAGTGGCCTTTATCATACAGGTGTGCGCACGCATACACACATACACACATATATTATGATGCACAAACATCAAGCGTAATGGAAGCGTAATGGAATTCAAACAGATGAAAACAGTCTGCGTTACTATGCAGCGAGATGAGGCATTTTGCTATGATGAAATAAGGAAGAGGCAAATCCAGGGGGGTTTATAAATCTTCAGGCTGCAGATAAATACAGAGGTGAAGAAAAGAGGAGAATAAGGAAACGAGAGACATTTTTATAGGCCCATTGCATGTTATTGTTTACATCCGGGTAACTGCGCACATCCACACTAGCTGGAGGGCAAGAACCCCATCTCCAGCCATTACGTAGAGCTGTATCTATGTAATGGAGACCTAGTGATTAGATAATACTTACCCTGCTTGCAGCTTCCAGATGCATTTGAAATAGCTAACCATATGACAGTCCTCCGAACCGGCCATCTGGACTTCTCACAGCTGAACTGAAGGAGTAACTGGATCTTGTTTATGTTTGTGGTTTAATGCTGAAGGGTCACCGTGGCACTGCTCATCTTTGGAGATTAATGGATGCTCCATTTATTCTGATGACAACGTAAACAAAAACACAAAAGAATGGCTGCCTGCTCCAATGACACAACACGTTTTGTGTAATTATTATAAAACAAGACTGTTACTGCAGGTCACGCAGAACTACACACCACACTGGCATCATTTTCATGCATAATTATTTTCCTGGACTGATCAGCTGATCGGTGCCGCTGCTGGTTCTGCTCGGCCGGTTCCTCATCCCTGCGGTCGCACATAATTATGTGAAAAAAAATACAAAAGTCGTTAGATGGCAATAACTTGTTTCTGGCCATTTGGGGCAGATATTTTACTTTTTATTCTGTCACGAGATTTAGTCTGCCACTATGTGGGTGGTTGATCCACTAAAACTGGCCGTTAACCACTGCCTTCAGTGTTTTTTATCAGCTGGAAACCTGAAACATTTCATTTTTCTGTCCTTCTTTCATCTTCTTGTGCAGACTACAGATCTACTTATGTTAACCATGCGGATAGATTTTATTTTGCCATTATTTAGCTCAGATTATTGACAACTAACAGATAAGCACAACTGTGGTTAATGGGGAGGTGCACACAGCGAGTTTTTACCACTCTGTGAGGCAGAAAATATCAAACCGGTCAGATATTCACCTCAGCATCTCGTGAGGCGGAAAACTCGGTGAAAATCAGGCACACACAGTGAGGTATCTGCTGAGCAAGCGGTTATTCAAGGCTGTTAGCTCAGCTGTTTGCTCTCGTGTGTGACTGGCTTTAGGGAAATGGACTGCAGTTGTCTCATTTGACCACAGGATGTCATTCTTACATATTGCACCTTTAATCAGTGTTTGCTTTCCCTTATTTTGTCTTCTGTATTGTATCAGCTCAGTATGAAACATATTTTGCGTGTGAAAATGGATGAGGTGGAAAATGATTCTGCCAGTCTGAATGAAACCCATTAACACAAACACACAGGTCTGCTTGAGCACAAACGTGGTCCTTGGAAGACAGAAGGTGTCAGCATAGCTTTGCCCAGAAAGCTCATTAATGTGATGTTATATTGTCAGCTACAGGTGGTTCTCTCGTTGAGTCGCATATTTCAGCACTGATTTGTTCCCATTTTGGCATTTTGGTTACATTACAGTTTGGGATTGTTCACATGCACACACACACACACACACACACACACACACACACACACACACACACACACACACACACACACACACACGCACACACACACGCACACACACACACACACACACCCTTTGCTGTGTGACCCAAGCACCTGTCCTGAAGACAAAGTCCTGAAAACAATCAGTGGGAGGAAAGCAAAATTTACTTTCTAATATTACTCTAAATTTTGAATATGTCTAAAAAAAATTTTTATTTGTTTGAGACTCAATGGCAACCTTTAAGTTAAATTCCCATTAGTCATCAAGACACACTGGTGAAATGACATATCTGCACTGACCCATCCCTGTGGGGAGTGAGGACCTACAGCACGGGCTGTATTCAGGAACAATTTGGTGGTTTAACTCCCCAATTCAACCTCTTAAAGCTGAGGGTTAAGCAGGGAGGCAGTGCGTCCATGGCAGACACTCTCTCCTAGATGGATTGGTAAAAAAATACTAAAAAGAGCAAAAATGCTGGCGCTTCCACCCAGGAAGTGGATGGATCCCCAAAATGAGTTGCGGCTGCCAGAGTCTCAGATCCACTGATGCTGAGTTCCTATTCTAATAAGTTGAATATGTTGAAATTGAAAGATGACATAATCACAGCTCCCCTGCCGAGTATGGCTGTGGAGCTAAAGAAGGACATATCAGCACTACTAAAAACAATGTGATGATTTTAAAGATGTAATATTTGGATTCTCTGAGTTAAAGAGTTTGTGGGCTTGACTTACGAGTGAAAATTATAGAGGCAAACTCTGGATTACCAGAATGTCTTAGAGATGTCTTGTTTTGTAGAGAGCTCACACAGATCACTGAACACCCAACATCCAAACCAGAGTTAAACACACTTTTTATTTTATAGCGCTATAAGGGATCGTTGTGTCATCACCGACGCGGCCATCCTGTTGGAGGTCTACGAGTCCTTACTTGATGCTTGTTACTACTGACAACAGCACGCCCAGTCTTGTTCTTACTGCTTAATTAATTCTATTATTCGTTTGATTGGTTATATTATGCAACCATAGTAAATCATTGCTGTATTGTGGGGTGCAACACGTGATCGCCAGGAAAAAGGTGGAAAACAGACTAACTTTTCATGGTTTTCCTGCTTGGAGGCATAACCATGGAGACCAAGTATCTAACACATCAAAGTCTCGTCGGCTCACTTATATCTCATCTGTAAGACAACCAAACATTACCTTCTTGGGTATTGTCATTCTGGTAAGTTACGGATGGTGTATGTTATTTATACTTTGTTTTTATTCATTCAACCACGACATGCACACACAACTCACACACACAGGCTACACACACATACCAGTAAACTAATGTGGGCGTAGTGACATACAACAAAGCTTCTCCTGCTAAACTTCTTCAGTGGGATGAGGTTTTTTAGTGTTTTACTAGATAAATCAGAAATCTCTCATCCTGACATTAATGTTTACTCACACTACAAACAAATTGGCTGAAAACATTCGTTATGCAAAGCTGAAGCGGCAACAAGTTGTTGTCAGTGCTCCAGTCTCGGGTTTTTCATATGGATCCACATAGTTTATAACGCTGATTTTGCCAACATACCAGTCCCTGATGTCTTTATTTAATGTATTCCTGTATATTCGGCCTCCTTTTCTGGGATTTTAACATGTTGTTTAACACTCCCTTTCTCCCAAATCTGCTTCATCTCTGCAACATACAGTTTTGTTTTTGCGTTTGTGTACACTCATAAGGCCATCAACATGTCTGCGCACATCTCAGAATGTGTAATCATGTGCATCACGAGCCCTATTAATACAGCTCACAAAGAGCCAGACATGCTGTAAAATAAGACTCTTTCAAAATAACATCCCTACCCTCAAGCTGAACTCACACATGATGAACACACACATTCCTCAATGGTCACAAGCATGACTGAAGAGGGAACCGACAGCCCGGAGCTACAATCTAGTGAAAATCATTCAATAAACACACCAATCTCTCCTCTAATATCCTGCTGCCAAGGGACCGCCATTTACACAGACACTGTTTACATGTTGTAATTTCTCAACAGCAATAACACATTGCTCAATAGCAACTCAGCAAATACAAGATCAGGTTCAGGAAGAGGACGGGGGGGAGCAGTGAGAGCACGGGCTTAAGGGAAAACTGATTTACAGACTAAATGAGACAAGGCAGGATCGTAGAAGCATGCACAAACATAAAACCACACATGTGAGCACTGTGTGTGCAGCCGAATGGTAAGAAATCAATTGACCAGTGTTGGGAGTAACAGCATCTAAGTATAACAGTATTATCAATGGTGTTGTTTTTTAGGAAACAGAGTAATGTGATAAATTACTTTTCCCGTCATTGCAACGCCAAGTGTCGGTCCAGAACGCAACTTTCTAGATAGTAAAAATTATTCAGCTATGAAAATCTTGATGAAAATCTTAGAAAAAAAGTGTCACAGTGATGAATTACTACTTAATGTAAGAAGCCCAACAGTGAAGAAGAAGAAGAAGAAGAAGAAGAAGAAGAAGAAGAAGAAGAAGAAGAAGAAGAAGAAGAAGAAGAAGAAGAAGAAGAAGAAGAAGAAGAAGAAGTAGAAGAAGAAGAAGAAGAAGAAGAAGAAGAAAAAATTAAAATATACATTAATCATATAAAGATAAGAATATCTTGGAGCTTAAAAAAAAAAAATCAATAAAAAACTACAAATAAGATTAAATAAAAAATAAA
>SSNQ01034661.1:1541527-1571459 GCA_006942095.1 Nothobranchius kuhntae
AGCATTAATTATAGAGAGCACACTGGGACCGATGGACTGAAAAGCACTTTTAAACGAAGATGAGGGTAAGATGTCGAGGGGGCATGCAGAGGTCTTCATAGAGTTAACTAGTTTGGTTAACTCAGGCAAAGAAACAGGAGCAAAGCTATCTAGGATGATGGGCCTGGTTGGAGTCCGCAGAGGTGGCGATAAGGCTGAAGGAGAGATGCTAGATCTATCTGTCACAAACGTGCCGGTGAGTGAAACGGAGGTGAGGATCCACATGCGGGTGAGGAAGGAGGCAGGCAGGTAGGCAGGAACATTTAAAACAAGGATTTAATCAGGACACATAGGACAATGAAACAATGAGCCAACAACAGACATAGAACAGATGGGGTTTAAATACATGAGGGCCCAGAGCTTGGGTGATTGGAAAACGAGAGGCAGGTGGGAGAAATTAACAAAGACACATGACTGAACAGAATGGGGAGACAGGACAGGGTGTGACAGTAGCCCCCCCACCCCCCCACCCCCCAAGGGCGGATCCCAGACGCCCAAAGGGACACAGAGCAGGGCGGGAGGAGGGAGACCCGGAGGGAGGGCCGAGAGAGACCGAGGGAGGAGGCAGGGACCAGTAGAGTCGGGGGGCCTGAGTCTGGGGCAGAGGAGGAGGCGACGACGGGCTCTGGGGGGCCGGCGTCTGTGGCAGAGGAGGAAGCAATGACGGGCTCTTGGGGGCCTGCGTCTGTGGCAGAGGAGGAGGCGACGACGGGCTCTTGGGGGCCTGCGTCTGTGGCAGAGGAGGAGATGCCGACGAGCTCTTGGGGGCCCGCGCCTGGTGAGGGCAGGACTGCCGGTGACCGGAGGCAGAGACGCCGGAGGAGACGTCCTTGACTTCTGGACTGGAGGTGGCGGCGACGACCTCTGGACTGGAGGCAGCGGCGGCAGCCACTGGACTGGAGGCGGTGGCGTCGGCCACTGGACTGGAGGCGGCGGCGTCGACCTCTGGACTGGAGATGGCGTCGTCGACCACTGGACTGGAGACGGCGTCGACCACTGGACTGGAGACGGCGTCGACCACAGGAGTGGAGGAGGAGACGTCGACATCTGGAATGGAGGAGGAGATGTCGACGAATGGAGTGGAGGGGGAGACGTCGGCCTCTGGACTGGAGGGGGAGACGTTGGCCTCTGGACTGAAGGGGGAGACGTTGGACTGGAGGGGACGTCGACCTCCGGGCAGGAGGGGACGTCGACCTCTGGGCCGGAGGGGATGTCGACTTCAGGGCCGGAGGGGACGTCTACTTCAGGGCCGGGGGGGACGTCGACTTCAGGGCTGGAGGGGACGTCGACTTCAGGGCCGGAGGAGGAGTCGACCTCAGGGCCGGAGGAGGAGTCGCCCTCAGGGCCGGAAGGGGCGCCAATCACAGGGCCGGAAGGGGCGTCGACCACAGGACCGGAAGGGGCGTCGACCACAGGGCCGGAAGGGGCGTCGACCACAGGACCGGAAGGGGCGTCGACCACAGGACTGGAAGGGGCGTCGACCTCTGGAGTGGAGGCGTCAACTTCTGGACACGAGGAGGCATCGACTTCTGGACATGAGGAGGCGTCGACTTCTGGACACGAGGAGGCGTCTACTTCTGGACACGAGGGAGCGTCGATCCCTGGACTGGAAGGAGCGTCGACCTCTGGACTGAAAGGAGTGTCGACCTCTGGACTGGAAGGAGTGTCAACCTCTGGACTGGAAGGAGCGTCAACCTCTGGACTGGAAGGAGCGTCAACCTCTGGACTGGAAGGAGCGTCAACCTCTGGACTGGAAGGAGCGTTGACCTCTGTCAGTTTCTGGTCTGGAGGCGCCGGCTTCTGGTCCAGAGACGCCGGCTTCTGGACCGCCGACCTCTGGCCCTTGACCGCCGACTTCTGGACCTGGACCGCCGACTTCTGGACCTGGACTGCCAACTTCTGGACCGGTACTGTTGACTTCTGGACCGGACCCATCGACTTCTGGACCGGAACCTTCGACTTCTGGACTGAAACCGTCAACTTCTGGACCGGAACCGTTGACTTCTGGACTGGAACCGTCGACTTCTGGAGTGGAGGCGGAGCCGCTGCAGGAGGGGCTGCCGACTTCTGGACTGGCCGGCCCGGGGGAAGAGCCTCTTGGGTCACCGCTGGGACTGGAGCAGACTGAACTGGTGGCGCCGGAAACTGGGAGAGCAGGGAGGATAGATTGTCCAGCTGGAGCTCCTGGAGACTGAGGCTCTGATGGAGGTGGGCCAGCTCAGCTCGGAGACCGGCGAGCTCTGCTGGGTGGGCTGCGGGCTTGACCCTTTGGCCCTGAGACGAGGGAGCTGCTGACTGGACCGAAACCTTCTCCTGGTGATTCGGGGAGGATTGGGTGTCCAGCTGGAACTCCTGGAGGCTGACGAGCTGACGGATCCGGCCAAGCTCCGCCTGGAGACCGGCGAGCTCTGTCAGCTGGGCTGTAGGCGTAGTTCCTGCGCCTGCAGATGACGGAGGCACTGATTGGACTGGAGACAGGACTGCTGGTCTGACTGGGGGCGGGTCCAAGCTGGCGCGCCGAGCCGGGGCAGCGGCAAACTTGCGGCTCCGTCCTGGGACAAGGGGTGACGGTGGAGCCCGGCATCCTTCCCATTGCCATGGGCCAACTCCGGGGGAGCACACAGCCAGTCTGGTGCCCACATAGCAGGAGCAGTCCATCTGCGCCTCGCCGTCCGAGTCTCCATCTGGCTCCGGGAGGGTGGAGAGGATCGCTGAGGCCCGGGCTCGGGGCGGCGTCTGCGGCGAGGCGATGCCGGAGGAAGAGGAGCCGGCCGGTGGTCCGCGGCGAGAAACTGGAGCAGGTACTCCCAAGGGATAACCTCCCTGCTGGATCCTTCTGGCGGTTGGCTCATTCTGTCACAAACATGCCGGTGAGTGAAACGGAGGTGAGGATCCACACGTGGGTGAGGAAGAAGGCAGGCAGGCAGACAGGAACATTTAAAACAAGGATTTAATCAGGACACGTAGGACAATAAAACAATGAGCCAACAAGAGACACAGAACTGAAGGGGTTTAAACACATGTGGGCTGGGAGCTTGGGTGATTGGAAAACGAGAGACAGGTGGGAGCAATTAACAAAGACATATGACTGAACAGACTGGGGAGACAGGACAGGGTGTGACACTAACCTTATTGACTTTGTCCACAAAGAAAGACAGAAAGTTCTCACAGTCTGTAACAGAGTGGATGAAGGCTGTAGGAGAGGCAGGAGAGACGATGCTGCTGATGGTGTTAAACAGCAACTTGGGGTTCCCTTAGCTCTGGGACACCAGGCTGGAAAAATAGGAAACCCTGGCGCCTCTGACTGCAGAGTTAAAAGATGACAGAAGATCCTTTAGGTGCAGCAGATGGACGTGGAGATGGGTTTTCTTCCACAAACGCTCAATTTTTCTGCATTGGCGCTTCAGGCAGGCTGCGAAGGCTGTCATTCAACCAGGAAGTAGGGTTCACTGCAGGAACTGATCTGATTAGACAACAGATGTTGTCCAGAATGGAGAGGCAGTGCTCGTTAAACTGAGAAGTTAAGGAATCTGGGTCATTATCAGAAGAACAGGGTGGATCAAAAGCAGCAGAAAAATTGCTAGCTGTGCTCTCATTAAGAAAACGAGAACCAACCATACGGCGAGCAGGAGGTGGGGACACAGAAACTGACAAGTTAAAGAAAATGCAATGGTGATTCAATTCAATTCAATTCAATTCAAAAATACTTTATTAATCCCAGAGGGAAATTGATCTGAAATATAAACGTCCTCAGGACAAACACTGTCAGCATTTAGACTCAGGGTACAAACAAGGTCTAAAGTGTGTCCCCTGGTGAGTGTGGGGCCAGAAACATGCTGGGTAAAGCTGAAAGTGTCCATAAGGCTGGAGAAATTCATGGCAAAGAGATCAGAGGGATCATCAAAGTGGATGTTAAAGTCACCAACAATCACCAGTCTGGACAGCTTCACAGTGGAGGATAGGAAGTCACTAAACTCCTGAAGGAAAGAACTGTTTGGACCAGGTGGACGATAGACCACAGCACAGTAGAACGGGTCCTTACGTCCGACTTTAATCAGCTGCAGTTCAAAGGAAGCAAAGTGACCAGAGGTTGTAGAGCTACATGGAAGATGGTCTCTGAAAACAACAGCTAGGCCTCCACCACGACTAGAACCCCGAGGCTGGCTAAGAAAAGAATAACCAGTCGAGCAAAGTTCAATCAGAGCAGAATAATCAGATGTTTGCTGCCAAACTTCAGTCAGAAACAGAAAATCCAGGTTTTTTAGAGAGAATTAGATCATTGAGCAGGAAAGACTTATTGTTAACAGAGCGGGAATTTAATAGAGCTCTGAACTGTTCTTCCAGGAGCAAGGAAAGAGAATGATAATCTGTGCATGTGCACGAGGACTGACCAATCATAAATCTTGGCCAGGCCAATGAGAAAGGTACAGCTGTAGACCTGGAGACTGCTGATTTACACCAGCTTCTGCTGCAGATTCATGCTTCTACTGGAGATGCCGCAGGCGTCAAGCTGCAGTCTGCGGGTCAGCAGCCATCAGGCATTTTGGCTCATCCTTCTTTTGACAAATATAGTCAGCGGGAGCTTGGACTACCATCTCGTTAACATGCTCTATGGCTCATCTAAACTTCTTTCAGTGACGCGGGGAGCAGAAGTTCTTAATATCCCTTTATTTATTCTTTTCAAATGAATTTTACACATCAAAGAAATTTGGGCCATTTTAATCATACTGATTAATCATTGTAACTAATAAAATAGTTTATATTTTCTTCCCTTTAATATATATACATATACTGTATATACCCTCTAAAGAGAGGGTTGTTTGCAGTAAAGGTTTTTGGGGGCTTCTAAAATATAAACAGTGTTGTTCCAATGTAATAATCTTGATTTTTGATTTTACTCATTCCTCCTTTTTCTCTTTTCATGGTCCAGGTCACTGAGGCAGCATCCCTGATGGGGATGTACAGTACAATCTCTTCTCAGCCACTTTTATTTATTCCTTTGGTAAAGCCTCTTTCACACCGAATGCAGTATGGATGTGATCCGGTTTCCGTATGGCTTCCACATAGATCAACAATCATCAGGTCCAATCAGAGCATTCATGCCAGCTGTGAATCAGCATGGATATGGATGCAGAGTTCTGGAAAGCGTCCTCAAGGTTTTCTGGATGCTGAGTAAGGATCATCATGAAGGCAAAGAAATGACATGAGCTCAACAGGACGTGAGACATATAGTATTTCAGCGAGAAGCATTTGGTGTATTTCAAAATGAACCCTGTGTCACATTGTTTTTTTGGGCTACATTTTTGTTACTAATGATGAGGATATCAGTTCATGTTAGTATAGTTCAAGTATAGTTTCAAACTGATTGTTGAATTTCTAATTATCAGGTACTCTTGTGAGAGCAGATATCTGGAGATGTTCAGCACTTGAACAGCAGTCGGCATACTGCCTCCGTAGGGCCTTCGGTGTGAAAATGTTATGAGTTGTTACTTTGTATTCAGGTTTTTGTTTCTGGTACTGGTTGTCTGATCATCTCTGTTTCTGTGTTTTGTGCAGGTCAGCAGCAGCTCCTTCCAGGTGCCCTGTACCCCTGTGGACCTCTCCGGAGTGTCGCAGCTGACTGCAATTGCCCAATTACCACCCTTGCTTAAGCCACTGTTTTCCCAGCCCTCAGTGTGGCATTGTTTTTTCTATACTGCCTAATAGATTCAGTGTGCCTTTGTGTTTGTGACGTCTGATTAGTTATTCCCCACTGTGTGTGGTGATTTTTGGTTATTAAATACCCTGAACCAGAACCAAGGCTGGTTATTCCTGCAATTGGGTTACTGCCTGAACCCCACTGTGATAGAAACAGGCTAAAGCTAGTCTGTCTAGAAAAATACAGTTAGTAAGCATCCAGGGGGTATTCTGACTACGCAAACCTACTCAGCTGGCTACACTGGACCTGTCCCAGATGACCCAGCTCCTCACCCCATTTCTCAGGCTGAGCCCAATCACCCTGTAGAGGAAACACTTTTTGGCCATTTGTATTTACAGTTGCAAGAAAAATGATGTGAACCCTTTGGAATTATTTGAATTTCTGCAAAAACTTGTCAAACAACATAATCTGATCTTCTTATGAGGCCAAACAAAAGACAGTCACACTCCACTTAAATTATTACCACAAACACCATAAACACCATATAAGCATTCACAGTGCTGGTGCAAGTATGGGAACCCCTAGGCCATGATCTCCAAGTGCTAATTGGAATCAGTTGTCAGCTGTTGTGATTTGAAATGTATGTTTATATACTGTAATTAAATAATTTAATTACCTGATTTTGTATATTTATACAATCTAAATAATCAATCAGAAGTGGTTGTTTTTATCATCAGGGAGTTTACTTAAACACTTTGTATTGACTGAGAGACAAGAAAGAGAGAGAGTTGGGATCGTTTAAGAATCTTTAATTTCTATAATTATAAATTCTTACAATCTACCAGGACTATCTCAATGATGAATGCATATCATTCAGATGTGTCGTGTTGGTGTGTGTGGGTGTGTTTTGTTCAGAATCTCTAGGCTGAGTAGGGGATCTGGTTGTTATGACTAGGCTACCACGAGGCTTCGATTGCTGATGACATGAGCCGCCATTTTGCCGTACCTTAGATGGAGTCTCCCATGTAGATCAGGAATTGCCAGGTTCCACGACCTCGGTTGTACTGGAGCTGGTGAAACAGCGGTCACAGCACACAACGCCCGACTGAGGATAACTCCGTTAGTGGTTGGCAGACGTCAGCAAGTTCACTCTTATTTTGAAAGAACGTTGTCTCTTTGGTATAAACGACAGAAAATCTCAAGCTTGACAGATTTCAGCTCAAAGTAGGAAGTACATCTGGCCAGTCTGCACTTCTTAATGATGACGATGGAAATCCTTAGGAACTCGGATGTCCTGGAGCTGAGTTTAACAAGTAACTGCTTAAAGTGGAACTTAGCGTGGAACTGACTTAAAATGGCGTTGCCTTCTTTTTATATCTCCCAGTTGTTTATGAATCTTAGTAAACCGGATTGGACTACTGTCATAAACAAACCAGATTCTGCCCTACCACAGGCGAAAGTTCTGATTGGTTGAAAACAATGTGTCATGCGTTTCCATGGTAATGCATATCAGTCTGTCTGGTGCAGCCCTGTTTATTAATTTAAACACATAACTCATGACATCTTTATTTCACAGATCATTCACCTGATTATTAATGATCAACAAATGCTTTGATTAGCTTATCACAAATAAAGTACTTTGATTAGTCACTGAAAAACGTTCTTCTTCTGTTCTTCTGTCTCTTCTCCTGGAATGTAAACATACTGAACCAAGCGTCCGACCTTGGCGGTGTTACTGTGTGAAGGGCAGCTGTTATAGGCAGACCATTATAAACTTCCTAACGCTACACAGCTAATTGGAGTCCAATCAATCAGATGAAATTGGATGTGTTGGTTTAAGCTACCCTGCCCTATAAAACACACACACACACACACACACACACACACACACACACCACTTTTATGTTTGCTTTTCTCAAGAAGCATTGCCTGCTGTGAACAATGCCTCTCATAAAAGAGCTCTCAGAAGATCTGAGATTAAGAATTGTTGACAAGCTAGAAAGTGTTATAAAAGTATCAGTCCACAGTCTGACTGTAGTCATTACCCAAAGCTTAGGACTGTATGCAAGGTTGTACCATTTATAAATTCAAATGTATGTATTAATATTATTCATCATATTTTCATGACATGATAAAATGAATAGTTTCACTTAAGTAGCCTCAATAACCTGAAGCCATTAACATCCAAATCTCTGTCATAAACAAAGTGCTGAAAGTTCTCAAACCAGACTGGTATGGATGATGTCAGGACTCTACACCATGTATGGGTAACGAGAGGTTACCACTGTTGCACCGACACCAGCATTATTCAGATGCCTATATAGAGCCACTGGTAAGCATTTTTAATGATTATAGTTGCAGGGGCCCATGTGAAGTCAGAGATCATGTGCAGGTCGAAATATTTAGCTGTTTTGACCCGCTTTGTGGCTTCTCCCTATAAAATATATGGTGATGACATTTACTTCACATTAATGCATACATGTGTTTACAAATTGTGTATTTATTTGCATGTTTTCCCATCAGGTTATTTATACACACTGACAAACGACCATGCTCTCAAGTCCTTTCTCCACACTGCACTGCACTGTAGAAGCACCCAACTGTGTGAATAGACCAAATACAGCTGAGAATGAGGAGGGATTACATTCTACCTAATAGTTTGCAGATTATTCTCACTTATAAATTGAATATAGGGCAGACAAATGAAGCCTTTAATATTCTAAATACATATTTATAAAGCTGGCTGAGTAGTGGGATTTGCTCAACCATATAAATTCAAACAGCATTTGCCTTCTGACAATGAGTGGTAGGGAGAGAGTGATTTCTGGCAGACATGACCTTATTGTGGAGGTTAAGAAGCTATAAATGAATTTCATCTTGCCACATTCAAGCCTTTATGTAACAAAAATGTCTGCAGGGAGAAAAAGAAAATGCTCATTGTCAATTTTGCTCATGATCTGAATGCACTGAGTTAGAAAATGCATGGAGATCCATGCAGAGACACTAATTAACACTAATATGAATGTACCAGGGGAGCTTTGCATACAAGGCCACATATTCTAGTTTTGTTTTGGTGGAAGGGAGAACACAAGATGTTTTGTGGTCAGATTATCAAGCTGTGATTATGTTCAGAAATCTTTCTTTACCCTTGAATCAATTTGGACCAAGGATTAAATGAAGGATTCTGTATTCCTTGAATGAACTCAAGTCACCCTGTCACCTTTAATGTCAGAGTTTACAACTTAGATGATGTTAGGTTGGAAAATGATGAAGCTATGGTTGTTTAGAAGATAAAAGACACACTCACACTATATCACAAGATCTGTTAGTACTAGTTTTGTGTTGTTAATGACTCCCAGCTAATAGCACATTTCACCTATATATCTTGAACGCTGAGTTATAGCTTTTTTTTATGCTGGTGAATACTGGCTAAGGTTAGCTGTGCCACCTATTTCTAACTAGTTTGTAAGCTTAAAGATTAGCTGAAATGAATTTAAGCAACATTCTTCATAAAAACCAACACTTGTAGTAGGGATGTCCCGATCCGATCACATGATCGGAAATCGGCCCTGATCACGTGGTTTCAGACTGAACGGGACTCGGGCTTTACCCAAGCCCCGATCCAGAGTTGGATACTGGGTTCAAATTACAGGAGAGCAACTTCTCCTTAAAGGTTGTCAGGCTCCCCTGATGCCCTTAACTTACACACCCAGATGGAGTACGAGAGAGATCCAGTTTCTAGCTATATTTTATTATTTGGACTCAGCGTAGCAGGGATTCTTTCGAGCAGAGATGCAGAGAACGGCATGCAGACCGCTGATTATTCATGAACTCCAGCTGCTTTCTGCATACAGCCACAGTAACATTTTCTAAGTTTCTAAGTGGCGTCAGAAAAAATATATAATTAACACACAGTCATTTGTGTCCGTTCATTTTCTCTCTGGTAAGTTCCGTCTGTATTTGTGCGGTCAATAGATCAAATTGATCTGCTAGTTAAAAAGTTACTTGTGAGGTGAAAAAGAAGGAAGCAGGCAAGAGTTTTTCTGGAGGACTGGGAGAAGCAGGAAGATCAGAGAAGGACAGGACAGGAAGATAGGAAAACAAAAACCAAGAAAACAAAACAAAGTTCTTAAAACAAAATAAAATGTAGGAAGATTTATCCCACTATACTTTTGTACCTGTATAAACCAATAATTTATCAGCATGTAGTATTTATATAGTTGATACAGTTCAGATCATCTTCAAAACTCCGTCCCATGCCCAGGGACGTATCTAAGCATTTTGGGGGCCGAGGCAAAATAGACCCGTGCCAGGTAGTTTAAGTTGAAGTGCCATCTGTTTTTATATTAGACTTTTTATATTTGCAATAACGTCCAAAAGTGAAGAATTTATGTTATTTATTACTTGATTGTTCAAGCTACCTCACAGAAGTGATTGTTGTTAAACACACCAACAAACTGTTGTTAAAAATTAAAATAAAAAGGTAATTAAATAAAAAATAAAGAACATTCTGGAAGTGTTTCTTTTTCTTTCTTTATTTTTTAGGGTTAGGGTTAGGGTTTTTTATGTATCGAAAGTATCGGATCGGGACTCTGTATCATCAGATTCTCAAAATCAAATGACTCGAACTCGGGGGCAAAAAAACCTGATCGGGACATCCCTAACTTGTAGTATCATTCTCTAAACCTCTGCCCACAATGACAGCAAGCTACCAAGGAGATTTGTATAAAAAAGAGCTGTAATTCAGTTGTATCTTGAAAAAAGCACGACTGACATTTTATTAAGATCTCAGAAAGTGATATGAGTTTGTAAAAAGACTGTAATAGGATTCCTTTTAAATCATTTTGGCCTTGTGTAACAGAGAAAGTAGCTACTTGCCCACATGTTCCTGTGCACGGCTCGCCAAAAGCTACAGATGAGAATGTAATAAAAGTCAGCGCAGAAAATGGCTTCACGTCTGAGTAATACATAGAGGTTAAACGGGAAGGAATTGGCTTTAGATTGAAGTGATTTGTGTGTTTTAGCCTGCAGTTCCATCACTACAACTGAAATAATTCAATTATTTCAAACATCAGACCAGACTGAAGCAATTCCCAGTCATAATACACACACACACACACGCACACACACACACACACACCAACAGGCAGTCCATAGAAGATACCTTCTTTCTTTCATCTGTTCTGTGAGCATGAGGCTGGAAAGGATAAGTATGAGACCAAACACATTACTGGTTAAATCGCAGCAATTGCACTCCCCACCTTAGTGAGGGAGGGTAGGGGTGTTGGGGGAAGACAGATAAAAAGGAAGTGTGTGAGAATAAGTATAATGAGAACAGATTGCAGATCAGAAATTCAGAACACCACTGAATTAAATCGGTTTGGGATATTGGAATTGTTCAGGTAGTGTGTTTTAATAAGATGCAATGGATGGGTTTGTTGGTGTGTGTCAACATATAAGTGTGTGTGAGTGTACACTCATCATGAATGCTTTCCAACTAAGAATCAGCTGCATGTGCTATATACTTCATCATGAACCTAATGTATTGGTTGTGTATAAACATTGAATTGCATTCTGAAGACGAAACAATCACACAATTTTTAGCATTGTTATTTTCAACGTATGTTCATAACGTCTGACAGACTGGTCAGTTACTGCCGTCATCTCTGCACAAACTCCATCTAAACATTCACACTAGAAACAAATGTTATAATAATCTGTTTACAGTCTGTGTAATTTTGTGGGAAATGTTTAATTTTTGTTAGTTTAACATTTTTGTTGCAACAAAAAATGGATAGATGAATGTAAAAGCGAGTGGATGGATGGGTGGACAAACTGACTTGTCATTCAGAAATCAAATATTTACACATAATCTTTCCGATATGAAGCAGACATTTTTGTATGAAGATGCAATAAATCATATCTGAAAAATATAGAAAAAAATACAGAAGCTAAATGCCAAAAAGGTAATTAAAAAAAAAAAGAGCAGAAATGATTAACATTAAGAAATGTCAACATTAAAGGAAACAAAACTGTTTGCTAACATAAAAAATGAAGCCAACCTTTAAATGATAACTGTGGAATAGAAAAATGCACTTGTGATCATTTTTAAATGCATTCATATAATAAATGATCTGATCAGGAAAAAAAGGATAAAAACACAGTAATACATTTACAATTAGGGTCCCTTTATTAATGTTACTTGGTGAAATATTAAGCATTAATAAACTTAAATAAAGTGTTAACAACTGCTTAAACATATTATGTAACAATATGGGGATTTTTAATAAAGGGACCCTTTGTTTATTAAGGCTTAATAATGCAATAAAGGAACCCTTATTGTAAAATGTTGCCAAAACTGCAATATTTTGTTGAAGGTAACAGAATAAAACCAGCACATAACATTTACTGATAAAGAAAGAATGAAGCTTTAGCACTGGGCTCACATTTAGTAATGTCTTAAAAATGTTGCTATTTTCTTGTTGCAAAAACCAAAAAAATCTATTTCGATTCAAGTTAAACTGAAAATCTGAAACGTTTTTGTTTCTAAAATTTAATTTTCATAAAATTCATATTTTTTCATCATTACTCTGCCTCATTTAATTATTTTTTTATTTTATTAAATGTCTTGAATAAAACTTTACTTATACTGTCATGCCAGAGGTTTTGAGAAACGTAGTCAAAGAAAACAAAACTAACTCAACATCACTGTTTAACTCTGAGATTTAACCACAGCTGGAAACAAATGTCATTTCATAATGGAAGTCTGGTGGATTTTTCAGTAAACCTGTACTTAGCAAACATATGCAACCTCCAAATGAATGTTAATGTTACTTAATTAATAAGAGTTCAAACTTTGAAAGCCGTAGAGTCTGTGGAGATTTATTAGCCATTTAATCAGAGTTAATGATAGAAATGGGACTTTTGGACGTCTACGGTTAGCTCACAGCCAGCAACATCAAAGGAGCTGTTTGATGTCTCCAGAGTGAAGTAGCAGCTGATGTTTTACTTAGAAACTAATCAGATAAAAATGGAGAAAAACATGTTCAGAGACCAAATCACCTCTCAAAATACTTTTCAATGTTCTGTACTTTTTCCTTAGAAAATGAACACTGGACGCATACCTGGATAACAGCCCAGTCACCAGGGCTCTGCTGAATAAAATGAAGTGTTGAAATGACTGAGAAGAGCCAGTGCTCTGCCATCTGCATGTACCCTCTTCTCAGTAACACAACACCTAGGTTTGCAGAAAGACACGGTGAGCAGGGAGTCCACTTTGATTGTGTGTCACTGAACTATTATCAGAGTGATGGCTGCCATTTCTCCCACCTGACACCAGTGTGTGTGTGTGTGTGTGTGTGTGTGTGTGTGTGTGTGTGTGTGTGTGTGTGTGTGTGTGTGTGTGTGTGTGTGTGTGTGTGTGTGTGTGTGTGTGTGTGTTTTACACATATAGGACAGCATGAGACAGCGTGGTTTCATCAAATCCTTGCATTTTATTTCTTGGTTGAAGTAATGGTGAACAAAAAATGTGTATTTCATAAATAATGACATCTCTATAGTGTCTACGATAATGTTTTATCTTATCTTCGACCTATCTTTGGTCTGGGAGGTGTAACATATCATGATACAAGTCTTTTAAAACATGTTTAAGTGTTACAAGAGGAGATAAATGCTTGAATTTAAAGTTCGTGTTTGGAGACCAACATTCACAGTTCAGAGGCTCACGCTGGTGAGGAGACACCATTAGTTCTAGTAACACCTGGGCTCCCAAGGCCTGTTCTGACAGGATGGATGTTACGGGACCCTTAAGGATCCCAGTTGGATGATTGGAGGATTATTTAGGAGGATTGGAATGAACAAACTGATTTCAGTGGTGAAGGGTTAAATGAGTGAGTGAACCCACTACCAAGGATGAACTCAACTTTAAAAATCAGCTGTTCTAAATAAGCATGAAGGTCAGAAAGGAGCTCTAGGATGGGCACGAATAAAGGAACTGTAATGTAATGTGGAGGTAAAGTAGGGCAGGGCCAACGTTAGCAGCTGTCATATGGTCCATTTGAAATGTGAATTTTATTTAGCTTGTTATGTTATGTGACAGGTTAGAGCACAGTCTCATGTTAGAGTTTTGTCATGAAAACATTGAGATACCTCACATGCTGATGGGAGCTAAAAAATATACTTTTTTCCCAAAATAAAGAATAATTTTAATCACAACTGAGACCTACAATCGGTAGAAAAACCTCGTCCAATCAATGTGCACGTCCTGTTCTCACTGACTGGATAGAAATTCCTCCATCAAACTGTGTGTGTTTATTCATTTATTCATTGTGTGTGTGTGTGTGTGTGTGTGTGTGTGTGTGTGTGTGTGTGTGTGTGTGTGTGTGTGTGTGTGTGTGTGTGTGTGTGTGCGCACACACACACACACACACACACAGTCTGGAGCTCCCTAGTTGGGATGCTGCCCCCGCGACCCGGACCCGGATAAGCGGAGGAAGATGACGAGGACGGATCTCGGGGAAATTGTCTCTTCCCTCATCTTGTCTGCATCTGTTATGGCATCCTGGGGCACAATACCATATTTCCCGTTTCTAGTTTGGGTTTTCTGCAAATAACAATAGCCTAACTGCGGGCAACTGCCTGCCAAGATGGCAGCATTCAACTTTAACTGTTGCATGCTGGGAGAAATGACAACTCCTGGAGCTCTATGTAGGCCATGTGATAAATGTGTTTTGTCTTCTTTTGTCATGTTTCCTATGAACACACTAAAATTACAGCAGATAACCTTTACTTTTTACAACAGTTATGTCTTCATATGGACATGTCTACAACATATGATATCCACAAGCATGTGAGGATGTGCTTCACTTGCCAACAGACACCAGAATTAAAATAAAAAATTAAACAAGCATGAACTCTAATGCGATATCTTCACCCATCGTCACCCGCAAGCTACACTTGTAGGGAAATCTGTCCCACTTAAATGCCAACGTTTAGCCACTCCCCCTGCTGCGTCCGTCTGCTCTCGTCTCTTTTCCAGGTGAGGCACTTCTCAACTCGAACACAGCCATTGACTCAGCGTAATACATGTGACAACTTTTGTTTCTATGCATGCCTGTAGCTATCGTCCATATATTGTTATCTACTGTAGGTGAAATCCTCTTTATATCGTTATATTGACTTTGTGTGATATCGTCCAGCCCTAACTCACTCACTCATGCATTCACTCACTCACGCCATCGCGGCACCTCCGATGGGCCGAGCCACCACACCCTCATCTGTTCCAGACAGCGCTGCCGCATCTTCTCCGGTGGGCTGTCATTCCTCATCTCTGCTTCAGCCGGCGCCAACGCGGCACCTCCGATGGGCCGAGCCACCACACCTCCACCTGGTCCAGATAGCACTACCGGTGTATTCCCCGCACTTCCGATGAGCCGTACTCGCCAACGACGTCGCAACCGTCGCCAGCCCCACCTACCATCATCTCCAGCTCAGTCCGAGCTCCAGCCTGTCCAGGAGGCTCTGGTCCAGCCTGTCCAAGAGGCTCCGGTCCAGCCTCTCCAAGAGGCTCCGGTCCAGCCTGTCCAAGAGGCTCCGCCTTTGTCTCTGCCTCCAGTCACGTCAGCCCCGCCTGTCCAAGAGGCTTCCCCTGCAGCGGCTCTACCTCCAGTCACGTCAACCCCGCCTGTCCAAGAGGCTTCCCCTGCAGCGGCTCCACCTCCATTCACGTCAGCCCCGCCTGTCCAAGTGGCTCCGCCTGCAGCGGCTCCACCTCCAGTCACGTCAGCCCCGCCTGTCCAAGTGGCTCCGCCTGCAGCGGCTCCGCCTCCAGTCACGTCAGCCCCGCCTGTCCAAGAGGCTTCCCCTGCAGCGGCTCCGCCTCCATTCACATCAGCCCCGCCTGTCCAAATGGCTTCCCCTGCAGCGGCTCCGCCTCCAGTCATGTCAGCCCCGCCTGTCCAAGTGGCTCCGACTGCAGCGGCTCCGCCTCCAGTCACATCAGTCCCGTCTGTCGAAGTGGCTCCGCCTGCAGCGGCTCCGCCTCCAGTCACGTCAGCCCCGCCTGTCCAAGAGGCTGCACCCCGGTGCACCAGCCCGTCCTGGAGGCTTCGCCTGCAGAGTCTTCGTCCCCTTCGCCTGCAGAGTCTTTGTCCCTTTCGCCTGCAGAGTCTTTGTCCCTTTCGCCTGCAGAGTCTTCGTCCCCTTCGCCTGCAGTCTTCGTCCCCTTCACCTGCAGAGTCTTTGTCCCTTTCGCCTGCAGAGTCTTCGTCCCTTCATCGTCCTCCTCCAGTGTCTTCGTCCCTTCCTCGTCCTCCTCTTCGTCCTCCTCCTCCAGCATCCCTCAGTCTTCCTCCTCCAGAGTCGTCATTCCCCAGACTCCCCTGGTCCCTGTCCCCTTGTCTTTTTTTTTTTTTTTTGGGGGGGGGGGGGGGGGGGGTACTGTCATGGTCTGCGTCTGCATCTCCCTCATGTGCCTCCTTGTGTTCTCCATCCCCCTCCACGATCCCTTATGTGTCTCCTTGTGTTCCTCATGTGTCCCCTTGTCTGCAGCCCCTCCAGGTTCTCCCCCCAGGTATTCCCCCCAAGTCCTGTGCTCCCGTTGGTCTCCCCTAGTCACCCCTCTGTAGATTTTCTTTAGGTTCAGCTTTTCATTTNGCCTCCAGTCACGTCAGTCCCGTCTGTCGAAGTGGCTCCGCCTGCAGCGGCTCCGCCTGCAGCGGCTCTGCCTCCATTCACGTCAGCCCCGCCTGTCCAAGTGGCTTCCCTTACAGCGGCTCCACCTCCATTCACGTCAGCCCCGCCTGTCCAAGTGGCTCCGCCTGCAGCGGCTCCGCCTCCAGTCACGTCAGCCCCGCCTGTCCAAGTGGCTCCGCCTGCAGCGGCTCCACCTCCAGTCACGTCAGCCCCACCTGTCCAAGTGGCTCCGCCTGCAGCGGCTCCGCCTCCTGTCACGTCAGCCCCGCCTGTCCAAGAGGCTTCCCCTACAGCGGCTCCACCTCCAGTCACGTCAGCCCCGCCTGTCCAAGTGGCTCCGCCTGCAGCGGCTCCGCCTCCAGTCACGTCAGCCCTGTCTGTCCAAGAGGCTTCCCCTGCAGGGGCTCCGCCTCCATTCACATCAGCCCCGCCTGTCCAAATGGCTTCCCCTGCAGCGGCTCCGCCTCCAGTCATGTCAGCCCCGCCTGTCCAAGTGGCTCCGACTGCAGCGGCTCCGCCTCCAGTCACGTCAGCCCCGCCTGTCCAAGAGGCTGCACCCCGGTGCACCAGCCCGTCCTGGAGGCTTCGCCTGCAGAGTCTTTGTCCCTTTCGCCTGCAGAGTCTTCGTCCCCTTCGCCTGCAGTCTTCGTCCCCTTCACCTGCAGAGTCTTTGTCCCTTTCGCCTGCAGAGTCTTCGTCCCTTCCTCGTCCTCCTCCAGTGTCTTCGTCCCTTCCTCGTCCTCCTCTTCGTCCTCCTCCTCCAGCATCCCTCAGTCTTCCTCCTCCAGAGTCGTCATTCCCCAGACTCCCCTGGTCCCTGTCCCCTTGTCTTTTTTTTTTTTGGGAAAGGGGGGGGGGGAGGTACTGTCATGGTCTGCGTCTGCATCTCCCTCATGTGCCTCCTTGTGTTCTCCATCCCCCTCCACGATCCCTTATGTGTCTCCTTGTGTTCCTCATGTGTCCCCTTGTCTGCAGCCCCTCCAGGTTCTCCCCCCAGGTATTCCCCCCAAGTCCTGTGCTCCCGTTGGTCTCCCCTAGTCACCCCTCTGTAGATTTTCTTTAGGTTCAGCTTTTCATTTAATTAGTCGCTTTTAGTGTGTTTTTTTTCCCCACCGTTTTTTTAGTTCTCCTCCCTCCTTTGATCATTATTTATCTTGCTCTTCTTGTCCTTAGGTTTTGTGTTTATTCATAGGTCATGTTATTTTCCCCTCCTCAACTCACTTTGCTCTCCCTGATTAGTTAACTGATTTCACTAGGTTTCTCTCCCCACGCACCTGCAGCTCATCTTCCACTCATCCGGCCCCACTGTATTTAACCCTGTCTGCAGCTTAGTGTGGTGTTGGTTCATTTTTAGTGTCAACCTCGTCTTGTCCCCCCTCTCTAGGTTTTGATATTAGGATTTTTGGATTTTGGTTTTTGGCTCTTTGCCTATTTGGATTTACTCCTTAATAAAGGATTTTACGTTTTTTTCCCCCACCTCCTGCCTCATGTTTCTGGTTCTGCATCTTGGGTCCTAGCCTTCCTCCAAACCCACATCCTGACAGGCAGGGCCCTTGTTGTTGTGCACCTGATGGTTTTTGGCATTTATCACCTTTATTCTTCTTCTTCCGTGGACGTTAACGCGTGCACCCTCCCAAATTATACATCAAAATAAGCGGCTCGACAGTGGGAGGTGTACTTTTTGGTTTTTTAAGCAATCCGTTTTACAATGGCAAAAAAAATTGCAAACAAAGTGTGTGCCACTCTAAATTTGTATTATTATCAATTAAATATGCGCATAATTTTTTAAATTTGTTTATTGTCTTATATTTAAGGAGGATAAAACCACTTGAGATTAAGCATCTCGTTTAAAGATGAGCAGAGGAGGAAAGTAACGACTTCAATTTATTCACGTTACTGTAATTGAGTAGCTTTTTTTGTGTATTAATACTTTTTAAGTCGTTTTGACAATCTGTACTTTTACTTTTACTTGAGTATGTTTTTTAAACAGAATTGGCATTCGTTACATTTTAAATCACATCCGTTACTGAGTAAAAATAAATTGTAGCTTAATGAATAAAAAATATTGCATGAGCACCGCGTCTAAACTGTGGGGAGGAGGGTACACTTTAGATAATGAGGACAAACAGCCATTTTTACCACAGTTTTGCTCAAAAACATCAGTTCAGTCCCTGTGATCCACTCGCTGTTTACCTCCTCTCTCCCTCCTCTCTGGTTGTTTGGAACCTGCACCTTTGTGCACCGGTGTTACGCCATCAGAATTCTGCTCGGTTCGGTAGCCGGAATCGTTTCCGTGTTTGAAATGTGTTCCCCTACCGCTCTGCACCGCAGCGGCAAAATGATGTTTAGCGCTCATAACAAGCGGATTCTTAGCACTTTGCTCATAAAACAGAAGACCTGCAGGCCTCTGTGAGATAAAACATCCTGATACTGTTAAGTTGTAAACATTGTGCTCATCCCTGTGTCTGAACTCAAAAGATGCTTCTTGATGCCACAGATTTGTATGGAAGTGTATTACCGTCAGTGCGGGGAAAATAACTCTGGACCAGTATCTCGTAATCATGAGAAATGTTCTTGTTAAAACGTGATATAAACATCGTTTTAACGACAAAGTTTCTCGTTATTACGAGATACTTTCTTGTTAAAATTAGAAACTTTCTTGTTAAAACGTGATATATATCAAGTTTTAACCAGAAAATTTTTGGAAATAACATGTTCTATAACTTGTAATAATGACATGAATAATAACGGTAAAACGGCGACATCTCGCGAGGTGTTTGAGTCTCGTCAGGAAGAAACGGAGGGAGAAGAGATGGAGACTCCGATGGAACCACTTTGTGCCTTTTTAAGTCAACGTAACTTGTCTGAGGAATGTATTTCTGCAATGAGGAGAGACAAAGTAGGTGACACATTTTAGATGCTTAGCTTAACTGAAATTAGAATCGATTTAACACAGTTCTATGTTACTGAATGTGGAACCATCTACTGGTAATATTAACACCCAGTTTTAAATGACATTTACTTGAATTTTACATTTATTTTACTCATCTAAGCCTAATGTGTTCATAACCTATGCTTGTTATAATGATTATTCATATGTTTATTCACATTTTATTGTGTGGCACAACAGAGCGGTAACTTCAGAACATTCTATTAGCCTTCATGAGCAAGTTAATGACAGCTGCCTTTATCAGCTCCATTAATTCAGTCAACTACTGGCATGCTTTAATAGGTAAATATCTGATCTTATACTAACCTGTGCTCAGTGTGTTGAAAATGTATGTTAATTCAGTTAAAACAACAACTGTAAAAGGTAAAAATAACTACTTTATTTACATATTTGCATCTCTGAGGCCGAATGCATGGATGACAGCTGTCCAGCTCATCTCCAGTGATCTGACTCTAATCTCAAGACTTTGGGAGGAATCAGAACACCACAACGGTATTCATGGATGGAGACAGGGAACAATTGCATTCCCTTATTAGGGCATACTTTTCATTAGGGTTAAAACATCAAGAAATTTTGCTGTCACTCAGTGCTGTTGATGGAATAGTGATCAGCCTCCGGACACTTCAAAGGATTATCTCAACACTGAGGCTTCACAGAAGAAAAAACAAAAGTGACATTCTTGATGTTGCATTATTTCTTGTAAAACAGCTACAAACATTTGGAAAACTACATGGATACAAACTGCAACACCTTAGAAGCATACAGGAGGGGTTTGTTGTCACTCAGAATACAGTAAGACATTTGTTGAAAATTCTGGATCCCAGAGGGGTGGAGTTGAGGCAGCGCAATCGCCTCAGATGCCGACTATACCACAATCCTTACCTATACCACAAGGCTTGGAAGAGAGCAGCCAATGGTCTTCTGGGCTGTATTTATGACCCTCTGCAGCACCTTCCTGTCTGCAGCTGAGCACCCTACATACCATGTTGTCATGCCGTACGCTAGGACGCTCTCTATGGTGGCTCTGTAAAATGTCACCAACAGCCTCTCCTTCAAGTTGTTTCTCCTGAGCACTCTCAAGAAGTGGAGACGCTGCTGGGCCTTTTTTACCACCACCGTGGTATTTGCAGTCCAAGAGAGGTCATCGGATATCTGCACTCCCAGAAACCTCATGGCGTGTACCCTCTCCACACAGTTCCCATGGATGTAAAGTGGGGCCGGGTCTGCTCTACCTTTCCTGAAGCCCAGTACAAGTTCTTTAGTTTTTGTGATGTTAAGTGGGAGGTTGTTTACTGAGGACCATTTAGTCAGTCTGTTGACCTCATCCCTGTAGTCAGACTCAACCCCCCTTGAGATAAGTCCAACCACGGTGGTGTCGTCCGCGAACTTTAAGATGGTGTTTGAGGGATGGATCAGGGAGCAGTCGGATGTGTAGAGTGTAAACAATAGGGGACTCAGAACACATCCTTGTGGAGACCCGGTACTGAGTGTGATGGTGTTGGACAGGTGGGGGCCGAGTCTGACAGACTGTAGTCTGTTTGTCAGGAAGTCCTTAATCCAGAGGCAAATAGAGGTAGAAAGTCAGTTTCTGGACCAGGATCTCCGGGATGATGTAATTGAATGCTGGGCTAAAGTCCAGGAAGAGCATTCTCACGAAGCTTCCTCGGTGCTCCAGGTGACTCAGCACAGTGTGGAGCGCTATGGTGATAGTGTCCTCGGTGGAACGGTTTGCCCTGTATGCAAATTGATGGGAGTCCAGAGTGGGAGGCAGACAGGTTCTGATGTGCTGACAAATCAGTCTCTCAAAGCACTTCATCACTACAGGCGTAAGTGCAATAGGTCTGTAGTCATTTGGACTTCCCACCGCCTTCTTCTTGGCGATTGGGATGATGGTAGAGCTTTTTAGGCAGGGTGGGACAATGTTTTGCGACAGGCTAAGGTTGAAGATTCTTGTGAAGACTCTGGACAGTTGATCAGCACAAGCTCTTAGAGCCTTTCCATGTATTCCATCAGGACCTGCTGCCTTCCTCGGATTTACTGACCTCAGAACACTCCTCACTTGATGCTCCTGAAATGTCAGTATATCGGTGCTGGGAGCGGGTAGAAGTGGTGTGACAGTTAAGGGCCTGATTTTCTCAAAGCGGGCGAAAAAGCGGTTTAAATCCTCAGCCAGCGAGGCATCAGTCCCAGATGTCCCAAAACATTTGAGCTAGACACTGTGTTCAGCGTAGCTCGCTGTCAGCACGTATGCAAGGTGGACAGCAAGATGAAGATGTGGAGAAGGGTTTGAAGCACGTCGCAGAATGCGGGAAGATTCCTCTCACTGAAGCGAGTGTTTCCAATCCCTGTATAGAGAGAGATTTGATTATGCACAAGCAGGTGACCTGTCAACCTGGTCTCATGCATTTTGCTGGGTTCCTGAAACTTTTTACTGATTGGCTTAATGAGCTGAACTGAATGTTTACTTTGTGAAGTGCCTTGAGACGACTCTTGTCGTGGTTTGGTGCTATACAAATAAACCGAAATGAATAGCCTCTACCACTGGCTCTGTATACTTTGCAACATCGTGTCATGTTCCTGGGCAGAGGTGAGTCACACCATCTCCTCTCATCAGACTCTAAGCTAATTCTCCACAGGCGAGGAGCAGGGGGAGCGGCAGCTGCAGGAGATTTCCCAATCAGGGACGTGGGTTCAAAAGGAGGATGGAGACACATCACCTTGCCGGATGATTGCACCAGTTTAGGTAGCACCAGCCTTTGACCTTGATCTAGTTTGTTCGTGTTTTGACTCGTGTTTGACCATTGGATTTATGACCTCGGATTGTGTTTTTGGATTACGATTTGGATTATCCCTCACGCCTGGTTTTTGTTCCACTCAGGATCCTTATCATCTACTCACCTTCGCTTTCTCCGTTCTCTGGATAACACACATCACGTCCCATCCTCCTCCGCTGCTCCTATTTGGCATCCCTCTGCTACCTTGCCTCTCCTGGACCTCTCACCCTCTGCCCAGCATCCTTCCTGGCTTCCTCTCATCTCCTCATCAACCTGAGCACTTCAGAGACTCGAGCCGTATTGCTCATCCCACAGGACTTCCCTGTGCGGTTTCAGTTCCCATTTTTATATTAAAGACGTTTTACTTTACTGCTTGGACTACGTGTGTTGATTCTGCATGTCTTCGGTTAGGCACTTACCTCGAGTCATGACAGAATCATCCGGCCACACATCTAATCCAGCGGAATCAGCACTCGCGGATCTGGCTACCCGGATGTCCCAACAATAGCAGACACTTCCCGTCCTCATGGAGCAGCTGAATATCACCAACCAACGTTATCAATGTTTGGAGACCATCCTGCAGCAGCTTCAGGAGCAGCTCTCCTCTACAGCCTCGGGTTCCGTCCCCGCTCCAGCGACAGCTGCCGCTCCGGCGTTCGGAACAGAACCACACGCACACGCCTCGGGAGGTGTGGTTTCACCTGGACCGGAGGCGCTCGGCTCTCCGGAAATCACCCACTTCCGTTCGGCTCCTCCTTGGCAATGTCCGACCTTCTCTGGTGAATTCGAGGATTGCTTTGGGTTTCTGCTACAGTGCCGCCTAGCGTTTGAAGACTCCCCAAGGTCTTTTCCTACTGACTCAATGAAGATCTCGTTTATTGTTGGACTTCTTAGAGGCAAGGCACTTCGGTGGGCGGAGGCTAAGAGTAGAAATCCCAATTTCCTGTCGGGTTCGTACCCAGACATTCTGGAGGATTTTAAACTGACTTTTTGCAGTTCCGAGACCACCACTGACATCAGAAAAAGACTGTTGCACCTCTCGCAGGGAAGAAGGTCAGTGGCTGACATGTCTCTGGAGTTTAGGACCTTGGCTGCAATGACATCATGGGGAGACGATGCCCTTAAAGCGGCATTCATCGAAGCTCTGAACGATCGGGTAAAAAACCAGCTGGCTCTGTGCCCCGAGCCATCAACCCTGGACGGACTGATCTCATTATGCATCTCTATCGACAAGAGACATAGGGAGCTTCAGAAGACACCATTCAGGGATCTGTCACCACCTGCAGCACATCGTCCATCCCATAGGTCTCCTCCTCTGGACTCACCCGAGGAGCCCATGCAGGTGGGACGTTCCCACCTTACTCTGGAGGAGCGCCAACATCGTTACAGTAAAGGTTTGTGCCTTTACTGTGGAAAACCAGGACACATGGTGCACACCTTCCCTGTGGCGTCAAAAGGGCGTGCCCACCAGTAGTTCCGGGAGTTCTGGTGGGCAGTCATTCAGGTAAAGAAACCTCCCGTTTTCTTATTGACTGTGCTTTGACTGTTAACAGTCGTCGCCACCAGACGACTGCTCTAGTAGACTCAGGATGTGAACAGTCATTGTTGGACCCGCAACTGGTGCGGGATTGGGGACGGTCTACTGTTCCATTGCCGGAACCTTTAATGGTGTCCTCCCTGGATGGGAGGCCCCTGGCCACAATCACCCATCGGACCCAACCACTCCAGCTCCAGGTCTCAGGTAACCACACGGAGATTATCTCATTATTTGTGTTTCCCTCCCCGCAGAACCAAGTAGTTCTAGGCCATTCCTGGCTTAGGGTACACAACCCGTGTTTGGACTGGAGATCAAGCCGTGTGGGGACCTGGAGTCCGGAGTGTCATCTTACCTGCCTGACTTCTGCTTCCTCCGGATCTAAGGACTCTGAAAAGACTCTTGTGGAGCCGCCCAATCTCACCCAGGTACCAAGTGAGTACCATGACTTACAGCAAGTGTTCAGTAGAGATCAAGCAGCCACGTTGCCACCTCACTGTCCATTTGACATTGGAATCGACCTGTTGCCAGGAGCTTTGCTCCCAACCAGCCGCCTCTACAGTCTGTCCAAACCTGAACAGGACAGTATGAGGAAATACATTACCGAGGCCTTGGCCAATGGCATAATCAGGCCATCCACCTCGCCTCTGGGAGCTGGTTTTTTCTTCGTGGCCAAAAAGGACGGGTCGCTTTGCCCTTGTATTGATTACAGGGGTTTAAATCAAATAACGGTGAAGGACAAGTACCCGCTCCCTCTACTTTCATCTACCTTTGAACCTGTGCAAGATGCCACCGTTTTTACGCGGTTGGATCTCTGCAAAGCATATCACCCGGTCAGAGTCCGCCAAGTTGACTAATGGAAGACAGCTTTTAAGACACCCCTGGGGCACTTTGAATATATGGTGATGCCCTTTGGCCTCACTAATGCTCCAGCGGTGTTTCAGAGACTCGTGAACTCAGTGTTGGAGGACTACATTAATGACTTTGTATCTGTATATCTTGATGATATCTTGATTTTTTTCTAGGTACATTGATCAACACCAGAAACATGTTCGGATGGTACTCCAACGGCTGTTGGAGAACAGACTATTTGTAAAAGCCGAGAAATGTGAATTTCATGTTTCAGTAGTTAAGTTTCTTGGTTTTGTTTTAGAAAGTGGACGGCTGAGGGCGGATCCAGACAAGGTCCAAGCAGTGACTGAGTGGCCTACCCCTGCCACCAGGAAATAACTGCAGCGGTTTCTTGGCTTTGCAAACTTTTACAGACGGTTTATCTGCAATTATAGCCAGACAGCAGCCCCTCTGACAGCTCTAACCTCTGTTGTTAAGCCCTTTTCCTGGTCTCCAGAAGCCGAAGCCGCATTTAGGACTCTGAAGAGGAGGTTCACCGAGGCCCCAGTTCTCTCCAGACCAGACCTCAAGCAGCAGTTCACTGTGGAGGTGGACGCCTCTGACACCGGGGTTGGTGCAGTCCTGTCTCAGGTATCCCCAGAAGACCACAAACTTCATCCGTGTGTCTTCTTCTCATGGCGCTTGACATCCACCGAGAGCAGGTATGACGTGGGGGACAGGGAGTTACTGGCAGTAAAACTGGCTTTGGAGGAGTGGAGACATTGGCTGGAGGGGGCTGAACTACCATTTATCATTTGGACTGATCATAAAAACCTGATCTATCTCAAGGAGGCAAAGAGACTGAACTCTCGACAGTATAGGTGGTCTTTGTTGTTCTCCCGCTTTAACTTTGTTTTGTCCTATAGACCAGGATCAAATAACACAAAGCCTGACGCTCTGTCTCGCCAGCACTCCTCTGAAGATGAGACGGCTCCTAGCACCATCTTGCCTGCCTCCTGCATCGTTGCTGGAGTAACCTGGCCCATAAGAGACCAGGTCCTGGAGGCCCTTAAGGTGGATCCTGGCCCAGGTAATGGACCCTCCAACAGACTGTTTGTTCTCCAGGCACTACGAGGAAAGGTTATTCACTGGGCTCACACCGGGAGGTTCTCAATCCACCCTGGAGTAGGATGTACTGTGGCTCTGATCAGGCGATCTTTCTGGTGGCCCTCCCTCTACAGAGACGTGAAGGAGTATATGTCGGTCTGCCACATCTGTGCCCAACAAAAAGGTACCAATCAGTCTCCAGCAGGCCTACTCTGTTCCCTACCAGTGCCGTCCCGTCCTTGGTCCCATATTGCCTTGGACTTTGTTTGTGGGTTGCCACCTTCGCATGGTTTTAGTGTCATTTTAACTGTTGTGGACAGGTTCTCCAAGGCCTGTCATCTGGTGCCGCTAAAGGCCCTCCCTACATCTGCCGTCACGGCCCAGCTTTTAATTAAACATGTCTTTCGTCTGCATGGGATCCCAACAGAGATCCTCTCTGACCGAGGCCCCCAGTTCGTGTCTCGTGTCTGGAGGGAGTTTGCCACCGCCTTGGGAGCCCAGGTGGCTCTGACCTCGGGGTTTCATCCGCAGACCAACGGACAATGCAAGCGGATGAACCAAGAGTTGGGCGCCATGCTTTGCTGCATCTGCGCCACCAACCCGTCCACCTGGAGTGAGCATTTGGCTTGGGTCGAGTATGCCCATAATAGCCATGTCTCCTCCGCCACAGGTCAGTCTCCCTTCGAGTCCTCCCTCGTATATCAGCCCTCTCTGTTCCCCCTTCATACAGATGCCACCATCACCACTCCTCAGTTCCTTCGTCGGGCCCGCCGCACCTGGATCACTACGAGGTCGGCTCTTCAGCGGACCGCGGAAAGGAATCAGCGACTGGCTGACCGACACCGTCGTCCTGCTTCCACCTACTCTCCCGGTCAAATGGTCTGGCTGTCGTCCGAAGATGTCCCGCTGAAGGCGACCACCAGGAAGTTCTCTCCTAGGTTCCTTGGTCCCTTCAAGGTCGTGGCGGTCCCTAGCCCGAAGACCGTGCGGTTGGAACTCCCGTCGTCTCTTCGGATCCATCCCGTGTTCCATGTCTCCCTGGTTAAACCCATCGTTTCCAGCCCTCTGTGCCCGGTTCTGGCTCCGCCTCCTCCTGCTCAGCTCTACAAAGGGGGGCTGGTATACAAGGTTCGGCGCATCCTTGACTCTTGCCCCCATGGTCGGGGTCTTCAATATTTGGTGGACTGGGAGGGGTACGGTCCGGAGGAACGCTCCTGGATTCCCCGGTCCAACATCGAGGACCCCTCTCTCATCTCGGACTTCGAGGCCTCCAGATCCGGTGCTGGGACGCCAGGGGGCGTCCGTTGAGGGGGGGGCACTGTCATGTTCCTGGGCAGAGGTGAGTCACACCATCTCCTCTCACCAGACTAAGCTAATTCTCCACAGGTGAGGAGCAGGGGGAGCGGCAGCTGCAGGAGATTTCCCAATCAGGGACGCGGGTTCAAAAGGAAAATGGAGACACATCACCTTGCCGGATGATTGCACCAGTTTAGGTAGCACCAGCCTTTGACCTTGATCTAGTTTGTTCGTGTTTTGACTCGTGTTTGACCATTGGATTTATGACCTCGGATTGTGTTTTTGGATTACGATTTGGATTATCCCTCACACCTGGTTTTTGTTCCACTCAGGATCCTCTCCTCATCTACTCACCTTCGCTGTCTTCGTTCCCTGGATAACACACATCACGTCCCATCCTCCTCCGCTGCTCCTATTTGGCTTCCCTCTGCTACCTCGCCTCTCCTGGACCTCTCACCCTCTGCCCAGCGTCTTTCCTGGCTTCCTCTCATCTCCTCATCAACCTGAGCACTTCAGAGACTCGAGCCGTATTGCTCATCCCACAGGACTTCCCTGTGCGGTTTCAGTTCCCGTTTTTATAATAAAGACATTTTACTTTACTGCTTGGACTACGTGTGTTGACTCTGCATGTCTTGGGTTAGGCACTTACCTCGAGTCATGACACATGGATGTTTTATCTTCACAAATAACACAAGCCTGGAGGAGTTCAGCCATGTGGTGAAGTTGTTAAGTTATGGTTAGCATCTACTAGCCGAGACGCTCTCTGCATTTTCCTTGACACTAAAACAACAACAGCCTTCCCCGTTGTGAGTCAAGATGGGTGAGTCCATGAATATTAAGACACAATGTGATATAGATCTGTCAGGTTTTTAAAATTGTAGAGTTTCACCGCATATTTTCTATCAGAAGCAAATGCAGGCGATAGGTGTAGGAGACAATTTACATGTTCAGGCTGCATGAAAAACTCAGAGTGACTGATTATAATCAGAAAAAAATCCTTAAAAATGTTTTTGTTTTTCAGTGATGCACACCTTTAAGCTTGTTGGAAAGGGATCGGGTTAAAAGCTGAAATAGTAGCCTACATGGTAAGAAAATTTAAATTGACATAGTTAGCTTGCCATGTGAAGCATTCCTGTCTGAGTAAATAACAGCATTTCTCTCACATTCTGTTTTCTCTGGAAGGACCTTCATAACAACTTTAATAGTTCAGCCTGCTGCCCATTTGTACGAAGTATCAAGAAAACGCTTTATGACTTCACTTAGGTCATCATTTAACAGTAGAAAACAGATTTTTACAGGTGCTTTAAATGAAATGATGGTTCTTAAGATATTTTCAAGAGGCAAAGAAGTGAAGTAGACCTTTCACAAACTAAATAGAAATTCATAGTCATGTTTAAACTGGTTAGTGCAAATATGAAAAAAGAGCTAAACAAACAATAAAACCCCAAATGGAAGGAAACACACCTCATGTGTAAGACGACAGTACAAACCACAAAAAGGAGGCTATCACGAATGCCCAAGGACGTCCTCACATGGAGGACGCTCATTCATTAACATACCACGTATAAATAGATGATCCAGGTCCAGCAGAACCAGGAAGAGAGCATGAGGGGATAATCAGAACATTGAGGTTTCTTATGAATACATGTCTGCACACATATGTCTGTGTGTGTGTGTGTGTGTGTGTGTGTGTGTGTGTGTGTGTGTGTGTGTGTGTGTGTGTGTGTGTGTGTGTGTGTGTCCGCTCTTGCATACATGCATAAAGGGCCTTTTGAAGAGCTCTAGATTGAGTCCTCTTGAGGCTTCGTCTTTCCGTATCTGGCACTGCTGGAAGAGTTTTTTCTCACATTGGAGTAATGACTGCAGGAGATGCATGTGCTGAGGGAAGACATAAAAATGTAACAGAAAAAAGGACAAAGATGAAGGAAACAGTAGAAGCGCTGTAGAAAACAACGCCATTCTGCTAATATTCCAAATGAATGTGCTATCTTAGCTGAATATTAGCATTGTGTCTAGTGCCATCCTCCGGGAGATGAGTTCGGCTGATACCTTTGAGATTCAGGAAATTAATACTTGGCAGCTTATTTGGGTCCACTGAACGCTTCCCAACTGTTTTCACAGGTAGTCCATAGATGTGATGATGCCGAATGATATTGGCTCTGTGAATACAAGACTCACTTAATGATTACTGAAGAGAAACAAGGACAAAGGGTGAAACTGGGATATTTTATTATTAGTGTTATTATAACAGTACAAAGGCTTTGACATACACACAAACACACACACACACACACACACACACACACACACACACACACACACACACAGTCAAGTGAAAGAAATATAACAGAAAAAGAAAATAGCAGTCATGTTGTTATCCAACTCTTCCATCTGGAGATAAGTTAAAGGGGCCCTTTCATTTAAAATCCACTTTTTCCATGTGATACTTTTATTTCCTCATGAAAATACCCCCAAACCTGTTTTTGGCTGCATTCATGCATTTTCCTGTCTCAACTGCAAATTTTCTAATTTTTTCAGAAAAGCCTGAAAAAGACTTGATGAAAAACGAATTACATCATCAGGCCCTGATCCTCCCCATGAAGCTAGTCTGTGATCCGGAACCTTCCTCCTGTGGAAGTAGGTCACTAACGCCCACTTTATCTGAGTTGCAGGCATAGAGTGGTTGATTTCATGCTGTCACAGATGACTGCTTTAAACTTACATCAGTATCAGAATGGATATTCTGACAAATTACTGTGTTTCTGTGTTCAGTTCATTTTATAATCTGTCATATACATTGCTTAATTACAAGTGAATTTACTGACTAAATTAAATGGTAAAAAATAAAATAAAATTAAATAATGAATTGTTGGGTTTTCTTGATGGTTTTTGATTCATATTTGCAACCTGTGTGTAAAACAAGATAATCAAAATATTACAAGCTTGTTTGTGTAAAATACTGGCTAGTTCAGTGTCAATTTTGGATATTTGGCCTTATACTGCCCACAATAAAAGGCCACCCTTGAATCTGCAGTTTTTTTTTTTTTTTTTTTTTTTTTTTTTTTGGGGGT
>SSNQ01034661.1:1579012-1597620 GCA_006942095.1 Nothobranchius kuhntae
AGAGTCCCTAATGACCTTCTGACTCACAGTGATGCAGGGGACTGTTCTGGTCCTGCTTGACCTGACTGCAGCCTTTGACACTGTTGACCATCACCTGCTACTGGAGAGGCTGAGAGACTGGGTGGGCCTATCAGGAACTGCTCTGGAGTGGTTCTCCTCTTATCTTTCTGAGTGCTCCTTTTCTGTGACCGTCTCCAAGTTTAGGTCCTCCACCACGTCCCACAAGGTTCTGTGCTGGGGCCTCTGCTCTTCCTCCTCTATCTGCTTCCTCTTCAGCACATCCTGAGCTCCTTCAAAGGAATCTCCTACCATCTTTATGCAGATGAAATCCAACTGTACATCTCCTTTAAGCCCCATGAGATGTCTAAGCTGCAGCTGTTACACACCTGCTTCGACTCTATCAAAACCTGAATGGCTGGGAGCTTTCTTCAGCTGAATAAAGATAAGACTGAGATCCTCATCTGTGCCCCAGACAAGCTGGTTCCCAAAGTCAGAGACTCTCTTGGTCAGCTTGCTTCTCATACCAAACCTTCCGTAAGGAATCTTGGCGTGACCTTTGACCCAGCTCTCACCCTGGATTCTCATGTCAGTTCTCTTGTTCGCTCTTCCTTCTTCCATCTCAGGAACATTGCTAAGCTGAGTCCCATTCTGTCCTGCTCTGAACTTGAGACAGTTATCCACACCTTCATCTCCTCATGCTTAGACTACTGTAGCTCTCTTTTCATGTGTTTGAGCAGAACCTCCCTGAACCGTCTACAGGTGGTTCAGAACGCCTGTGCTCAGCTTCTGACCAAGTCCTCCAAACACACCCACATCACCCCGCTTCTCCTCCAGCTTCATTGGCTGCCAGTCAACTTCATGGTTCATTTCAAGATCCTGGATCTGGTCTATAGGGCGTTAAGCTTGGTTTATGCTTGACGCATTTACTTTCCGCTTGATGATGCGGCTTGCGGATGTAACGCGCCTCACAACTTGCAGCGTTTATGGTTCGTGCGGCTTGTCTCTGCGGTGAGCCAATTTTCTCCCAAACTGAACAGGGCAGCATGGAGCTCTACGGCATGCATCCAACACTACACCATAGTAGAAGTAAAAATTACTGTTGTTTACAACATGGCATTCCAGCATTTTTAACAGCGTCCTCGTCTTTTCCGACAGTGCGAGCTATTTCTCTCCATGAATTATTAAAAACATGTTGATCATGGGGATCTTTGAGAGCTGAATCATACAAATGTCTGTATTTACGAACCTCTCCCATACTAGTTCTTGCCGGTCCGCCATGTTTTTCCGCATCCGACCGTCCGCGTGGTTAGAAATTTTCCTAGGTGTGCATTGCGGAGGCGTGGGGGAAGGGCATGGTTGTTAAAATGACGCAATTTCGCCGTGCGGAGCCGTGCGGACCTCACGGACGTGTCAAGCATAAACCAACCTTTACATGGACAAGCACCATCTTTCATTGGTGATCTTCTCAGTCCCTACACCACCAGCAGGTCCCTGAGGTCCAGTGATCAAAGCCTACTGGTTGTGCAGCGCACCAGGCTAAAGACCAAAGGTGACAGATCATTTGCTGCTGTGGCCCCCAGACTCTGGAACTCTCTCCCCCTGAGCCTGAGATCAGTGGACTCCTTTAAAAAACAGCTGAAGACTCACTTGTTCAAAGTGGTTTTTGTTTGACCTTCTTCACCACTCCCTTTATTCTGCTCTCCCCACCTTTTCCACCTTCTTCAGGCTCCACTGATTTTCCTCTTTCCTATTCACTCTCTCTCTTTCTTAACATTTTTTAATCACAATTATCTATTTGTTGCTCATTTTAAATATATTTTTAACCATTTTCTAAATATTTTTTTATATTTTTACATTTTTGTTTTTGTGAAGCACCTTGTGATTTTTATCTTGAGAGGCGCTATAGAAATGATATTTTCTTCTTTCTTCTTCTTCATTATTATCATGAGCTAATGAACTAAAATAACATAACTCACTAGAGCAAAATTGAGACAATGGTCATTTAAAGCTTCTCCAGATCACTAAAAGGTTAACCGACCTGGAATAAAACTGCTGTAGGCTACCTGGCTTGTAAAAGGTTTTCATTTGCTTTGAGGTGTAATATGAGGAAGGCAGCAAAAGGTAGTTTGTTTTGCTGATCGCTTCACCACTGGGTAAATCCTCCAGGTTGAATGAAAAGTCCAATTTCTAAACTATATGGGTCATAACCTAAAGGAAGATGTATTTTTTATGATATTGTGTCTGTGCCTGCTCATTTTAAGCCTTAGTAAACTCACCTTCATCCACCATGTAGTGGAGCAAAACATTTCCTGTGTCCCATTTGAGTTTCGCAGAACTTGAGGGTCACATGAGTGAAACCCAGCAATGCTGTCTCAGCATCATCACTCTGCCATGAGCCAATGTTCTCTGAACGTCTGTAAAAGGGAAGTAATTACTACCTTTCCATTTGAACTCTGTCACTCTTCATATTGTTTTCAATTGCTCTTTCATGCTTATTTGCTACTATAAATTCTCTGGAGGCTTTGCATTTCCACCAAGATTCGGTTTAGCCTCATGGCTGTTACTTTTATAATAATTGAATTGTTATAATTGGCAGAAACCAAGAGAAAATACAATCAACTCCATGCATGTGAGTGTGAGCAGAAGTGGGTCAGTGATGTTTGTGCAGTGGAGCTAGCTGATGTCATTAACTATTGTGAGACAAAGCAAGACTAAAACAACATGTTTGACGACAGTTTTTGACAAAGCAGCTACTGTAATGAGCCCTAGATTTCACTAATGACTGTTCTGGGATGTAACACACAGAGAGAGAGAGAGAGAGAGAGAGAGAGAGAGAGAGAGAGAGAGAGAGAGAGAGAGAGAGAGAGAGAGAGAGAGAGATCTTACAGACCAGTATATGAACTAACTTTCTGTTACCTGGCTGTAAAACCAGTGGTTTCACTGGGAATCTCCTTTTTCCTGTGTCAGAGTGTGTGTTCATAAATCTGTGTTTACCATTCTAATTAGATATGTCTGATCATGCTGGAGTGCCAGGAAGCACTTTAATAATTAGCTCAAGATCATTTGTTTATTACATTTTCAGAGTTACAGTGTCACCTCCATTAAATGATGGCACCCGTGGAACGATCACTGCAGCTAAACATCTGCTACGCAGGTTACTGGTTCAGTAATTTAACGTTTGCTAAAGGATCTTTTTACAAGCCACAGCTTTTAATAAGTGAATATAATAAAGGATTTCCTGGTTAATTTCAAAACAGTAAAACAAGAAAGCCTGTATTTTGGGTCAGAGGATTTTTGTAAGAAGTAATTAAGTTTTGTGCTTTTTTTCTCCTCCTTGAACCGTCACCTTATTGTGGTGGAGGAGTTTGAGTGCCCTAATGATCCTAGGAGCCATGTTGTCTGGGGCACTTTGTGCCCCTGGTAGGGTCTCCCATGACAAATTGGTCTTAGGTGAAGGGTGAGACAAAGAACGGTTCAGAGGATCTTTCATGGATGCACAATCAAAGAGTCGGAGTACCCGGCCCGGATGGTTGCCGGGGTCGCACCCTGGAGCCAGGCCTGGGGTTGGGGCCCGTGAGCGAGCGCCTGGTGGCCGGGCTTTCGCCCATGGGACCCAGCCGGGCCCAGTCCGAACCGGATACGTGGACTCATCCAACTGTGGACCCACCACCCGCAGGTGGAACATGAAGGGTCCGGTGCAGTGTGGATTGGGTGGCAGACCGAGGCAGGAGCCTTGGCGGTCCGATCCCCAGACAAGAAAACTGGTTTTTGGGACATGGAATGTCACCTCGCTGGCGGGGAATGAGCAGGAGCTTGTGGCAGAGGTCGAGCGGTACCGGCTAGATATAGTCGGACTCACCTCGACACATAGCATTGAATCTGGAACCCAAGTCATTGAGAGGGGTTGGGCACTCTCCTCTGCTGGAGTTGCTCCGGGTGAGAGGCGGAGGGCTGGGGTTGGCTTTTTGTTAGCCCCAAGAATCTCTGCCTGTGTGCTGGGGTTTACCCCGGGGGATGAAAGGGTAGCTTCCCTGCGCCTTCGGGTCGGGGAATGGGTCCTGACTGTTGTTTGTGCTTGGGGCCAAATATCAGTTCAGAGTATCCACCCTTTTTGGAGTCGATGGGACAAGTGCTAGATAGTGCTCCATCAGGGGACTCCACTGTCCTTCTGGGGGACTTCAATGCTCATGTGGACAATGACAGCATGACCTGGAGGGGTGTGACTACGGATGGGTACCTTTGACATTTGAATCGATCCGGTACTAATTCCTGGTACCTACGAATTGATACCGGTACTTAACGGTACCAATTTTCGATACTTTTGAGTGTTTAATCATAAAAGAGAATTAAAAATATTAAATATATATTTTTCTCAATTTATAACCATATTTGATAAATATCACGATAAATAGCATACAACTGTTTGTATTTTAACATCGTCCTTGTAGTTTTATATGTTGATAATTAAACTGAAGCAAACATCTTTACTGTGAACTAAATTTACTGTGTATCTTCTTTCCTTTGGCCGTCTTTGTTCATTTGATTTTTCCTACTGGGAAGTTAGAATTTCCGAGGAGAAAGCGAACGCACCATTAGATGATAACAATGGTGGCATAGGAAGCTAACATATCAAGCTAACGTTATCTTAAACAGTTTATTTAACTGCTGGAGCAGATTTAAACAATGATGCCTCACACTTAGATCGTTGTCACTGGTTTCATCTTCACCCAATCACCCGTCGCATTTAGTAAAGTGAAGCCAAACTTTAGAGCGTGTTCATGTTCTTCTAGTCGGAATTTCGGAGTTCCGAGGAGAAAGCGAACGCACCATTAGCGGAACGGAAGCTAACATATCAAGCTAACGTTATCTTAAACATTTTATTTACTTACCAGAGCAGATTGATGAGGATGTCTCACTTAGATCGTTGTCGCTGGTTTCATCATCACCCAGTTACCCATCACATTTAGTGAAGTGGACCCAAGCTTTAGCTTTCGTTCTTTCTACCATGCTGCTCTGTTTACAACTGGCTCGCAGCGACCGATGACATAACGCTCTTGCGCATGCGCAGCTGTCTAGGCAAGTTCTCGTTGTGGAGGACGGGTACCGAACGAGGCACCGTTTCAAATGAAGTGAATCGGTGCTCGGTCGGTACTGTGGAATTCGGTCGGTACCTTAAAAAGTACCAAATTCGGTACCCATCCCTAGGTGTGACTGGGAGGAACGACCCGCCTGATCTGAACTCTAGTGGTGTTTCGTTATTGGACTTCTGTGCAAGCTGCAGTTTGGCCATAACGAACACCATGTTCGAACATAAGGATGCCCATCGGTACACTTGTTACCAGGGCAGCCTAGGTCGCAGGTCGATGATAGACTTTGTAGTCGTATCATCTGGCCTGCGGCCGTATGTTTTGGACACCCGAGTGAAGAGAGGAGTGGCACTGTCAACTGATCACCACCTGGTGGTGAGTTGGATCAGATGGCAGGGGAAGATGCCGCGTGGACCTGGTAGACCCAAATGCATAGTGAGGGTCTGCTGGGAACGCCTGGCAGAAGAACCTGTCAAGACGGTCTTCAACTCCCACCTCCGGCAGAGCTTTGACCGTGTCCCGAGAGCAGTGGGGGACATTGACATAGAGTGGGCCATGTTCCACTCTGCGATTGTTGAGGCAGCTGTTGCTAGCTGTAGTCGCAAGGTGGCCAGTGCCAGTCGTGTTGGTGACCCCCGTACCCACTGGTGGACACCAGAGGTGCGGGAAGTTGTCAGGCTGAAGATGGAGGCCTACAGGGCGTGGCTGGTCTGCAGGTCTCCGGAGGCAGAAGACAGGTTCCGGATAGCCAAGCGGGGTACAGCAGTGCAGTTGCCGAGGCAACATCTCAGGCGTGGGAGGAGATTGGTATGGCCATGGAGAAAGACTATCGATCGGGTCCAAAGAGGTTCTGGCAAACTGTCCGGCGCCTCAGTAGAGGAAGGCAGCAACTTGCTCACACTGTTTACAGTGGGGGTGGGGAGCTGCTGACATCAACTGGGGCTATAAACCGACAGTGGAAGGAATACTTTGAGGAGCTCCTCAATCCCACCTACGCGCAGGAGAAACCAGAGCAGGGAGGCCTAGGGATGGACTGTCCAATCACAGGGGCAGAAGTTGCTGAGGTGGTCAAACAACTACACAGCGGCGGAGCCCCGGGGGCGGATGTCATGGTCTGTGTCTGTGTCTCTTTGTGTTCCTCTTGTGTCCCCTGGTCTTCAGCCCTCCAGATATTCCCTCTCAGGTCCTGTGTTCCTTCAGTCTCCCCACCATAATTTCCATAGGTCTATTATTCCAGTTTTGTGTGTGTGTGTGTGTGTGTGTGTGTGTGTGTGTGTGTGTGTGTGTGTGTGTGTGTGTGTGTGTGTGTGTGTTTATGTCCTCCTCCAGCTAGGTGTGTGTGTGTGTGTGTGTGTGTGTGTGTGTGTGTGTGTGTGTGTGTGTGTGTGTGTGTGTGTGTGTGTGTGTGTGTGTGTGTGTGTGTGTGTGTGTGTGTCCTTTCCCAGTTAGGTCTGGTGTCCTCTCCTGCTCCACCTCCCTGATTAGTTATCACTTTCATCTGGTTCTCTCCCCTCACACCTGCAGCTCATCATCCCCCATTATGCCCCAGTGTATTGAAGCCCTGTCTTGTCTCAGTGTCTTGTCGGTCCATTGTTATATTGTTGTCAGCGTTTGCTCATGCTCTAGTGAGCTTTGTGCCTCGTCCCAGTTTTGTGCTCTGGGTGAGCTTTTGTTTCTTCTGGACTTTTGGCTCACTGCCATTTGGATTTATTTTTGTTCTTCCTACAATAAAAGGATTTTTACTTTACATATCAACTCCTGCCTCATGTCATCCTGGGTATCTGCATTTTTGGGTCCAAACCATCCCCATAACGTGACAGCGGATGAGATTTGTCCTGGGTATCTCAAGGCTATGGATGTTGTAGGGCTGTCGTGGTTGACACGTCTCTGCAACATTGCGTGGTCATCGGGGGCAGTTCCTATGGAGTGGCAGACTGGGATGGTGGTCCCCATCTTTAAGAAGGGTGACCTGAGGGTGTGTTCCAACTATAGGGGATCACACTCCTCAGCCTTCCTGGAAAGGTCTACGCCAATGTACTGGAGAGGAGGGTCTGATTGATAGTTGAATCTCAGATTGAGGAGGAGCAATGTGGTTTTTGTCCTGGCCGTGGAACAATGGACCAGCTCTGTACCCTTGCAAGGGTGATGGAGGGGGCATGGGAGTTTGCCCAACCAGTCCACATGTGTTTTGTGGATTTGGAGAAGTGTTTTGTGGATTTGGAGAAGGCTTATGACCGTGTCCCAGGGGCACCCTGTGGGGGATGCTCCAGGAGTATGGGGTGGGTGGCTTTCTGTTAAGGGCCATTCCGTCCCTTTACCAGAGGAGCGTGAGTTTGGTCCGCATAGCCGGTAGTAAGTCGGACCTGTTCCCAGTGAGGGTTGGACTCCGCCAGGGCTGCCCTTTGTCACTGGTTCTGTTCATTGCCTTTATGGACAGAATTTCTAGGCGCAGCCGTGGTGTGGAGTGTGTCGAGTTTGTTGGCAGGAGAATCTCTTCTCTGCTTTTTGCGGATGATGTGGTCCTCCTAGCTTCATCCAGCTCTGACCTTCAGCTCTTGCTGGGTAAGTTTGCGGCTGAGTGTGAAGCGGCTGGGATGAGGATCAGCACCTCCAAATCTGTGACCATGGTTCTCGACCGGAAAAGGGTGGCTTGCTAACTCCGGGTTGGGACAGAGTTCCTACCTCAAGTGGAGGAGTTTAAGTATCTCGGGGTCTTGTTCACGAGTGAGGGTAGGAGGGATCGGGAGATCGACATGCGGATTGGTTCAGCGTCTGCAGTGATGCAGACGATGAGCCGATCTGTTGTGGTGAAGAGGGAGCTGAGCCAAAAAGCCAGGCTCTCGATTTACCGGTCGATCTATGTCCCAATCCTCACCTTTGGTCCTGAGCTTTGGGTAATGACCAAAAGAACGAGATTGCGGATACAAGCGGCCGAAATGAGTTTCCTTCGTAGAGGAATCCTTAGAGATAGGGTGAGGAGCTCGGACATTCGGGAGGGACTCGGAGTAGAACCGCTGCTCCTCCGGATCGAAAGGAGTCAGTTGAGGTAACTTCGGCATCTGGTCAGGATGCCTCCTGGACGCCTCCCTGGGGAGGTGTTTCGGGCATGTCCTGCCAGCAAGAGGCCCCCGGGTCGACCCAGGAAACGTTGGCAAGGTTACATCTCCAATCTGGTCTGGGAACGCCTTGGGTTCCTTCCGGAGGAGCTGATGGAGGTGGCCCGGGAGAGGACGGTCTGGAGCAGGGGCGGATTTAGGACTGAAAAAGATCCGGGGCTTGACACACATGCGCACACGCACGCGCACACGCGCGCACACATGTGACACGCACTAGTCAACATCATATATATATATATATCTTGTACCACATCATTTTTAATCTGAAGCTACAAATTAAGTATATTCAGGGCAGAGTGTTGTTCCTGTTAGCGTTTAGTGTGAGATGATAGTAAATATTCCCTTTCTTTCTCCAACAACTTTACCTGATAAGCTAACTTTAGGCAAACCATCAGCACAACAAATATTTTCAAATAAGACTCACAAACCTGAGTCAACACCAGTCTCATCAAAGCTGGGGTCCTGTCGTTGTACTTTTGGTCTAAAAAAACGTCCTTATGTCCATCTTCACTCGTGCGTTTCAGGCAGAGAGTGTAGAAGAAGCCAGCTGCTGAAGGGCTTCTTCTTCAGTGGTGGAGGCTCAGGCAGGCTGTATACAAACTACTGCCAGCTGCGCCCTCTCTGTTGGACTTTGGTACTGCATGTTACTTCCGCGATTTAGATCCGGGGCTTAACATGAAAGATCCGGGGCTTCAGCCCAAGTAGCCGGGCCTAACGCCGCCCCTGGTCTGGAGCTGCCTAGTTGGGATGCTGTCCCCACGACCCGGACCCGGATAAGCGGAGGAAGATGACGTAAATAAGTTTTAATAATTACATGATACCCTACGGAAAAATAAGACACATAAAAAGTGAACATTTTAAATCTGACTCCACTTCAGTTTTGCAACATTTTTTTTTGGCATTATCACAAAGTGTGAATGAAAAGAGAAAATATTTCCATTTTAGCTTTCGAAGGAAAACTTAGCTGTAAAATGTTGAAGTTTCTTTGACGCACACGTTTGTATGATATGGGGGAAGCACAGAACTGCAAAAGCAGGGAATACATTTTCTTCTTGAAGCAGCCATCTTTAGTTTTGATCACATCTCTGCAAACTCTGCAGCTTCAGCCTCAAACCAAACGCATCCCTAAAAGGTCTTAAGGGGTTGAGCTGACTGAGTTAGTCAAGAGATGAACGATAGCACATTATCTCTTTCTTTTTCTTCTGCAGTAATCTTTAAAAAACCTGGAGGTGTGCTTGTGGTCACTGTCAGTGTGTGACAGAGTTGGGATCTTTTATAAAACACCTGAAGGTACAACATGTCACTGGAAGATGAAGTGATATCTGTGTTGTTTTATTGTTACCAACTCTGTCGGAAACAAACACCTCACGAGATGGGGCTGTTGTTTACCATTTGGACAGTTGGTAGTTTGACACCTGGATTTTCCAGGCTGTGTGTCACATGGGAATGTTGGAATTCTCCATTATTTTCTAACTCTGCTGCTGAAATAAAATCTATCTGTTAGACATTAGAAGTCTTTTGGATCAAATAGAAAAAAAAAACATGAATAGAAAGCAGAAGCGACAAAATAAAAAGGTGACAGACAGGATTACTTCCAACAGAGCAAAACAAAACAACTCTCCTTTTACCAACGTGTTTACCTCCATGACATATAAAATACCCCAGCCCCAGTGGTGAGTCTGGAAATAGGCCCACTGCAATTTGCATGTAAACCAAACATGCTCATCTACCTGCAGCATCTGGCGCTGACTCACCTCGAGATGCAAAAAGCACTGTGAGAATCATGTCCTTTGACTTCTCAAGTGCCTTTAACACCATCCAGATGTGTCAACTGCAGCAGAAGATGATGGTCCAACAACACAGATGCTCTGTATGAGTAGGGCCAAAGCCACCTCCACCTCCTGAGGAGGCTAAGGTCCATGTGAATAAATTACCATCAGCTAAAATCCTTTTATCACTCAGTGGTTGGCTCTGTTATCCACTCTGCAGTGATCTGTTGAGGTGCAGGCAGCTCTGACCGAGACAGGAAGAGACTGAACAAGCTAGTTCAGAAAGTTAGCTTGGTTCTGGGCTGCCCACTGGAGATGTTGAGGAGATGTGTGAAAGGAGGATGCTGGTGAAGATGACCTCCATTTTAAAAAAACCTTCCTACCCACTACATTCCACTGTGGAGACCATGGACAACTCCTTCAGAGGCAGACTGAAACATCCCAGATGTAAAACAGAACACTACTGTCGGCCATTCATCCCTTCTGCAGTATGAGTGGATAACTCCTCAGTTTAACTGGTACTGGCATTATCCTGGTACACAATAACATCAATGTAATACTCAGTATGTGTTCAATATGTGTGTAATACCAGATTTACATGGTATGTCTATGTCCCTTCCATTATACTGCATAGTTCTGAAACCCAAGTTTTTTTTTATTTTTACTCATGGTTTTTAGTGGTCAAAGTTCACAATAATAACTTATTCTGCCAATGTATATATACTAGTACCTTTGTTATTATTTTTTCTTCAAATTATTCTCTTAAGTGTTTGTGCTGCTGTAACAAGTGAATTTCCTCACTGTGGGATCAATGAAGTCTATTCTCATGCTCCTCGCTGGACTCGTGAGATCACAAAATACCTCGAGACTTCAAAGGTCACGATTTGTTTATGCCATCCACCATTAAAACAAAAAGAAAGAGATCCCATTTGATATCACTGTTTGATGTCATACAGTATATGATGTTGTCCCACTCCACTGCCAGACTTAAAGCAAAGAAAATCACACTGCTGCACTTCTGGAATGATGCTGGAAGTAAATAACCGTTGTGTCACCTGTATTGGTGTAATCTACATAGATATGAAATTGCATCGCAGCAGAAGTCTTTTATTTTGAAAATAACCAAAGGATTTTACACCAAAACCATATGTGGTTCCAATTATCTTTTTCTTCCTGTGAGACTGGTGGGGCGATGCCCCAGCGCCCATGGACAAGCCGCCAGAGATAATTCGAGATTTTTGAGAATTTATGAAATTTTATTGAAGGTTTTGAGTATTGGGGTCTTGGGGTCAATTAAAATGCTTGGAAGAATGCACTAGTGCTGCGGAGACCAGAGACTGTGTTAACACTATGTAGTTTGTGGTTTTCATGGAGTTTATTTTATTTGGCAAGTTAAGAGAGGAAGCACTTCGGTTAATATGGCCGAGGATGGTTTGTTTTTCTCATTGCAGCTGTGTACCTCCTAGCTTCTGCTGAAAGATACTGATGGTGTGTTCAATGCACCTCGCAAAAATTAGACCATAGCAGGCAAAGTATGAAGTAATCAATATAACCTGTCATGGTCTGCGTCAGCCCCTTCCTTTATGTGCCTCCTGGTGTCCTCCATCCCTCTCTAGATTCCCTCTCGTGTCCCTTTGTTCCCCAGCTCCTCTTGTGCTCCACTCCAGGTTCTCCCCTTGTGCTCTCTTAGTGCCCTCATGTGTCCTTGCCTGCATCCCTGTTATGTGTCTTATGTTGTAGCCCTTTGGCGCCCTCATGTGTCCTTTTTCTGTGTGTCAGTTTAGTGTCTGATGTTATCTTTTTTACTATTTCCTCCCAGGCCAGCTCCAGCCTCATTGTCCCCAGCTCAGTGTGTGTATGTACTATGTCCTCCTCCAGCTAGTTTGTGTGAGTCCTTCCCTCTGTCTTTAGGAAATTGTTGTTTAGTTTTGTGTTAAGGTATTTGCCATCCTCTGTTTCTGTTTTCCCCATTGAGTTGATTAGTGTCACCTGCCTTCCCTCCAGCTGCTCACCCCACACACCTGCTTCCTGTTTCCCTGATTGCTCCTCCCAGTGTATTTAAGCCCTGTCTGTCTCTGTGTTCTTGTCGGTCCATTAATGTTGTGTTATTCTGTCAGTCTCGTCTCTTTGGATTACCAGTGTTCTTTGTCCCCTTGGATTCTGTAGAGTTTTGGATCTCCAGAGCTTTATCTGGAATTTTGGACTACTGGCCCCCTGCCTTGGAATTATTATTATTTTTTTGTTTCACCTTAAAATACAGGATTTTTCTTATCTTCATCCCTGCCTCCGTGTCATCCAGGGTACTGCATTTTGGGTCCACACCACCGTATCGTGACATAACCATGTTTTTTTACTGATGAGATGCATTCATCGAAAGTTACATTGTGATTTGGACATCCTCTGTATCCAATGCCCACTGATGCTACCGGTGTAGTCACATCGCCAATGCCGTCAATGAACTACCGGCTCAGATTGGTGAGTCTCTCCATCCCAACTGTGAACTGTGCAACTGATGGTGAACTACTGTATTATAACATTAGGTGGTACTCCGAGAGACTAGTATGTTCTGAGGTGGTACTTGTTATAACAAGTTTTAAGACACTGGTCAATAACATCAAACTCGTTACTCTGTAATTCAAAATGTGTTTTTGTACATATGTTTAGTTATTTGATGTCAACAACTTTTGTTCCTTCTGTTTAACAAACTTGTTAGCAGTAGTTGTCATCATGATGATTATCAAGACTAAATTTTGAATTTGGAAGGAAAATCTGTCATTTATTAGGAAAAACAACATCTGGCCTCACAACATTTCAATCACTTGTTAACACAAACAGCACAGCTTATAAAAACCTAATTAAGAGCTAATGGATGTTTGGAGCAATAAATGAGTGCAGATTCCCTATTCATCACTGTGTAAAAGCAGGCCACCATCAGGTCCACATGCAGAAAGCTGCTGATGAAGAAGCAGCCACTTCGTTGGAGTCGTGAGCCAGTGCACAGCTTCTGGCTCGTACAGAGCATGCTAAATATGCATCTGCAGCAAACTGGAGCACGACTGCTATACACAGGAATGTGTGTCACTTTGTCACTAGACCTAGCCCCGAGAGATGTGCTGCAAATCAGACACGCAATTTTCCCTCCAGTAGCGGAGAAAATACTTACATCTATTCCTTCAGAAGTCCTGCAGAGGGGGGATGCACCCCTCAGGTGTTTCTGCTTGACTGAACCTTTTTGATGGAATGTGTGGAAATGAATAACCTGTTTTTGTTGGCAAGATGATATGTTTTGTGTCTGTAAACATTCAGAACTCAAACCCCGAACGACTGTTTTGGGTTTAAACGCCTTCATCTTTTGAGCCAAACCCCCTGCCTGTACATGAACAAAGTAAGAATGATGTATCTGGCATTTGATTCATAAAATCTGATTCTATGTTTCTTCATCATTGTTCTTATGAAAACAGATCACCCAGAACCGTTGTTGCTGCTACCAATGATTTAACTAATTACTGCACCAGAAATGTGGTTCACTTCCTTTACTGGAAAACTGAAGCCACCACTACAGCTCAGAGATGGTTAATCAACTTAATGACTTTTTTTGTGAAAGTGAATTTGAATATATATATATTTTTTTTTTCTATAAGTGGCAGTGAAATAAATTGCTCCAATAAACAGGTACATTTTATAACTAATGAGTTATAATTTGAAGTGTTTGTAGATTTTAGTCATCGCAACAAAGACTGCCTGCTTGCATAATGTCAATCAGATGCAAACTGTTTCAGTCATCACTTTCTAACTAATTCCATTACCTTATCAGCAGACCAAGGTGCTAACCACAACCACAAAGCACATGATAAAAACAAAATTAGTGTTGTGGATCATTAAAAGAAAGATACAAGTTTAAAAAATCCTGAAAACATTATGAGAAAGTTGAAAAATAAATACAGGAAACTATCATAACCTGTCAATTGATGGAACTGGAGCTCTGCTTCATTTGGATCAGCAAGCTGAGACAACGGGGAAATGTCAAGGTGGATGGGTGTGTTTTTATGTAAACCAGAGATACTGTGAATCAATTACGATATGTCAAGGTATGTGTACACTAGATGTGGAACTACCTTCAGTTTCATTGTGCCCCCTCTACCTCCCTCAGGATTTCCATCAACTTTTTCATACAATGGTGTATATTCACCCCAAAGTGAAGGCTCAGGTGGCATCTAGCACCATCTTTGATCTGTATCCTCTGGGATTTTAATCATGAGACATCAAAAAAGACACAACCCTCCACTGTCTTTATGGGTGACCCTGCGAGGAAAGTTGACCATTGAGCAGGATTGATGGTTTATCCCTTGAGGTCCACATGGCAGGGGTGAGGTGGTGCGCACTCCTCACCAGTGGCATGGCCAGATCTTTTAAAATGGGGTGGCCCAGGTAGTGCACTTCTTTGTGCATGGGTGGCACCAATGGTTATGCTTTTAATTTTTACCCCAAGATTTTTGTGTAAAAGTCTGTTTAAAGGAAATTCTGTGGGGTGGCTAATCAGATTCCAAGGGTGGCATGTGCTACCCCAGGCCACCCTCTGGACACACCCCTGCTCCTCACCCCTGCCACATGGACCCAAGGGATAAACCATCAACCCTGCTCAATGGTCAACTTTCCTCATGGGGTCACACCCATTAGGACAGTGGGAGGGTTAAAAACTTCCACCACTACGTCACCTGCCCTATCAGGCAGGACAGGATGCTAGATCTCCACTATGGATCTATAGAGAAGGCCTACAAAGCTTTTTCACGTCCCCATTTGGGCTCTTCAGACCACATACAGTATGTGTTCATCTGGTGTCAATATACTGTATAAGACAATGCTGAAGAGAGAGAAGGTTGAGATAAAAAATGTGAAAATCTGGACCGATGACTTTGTGTCCTGTCTTCAGGAATGTTTTAACTGTATGCACTGAGATGTTTTCTCTTAGGCATGTGAGGATGACTTGGACATGTTGGTGGATGTAACCTGCTCATACATGGTTTTCTGTAGGGATATGATTGCACCCTGTAAGCGGGTTAGAATAAACCCAAGTAACAATCATTGGGTTACGAGACCAGTTAAGTCATGCCTACAAAAACGAACCACCTGGGTGACAGTGGCACAGGAGTTAAGTGCTCGCCTTATAATCGAAAGGTTGCAGGATTGAGCCTCGCTCAGTTTGTTGCTGTCATTGTGTCCTTGGGCAAGATACTTAACCCACTTTGCCTGCTGGTGGTGGTCGGAGGGACCGGTGGCACCAGTGCTCGGCAGCATCACCTCTGTCAGTGTGCCCCAGGACAGCTGTGGCTACATCTTAGCTCATCCCCACCAGCGTGTGAATGGGTGAATGACTTATTGTGTTGTGAAGTACCTTGGGGGTTCCAGGACTCTAGAAGGCACTATATCAAATATAGGCCATTTACCAAATATGGCTTTTAGACAGTAGTCAGAGTGTGGGCTGCAGGAAGCAACTGGAGAGTTGAAAAAGGAAATTGTGAAGGCTAATACACAAAAGGAAGTTGTAAAATAATGTGGCAGCAAATATGCTAGGTTCAACTTGGACAAGTATGAAAGTTATTGCTGGTCTAGGAAAAGAGGTACACAATACCAATATATTTTAGATCATTTCAACTCTGATGTGGCACTTGCTAATGCCCCGAATGGTTTTTACTGCTGGTTTTATTGAATGGATTTTAGCACAGGGAGCGAGAGTCTGAGGTTCAGGTATGCAGACACTGAACATTTCAAAACTGAGTTGCAGAGCATAAGGAAGCTCCTTTTGACAATTAAAATGAATAAGAGCCAGGGCCCAGATACCATACGTGGCTGCCTACTCAAGTCTTGTGCGTATGAATTAAATCCTGTCTTGCACCTTATTTTCAATTAATGTTTAAGGCTACAAACGGTGCCAAAACAGGGCCCAGATGTAGGCATGGGCGAGGAGGGGCAATGCCCCCATAAAAATAGTGACTGAACCCCCCCCAGTTGCGATGACATGCTGGCCAGCCACTGCACTTCGTTCTCTGTGTCTCAGTCACTTCACACGCTCCCAGCAGACAGACAGCAGCAGAACACAGAGACGAACCGTTGTTATCTGAGCTCAGCCACTGGTTGAAGTTTTCTTCTGTCGGTCACTGGAGTTATTTGGTTACTCTTTCTCAAGGTTTTAGTTTGCCTCGTTCTCTTCTTTCATTTGTTTTTGAAGTGAACCGGGTCGACATACGCAGGTTTCTGGTTTCCAAACCTAGCTACAGTGCTAAGCCACTAGCGGCAGAAGCCGGCTCATCGGCTCCTGCTTCTCAACTCACCACAACCAGTTGCACAAGCACCGCAGCCCCTCCTGCTGTCCCCGTCGCTACCAACCCAGCCATCGCTGTGGGTGACACAGGCCTGAACAGTAGCGTACCGTCCCAACCGACCGCTCTTGTTTTCCCCAAGCACCATTTTGGGATGGACATGCGCTCATTTTGCCCTACCTAGTATCGTGGGAGACCATGGCTGGAATATTCAGTAAAGCTGGATGTGTGCTTTTGTTTCCCATGTTGCAAATTTGGGGGGATCAATGAAAGGGATTTGGCTTTCACAAAACACGGATTTAATAATTGGAAAACAGCACTGGAAAAGGACAAGGTACTCACAAAGCATGCATCAAGTCAATGCCACATGAAAAAGCCTGGTCTGAAATGAAATTATTGAAACACTGGAAAAAATGGTAATAAAAAAGATCTAAGATAATTATGACAAAGCAGATTATGCTGGGTTTTGCATTAAAAGTGATGGAACTAGGGACAGATGTGGAGAATCAGTCAGTCTTGGTTAGATTTGTCTGTAATGGCATTCCAGAGGAGCACCTGAATGGTTTGCTTGACCTCAGTCAGTTAAATGCTGAATTCATTACCACCCAAATTCTTGAGCATCTCTCTGACTCAGGCTATAGTGCAGCTGAAATGATCAGTCAGTGCTGTGATGGAGCTTCTGTCAGGGGTGGGGTTCAGGCTTTACTGCAGAAGAAGGTAGGGAAGGATATTCCCTACATCCACTGCTACAACCACCAGCAGCACTTGGCAGTGGGCCATGCAATGCAGGCAGAGCCATGTGCAAAAACCTTTTTTGATCTATCAGGATCTCTACACTCATTTTTCCACCGTCATTATGTTTCACAGAACTATGACGTTCCCTCCCTGAAACGACTGTTGGAGATCAGGTGGACAAGCCACCATGATGTGACCTAGTGCCTTGTGGAAAATCAGGATGCTATTATGAGTATCCTGTCAGAGGTTACGGAGGACAGAGCTGCTGCTGTTGATATCTGTACAGAGGCATCAGGACTGCTGATGATGTTAAGGAGGCACAATTTCTTTGAAATAGGAAAATTCCTCCTAAAAGTTCTGGGTTCCTTGAAGTCTGCAAATTCTATGCTGCAGTCTCATTCTGTTGACCTGTGCTGTGCTTCAGAAGTAGTCAGTGCATCTCTGCAGGCTTTGAAGCAGAGGAGAGATGAGGAAAGTGAGACATTAACCAGCACACCAGCACCAGCTGATAAAAGACAAAAAAAAAAACAAGCTCACTGCTAACAGGCAGTGTTATAATGTCCACTGTGGGCCACGCAGAAGACTCCACAACTCCTAGCCAGGCTCTGAAAAGAGCTCTTCAACATTTTGGGCATAGTCATTGTAGAGATGGAAACAAGATTCTCCAAAAGCAATCTTGATCTCATGAAAGCAGTTAACTGCCTTCAACCTCAGTCTCCCTCTCTTCTGGATCCTGACATGTTAAGTCCTCTGCAGAAAATGACAGGAAGTGACAGTGACAAACTTTCCAATGAGAATCTTGTTGCAAAAATAATGTTGGAGAAAGAGTTCAAAAAGACTGATGATGATAACAGTGAAGAGTTTGTAGGCCTCTCCACCGTTTCTACATGGGTATAAGAATGCCTTTCCTCAGCTCCATCGCATGTATGTACCCTCCCTTGTGATTGGAATATCAGCAGCATCATGCGAGAGCTCTTTCTCCACTTTGTCTCGTGTCCTTACCCCGTTACGCCGTACTACGCTACATGAGAGAAAAAGAAATGCAGTCATTCTGGCTCACGAGAAGGCCATAACATCAGGCCTAGATATGGATGGGATTTGTTGGGACTTTTGCACAGAAAAGCAGACGGCTGATGCTGTAATGACTGATAAAAGCCATAAAGAAATAAAAACAACAACAATTCTAAAATATATAAGTCAAATAAAAAATTTAATTAAAAATGGAATGATAGACAGACAAGATAGATAAAATAGATTAAAGACATAATAAAGATAAAAATATTAAAAAATGAATAGAAAGAAAGAAAGAAAGAAAGAAAGAAAGAAAGAAAGAAAGAAAGAAAGAAAGAAAGAAAGAAAGAAAGAAAGAAAGAAAGAAAGAAAGAAAGAAAGAAAGAAAGAAAGAAAGAAAGAAAGAAAGAAAGAAAGAAAGAAAGAAAGAAAGAAAGAAAGAAAGAAAGAAAGAAAGATAGATAGATAGATAGATAGATAGATAGATAGATAGATAGATAGATAGATAGATAGATAGATAGATAGATAGATAGATAGATAGATAGATAGATAGATAGATAGATAGATAGATAG
>SSNQ01034661.1:1607098-1621480 GCA_006942095.1 Nothobranchius kuhntae
CATCATGGATCTGTGCGTCGGAGGACAAGTTGATGCGCCCCGCTCCACAGCAGCGATACACATCAGGCGCAAATAAAAGACAGAAAACATTAAAGGAAATGAACCGACATGAACGACCGCGTGTCAGTAGCTACGGTCTGGCACAGCGCGTTGCTGATCACAGAGAATGTGATCATACGATAATTCAATAGGGAGCGTGGTTTCACAGACGCGGAAGTGATAAGCGTCGGTGAAACGCCGGCTGCTCTAGGAAACCCCCGAGCCTTCGAGTGTCAACGAAGTGACACGGAAATGCCCGGCTTTCCAGAAGTAAGTAAGACAACTTACTATGAGCTGATAGTTCGTTGGATTGATTGGTAGGTTGGAAACTCTGATCATGAATCTGAAGAAACGATGACTGAGTGGTGAGCTGGAAAGGCGACTTCCGTTTGGTTTATAGCCGCAGTTTGTGACGTAGGTGCGACGTGGAGGGAATCCCCGCGAGGGGCATGCTGGGAGTCCCTACTTCGCGGATTTTCACCTATCGCGGCCAGGTCTGGAACGCATCTACCGCGATAAACGAGGGATTACTGTAGTTCATACACCCCCTACTGCTGCTCTCCAGAGTGTTCTGCAGCATAATCAGCACGTTCTCTTTGAACTTGATAGTGTAATGACCTGGCTGAGGTTGTAAGCCAGGTGCATTCTGGGTATTGTGTTATATGTGTTTCCTATCGTTCTGCTAGTTCCTATGTGCTGATTTGCGTGTTGTGTGAGTGTTATGTAAGCCACAGGGAAGGTGATGTGTGTTCTGTGGAGCGGGTTGAATTAGCATGGTTAACTGACACCGTGACTCTGTGTGGTAGGAGCATGATAGAGGATCATGTCTGTAGCGTTACAAAGTGTTAAAAAAAGCCTAATAAAGGTCTGCGTGAACCCCTACTGCCTCCTGCTGGTTGATTTGGGAACTATAACCCTGCCGCTGGGACGCTTGTACTTGTTTGTTATCACATTCCATCCGGCCACAAAAAGAGACCGGCCATTATTTACCTCTGCTGACTCTGACACCGGCCAAAATTGGAGACCCGGCCTTTAATTGAATACCGGCCTGTATTAGAGGATTTACGGTAGTTACATTTGAATGTTTGCTTCAGGTACTTGTGTTCTATTGTAGAAGCCAAATCAGCCAAAGAGGGGGTTCTGCCCTAGCCAAGAGCTTAGACAGGAACGATTCTCCGTATCTGAAGAATCCCTTTTGTCTGCTGTGGACTCCTAAGACCAAGGGAGTTTTTGAGGAATGCATGGGTGTGTTTGTGCCAATAAATGCTCTCCAGAGTTCTCAGCTTGGTGTGAGAGGAAACTAGCTCTTGTCTGGTGTGTTTGATTCTCACCCTCTGCGAAGTATCACGCTTTGCAGAGTATGTGTTTGTTGTCTGTTTAAGGGTTGTTTACAGTTTACCAAATTATGAATCTAATCCCTCTGGGTGTGCTTAGTATTTCTTTGAGGAAATATGGGAGTAATATTAGAAATTACCCAACATAAATGGTGCTGAAACCCGGGACAAGCAGAGCCCTTCAATGGGAGTTTGTCTTTGGAGAGCCGCACGGCGCCACTTCCTCATCAACGTCCAGGGGGCTGAATTGCCCCATCGGCCGGCTGTTTAGCTCTGCAGACGAACTTCCATTAACGGGCTCTCGCACATGGACTCAGGGCGAGTCTGCCACTCAAGAGGGAGAGAATGAGTACCTAAATTAAATTGCGCCCTTTTCTAGTAACTGGTTGACAGTGTGGTTTTAAAAAAAGAAAAGAAAAAGAGAATGTGCTGGTAGTGATTGTTTGCCATCCACGCACGAAAGACGTTTCGGGCCCCAGCTAAGGGCTGAACGGACAGCCGCCGGACCTTGTCCTGAACTCCGTTTGCCTCAGTTAAACCAGCGCTGCGTTAAAGCGGCCAACCACAGTGGGCACAGACACATGCTTTCTTTTGCAGCTGCCAACAGGAAGGACTTGACAGATTCTGTTTAGCTCTGTCTGCATGGAAGTGCATTGGGATGTTCTCGCAGCGAGTCCCGGCCTGCGCAGCCAGCTCGTCTTGGGTTTATTGAACATGTATGCGAAATGTATACTGGCTTGGATAGATGATAGCAACATGCCTGCGGCACTGCAATGAGAAGTGATGTGTAGCCACGTTAAAGTGGATAGCAATTTGAGAGAAGAGGAATGGGAGAGAGGTGTAATCGGTCTGTGTCTGCACACACAGACGCCCCACAATGAATAGAGAGGAAAAAACAAATGAGAGTGGGTCGTAATAGGGTTGGATGTGCATATCACTATGTAACCTCACTGACGCTTGTATTGTTTAAATATGTCATGGTGCAGAAAGGTACAATTAATCATCGTTATAATTGGCTAAAGGAATCCAAACCGTTCTAAAAATTCACCCCTTGTCATTCTGTGGTCTGTGTTTTCGTGGGTTGGTGGGCTGCGTCCCATTTCGGATTGTGCAGGACTGCTCTCTGTTGTCCTGTGGTGTTGTTATCGTTCGTTGCTGGAATCTGAGATATTGATGCTGGCTGTCCCATCGCGGACATCGGATGTCTGTGAAAATCTGTGCTAAAGTGTTAAAAACCCAGCTGTGAACTTTGCTTCAGCAGATATCTGTGTGTGTGTGTGAAGGTATACGTGTCTCCCTGTGTGTGAAAAGGGGCATGTATCTGGGTTTTTTTTGTGTGTGTGAATCCTGCAGGTTCTGTTCTAAGTGTGATTGTGTAGCTACAGTTCTGAAGCTTTGAGCCGGCTCTGTCTTTCTGTTTGTCTGTCTGTCTGTCTGTCTCTGTTCTGTGCATGTATGATAAAGTATGAATTTAGAGGTACTGGAAAAAGGAAACTAAAATTCTGAGACGGTGTGTTCAGGTGTGGGTGTGTGAGAGTGTGTGTGTGGAAAATAGAAACGGAGAAGTGGTGAATTGCTTCAGTGGCTGCCAAATATTATCTGAAAAAGTAATTTTAACATATGCCCTTGTCTGCAGTTTAATTGTATTTCTGACAATGTTTGCACTCCTTGGCGTGCTCCCAGCCTGTTTCACTAAACCAGTACGACTTAGATAGAATGGGGAATACTGCTTCTAAAGACAAGCTGGAGGGAGATAGAAAATTTATGTCCCGTAAGCACCCAGATAGTTTGAAATTTATGTAGGAATGGCGGAAGAAATACAAAGTTGTTGGAAGATTAAAAGGTTGACAATGGCATAACTTGGTTGATATATGCAACGTTAAAGTTGCATCAGCCACTGGCAAGAAGAAACTGATGAACCTGAGGAGGAAGCTGTTTATTACCAGCAGGGTAGCTACAGAGGGAAGTTTTAATCCCCAGAGGGGTGGTCGTAACAGCAACCAGAGACAGTGGTCCTCACTAGACCACTCACGGCCAATCGTTTGTTGGGCTTGTCGAGGTCATATGTCACGTGACTGTCCTTCCCAGTCAGATGGCCCAGATAACAGAAAGCCCAATAAGGGTCCCAAAAGAGGCAGGGGTTTCCAAACCGAGGAGCCGACCTAGCCGTGAGCCTGTCAATCCCCAACTAGAGCACACCCGATTCAGACGGAAGCAAAGAGATGACTATCAGCAATGCCTAAAACTGCTGATGGACAAACCACTCACTCGTCTCTGTCTAAACCTGTTTGGGTGGATGATCTGGTGACAGGAGAAAACAATTTCTCTGGTCATAGCATCAGACTGCCTGTTAAATCTTCTGGGCAGAGACCTCGTGTCAGTGCTAAAAATCTCTATTGTCCCCATAAAAGATGGCATGAGAGCTGTTCGTGTGGCTAAATATTGCTGTTATCTCCATGATTGTTCCACTCCAGTGTGTGACTGCTGTTAAACCCTTTGAAGTGACAAACTGACTTTGGTGTTGACGGAGGAGGAGGAGGATTAACTTAAACTAGATCCCTGCAATTTAATATTTTAACATAATTGCTACAGATTATTATAAAAATGATTCTTCTTATGTTTAAGACTTTGTAAATAGCATCATCAGCGTTTGTAATTTAAATCAGGATGTATTTATTCTGACACAGCTCTGATTTTACCAGACTCTGTTTTCTGTGGGAACGGATTAGCTGTGAGGTGGCTTATCTGTTTTTTTCTACTGGACTAAGGTTAAAAATAAAATTTTGACTCAAGATAGTCTCTATTTCACACGTGGTAGGCTGTTCCTTTCTGAAATGCAAACTTTAGCTTAGCTCAGCTCATGAAAGTTCTCAGTCCCATGTTTGCACTGACAGTCTAAACACCCCCAAACTAAATATTTCAACCTGGTTTATTTTATTGTTTAAGACTGATTAGGTAGATGTAGTTTAATTTTAACATTTGTCATTTGGTTTTGTTTTTTAAGAATGAGCTGATGTTATGAGACTTATTGTTAAAATTTTCCAGTGGGACCATCTGATACATATGGTCGTGGACAGGTGAAGGTCGTGTTGGCAGGCAGAGTTCTTGGCAAGGGTCAGGCATGGAAACGAGTCAGGAGGCTATGATACAGGCAGAGGTTGGAGTGCTGGAGAATTTACTGGCATGAGTGTTCAATAATCTGGAAGAGTGCTAGTGGTTGACTGAGGAATATATAGGTGGTGAGGCAGGTGCATGGCATGAGCTTGATGAGGGGACCAGGTGTGCTGCATGAAGGTTGATGAGGTGAATGATGGTGCATGGAGGTCAGGGCATGGCAGGATCGTGTGTGTGTGTGTGTGTGTGTGTGTGTGTGTGTGTGTGTGTGTGTGTGTGTGTGTGTGTGTGTGTGTGTGTGTGTGTGTGTGTGTGTGTGTGTGTGTGTGTTTACCTGCTCTTACATGTGGCAGCACAGACAACTCAATGACCTGAGGTCCTCTCCAGGTCTCAAGTCTAAAATGGGGGGAAGAAAGGTAATTAAATAAGCCTGTATTAAATAAACAGAGTCAAGCAAAGGCTTGTCAGGTCAACAAGGTTTACCTCATGTCTTGAACAAATGTGTTCAATATTATTACATTTTCAAATAATTGGATGTGCACTTGGCTTTACTCTGAAGATGCAATAAATGGCCTGTGAACCATTAACTCCATGAGATAGTAAATACACAATCCTGATTGCAAACCATGCTTTAGTTTCCACACTTTCATACAGCAAATATGTCAAATAATAACCTAATATTTTTAAAAAATACTAGAATGCCCTAGACTCAGATAAACGAGTGAAAATGGACAGGCAGACTAAATGAGCTTGTGTCCCAAAATCTGTTCACTGATACATGTTTCTTGTATTTTGTGTTTCTGTTTGCTGACACGTTCAGTGTTCTGCTGGTTTTTAACTAAAAGACTTGTGGTGCGCATTTCAGTGGTCAGAGGAACAGCAGACGCCTCCTCACAGTATGCACCTATGATAGACTGATCTGGGTCAGTTTGACGGAGAACAATTATTCCTTCTGCTCAGAGAGATTTCCCTTTGCACTCAGCTTGTGCTGCTGATAGAACCACAATACTGCTGTGCTTCAACCCAGTTCTCAAATACAGATCTTTTGTTTAAATGATACTGTCAGAAAGGGTTATAGTTATGGCAGTTTTACAAGATCCATTTGTAAAGTTACCCCACTCTTATTTTGGTGGTCCAGTGTGTGACATCACTTCCTCTAGATAGTCACTTCCTGTAAAGCCGTTTCTACCATTTTGTCCAAGCTGTTGGTGATGGCAGACAGCCTCGTGTGCGTTCATGACTGATATGTAAGTTTGGCCAACCGTAGCACCTCTATGGATACATAAATAACCTATGAGTTCATTCAGTTTCCTTTATGTCTGTCTGGACATATTGTTTGGATTATTTAGAGGGAGTTCCTACAGTTTAATTGGTATCAGTTGCTATTCTCGCTTGTAGTCCTCATTTCACTTCTCTTAATTTGTGTTATGTGTGCTAAATACTGGTTTATTTGAGTTTTATTCCATTTACTCCATGTGTATCCATCCATGACGTCAGTTCAGTTGAGGTGTGGTATAATGCCAGGCTAATTGGCAGCATGGTTTAGTAGTGTGGTACTTGCAACAGCAGTACCTTGGTTTGACCACCAGAGGTCCCTGGAGACCATATAATTTGTCAGTGCCTCTGAGGCTGGAAGTCACAATATTTACTCTGTGTAACCCTTGAATGTGCATCATTTGGGAATATATTTGTTTTTGCATAGTCTTTAATGTTTGCATATTTATTTCACCATTTGTACAGTCCTTTTACATCATTTGTATTTATTTTCCAGACCACACGGAACCACAGAAATGTACAGATGTCCATACTTCAACTGTCATTAAATACGTAAAACTGTCTCTCCGTGCCCTGCTCTCTGACCGGAGCCCTTATCTTGAAGATACTGTCAGATCAGCAAATAACTTCCAGAGTTTCCACTCTATCACANCAGCAGACGCCTCCTCACAGTATGCACCTATGATAGACTGATCTGGGTCAGTTTGACGGAGAACAATTATTCCTTCTGCTCAGAGAGATTTCCCTTTGCACTCAGCTTGTGCTGCTGATAGAACCACAATACTGCTGTGCTTCAACCCAGTTCTCAAATACAGATCTTTTGTTTAAATGATACTTTATTCAGCCTTAATCCAGCTGCAAGCTGGGACTCTGAAAAACATGTCACCCTTTCATTTTAATTATCTTCTTACTGACGATTCACATACCCACACAAAACACAAGGACCTTAAAGGAGGAGGTGAGGTGAGCTAGTTTATTAAGCAGAGGTGGGCAGGGATGGTGATGGTGTTTAAGAAAACTGTCTAAAAACAGGATAATAAAACAAATAAGACAAACCTCTGAGCCAATCAGCAGGTTTTTGACATCAATAGGGACAAACACAAACACGGGAGGACATGTGACCCAGAGTAAAATGTTCCTGACATCTAGAAGATAGTTTATGCCACAAATCAATCCACATACTTGGGAAAAAACCTTAAGTAAAACATCTGGTTTCTGTGTCCCTACCCATCAAGCCCTGAAAACCTTCTCTGAAAATATCCACAGATATGCTCATGATCACATCTTTAATATAGCTGGTCCCATTTACGGGAGCAACACCCAAATAAGAAATCTTCTGAAAAACTCTCGTTTCAGCGGCACGTGACTCTTGTAGAGTGTCCTGACTGTTGAGTTTGTTTTGTGCTTCCAACTTTGACATTTGGTCTTATATTTGAACTTTCATCTATGTGATAGACTTTATCTTTTCCCTTGGTATGAGTGTAGATAGACAGACAGACAAAGAGGTAAAGAGACCGGTGGATGGACAGAAGGGCAGTGGAATGGTTTACTTACAAGTTTTGCTGCATGCCAGTCCACACCGGTTTGTTCATGTTATCCACCATTTAACCAAAAAGAAGGAAATCCTGTTTGATGCCATATATGTTGTTCCTCTCCACTGCCAGGATTAGAGCCATAAAAACACACTCTTGCACCTCTCAAATGATGCTGGAAGCAAACAAGCTGTTACGTCACATGTACTGACACAATTGACATAGCTATGAAATCACATCACTGCAATAGTCTTTTATTTAGAAAATTACCGAAGGTTTCACACTGAAATTGTGTCTGATTTCCTGTCAACATGCCCCTGAAGTAGCTTGTGGCAAAAATGGAGCCCGATCCTATCTTTATCTACGCAATGAGCCGCTTTTGGGATGTGCCTGAAAATGTCCACATTGTGGCTGGTTTTAATTAGCCTTTTGACTATAATATTCTATTTGAAGCCATGACGTTCTGCTGCTGTTCCGCAGCACTGATGCTTCCAGTGTGGCACAGTGGTTATACTTGACATTGCAACACTGTGAAAGCCATACTTTGCAACTTTTTCATATTTTTAAATAATTTTTGAGCCAGTATGTGCTAAAATGACCCTTAACAAGATTAATGACATTTCACTGAGACCCCCACTGCTCCCTGTGGCCAGAATACTGGATTAGCAACTTCTGTTTGGTGGGCTGCTCTGGTGGGACTTTAGCTGACATGTCTGGTGCTGTAGTCTGCTTCCAGCACATTTCCTGCATGCTTTAGATCATGAATGCAGCTGATTTTTTTAATTTAGTGATGAGACACTGAGGAAGGTGGGAGACATTTCAGCAGTTAGATTAAGATGTTAAAAGATGAACGCACAGCGAGCTGTTTGACCACAGATAATTAAAAATGGACACTAGATTACCAAGTAGTTAAAGACAAAGCATGAAGAGAAAAAACATGTTGAGTGTTTTATTAACATGAAGTACATTACACATTAGCCTCTGACATGCACAGGGGCGGATTTAGGACTGAAGAAGATCCGGGGCTTAACACACACGCGCACACGCGCGCGCACGCACACACGCGCACACACGCGCGCACACACGCGCGCACGCACGCACACACTCACACGCGCACACACACGCATGCGCGCACACACGTGACACGCACTAGTCAACATCATATATATATATATATATATCTTGTACCACATAATGTTTAATCTGAAGCTACATATTCAGCATATTCAGGGCAGAGTATTGTTCCTGTTAGTGTTTAGTGTGAGATGATAGTAAATATTCCCTTCTTTCTCCAACAACTTTACCTGATAGTAAGCTACGGTAACTTTAGGCAAACCAGCAGCACAACAAATATTTTCAAATAAGACTCACAAACCTGAGTCAACTCCAGTCTCATCAGAGCTGGGGTTCTGTCGTTGTACTTTTGGTCTAAAAAAACGTCCTTATGTCCATCTTCACTCATGCGTTTCAGACAGACTGTAGAAGAAGCCAGCTGCTGAAGGACTTTTCTTCAGTGGTGGAGGCTCAAGCAGGCTGTATACCGACTGAGTGGCTTAGTGGTAGAGTGTCCGCCCTGGAATCGGGAGATCAGGGGTTCGACTCCTGGTCGGGTCAAACCAAAGATTTTGAGAAAAATGGGACCCAGCATTAAGGGGTTGGATTGGGGGGTTAAACCACCAAATAGTTCCCGAGCGCGGCGTGTCTGCAACTCACCGCTCCCCCAGGGGATGGGTCAAATGCGGAGACTAAATGGGACTTTACAAACTACNTGTCAGAAAGGGTTATAGTTATGGCAGTTTTACAAGATCCATTTGTAAAGTTACCCCACTCTTATTTTGGTGGTCCAGTTTGTGACATCACTTCCTCTAGATAGTCACTTCCTGTAAAGCCGTTTCTACCATTTTGTCCAAGCTGTTGGTGATGGCAGACAGCCTCGTGTGCGTTCATGACTGATATGTAAGTTTGGCCAACCGTAGCACCTCTATGGATACATAAATAACCTATAAGTTCATTCAGTTTCCTTTATGTCTGTCTGGACATATTGTTTGGATTATTTAGAGGGAGTTCCTACAGTTTAATTGGTATCAGTTGCTATTCTCGCTTGTAGTCCTCATTTCACTTCTCTTAATTTGTGTTATGTGTGCTAAATACTGGTTTATTTGAGTTTTATTCCATTTACTCCATGTGTATCCATCCATGACGTCAGTTCAGTTGAGGTGTGGTATAATGCCAGGCTAATTGGCAGCATGGTTTAGTAGTGTGGTACTTGCAACAGCAGTACCTTGGTTTGACCACCAGAGGTCCCTGGAGACCATATAATTTGTCAGTGCCTCTGAGGCTGGAAGTCACAATATTTACTCTGTGTAACCCTTGAATGTGCATCATTTGGGAATATATTTGTTTTTGCATAGTCTTTAATGTTTGCATATTTATTTCACCATTTGTACAGTCCTTTTACATCATTTGTATTTATTTTCCAGACCACACGGAACCACAGAAATGTACAGATGTCCATACTTGAACTGTCATTAAATACGTAAAACTGTCTCTCCGTGCCCTGCTCTCTGACCGGAGCCCTTATCTTGAAGATACTGTCAGATCAGCAAATAACTTCCAGAGTTCCCACTCTATCACAGATACTTTATTCAGCCTTAATCCAGCTGCAAGCTGGGACTCTGAAAAACATGTCACCCTTTCATTTTAATTATCTTCTTACTGACGATTCACATACCCACACAAAACACAAGGACCTTAAAGGAGGAGGTGAGGTGAGCTAGTTTATTAAGCAGAGGTGGGCAGGGATGGTGATGGTGTTTAAGAAAACTGTCTAAAAACAGGATAATAAAACAAATAAGACAAACCTCTGAGCCAATCAGCAGGTTTTTGACATCAATAGGGACAAACACAAACACGGGAGGACATGTGACCCAGAGTAAAATGTTCCTGACATCTAGAAGATAGTTTATGCCACAAATCAATCCACATACTTGGGAAAAAACCTTAAGTAAAGCATCTGGTTTCTGTGTCCCTACCCATCAAGCCCTGAAAACCTTCTCTGAAAATATCCACAGATATGCTCATGATCACATCTTTAATATAGCTGGTCCCATTTACGGGAGCAACACCCAAATAAGAAATCTTCTGAAAAACTCTCGTTTCAGCGGCACGTGACTCTTGTAGAGTGTCCTGACTGTTGAGTTTGTTTTGTGCTTCCAACTTTGAAATTTGGTCTTATATTTGAACTTTCATCTATGTGATAGACTTTATCTTTTCCCTTGGTATGAGTGTAGATAGACAGACAGACAAAGAGGTAAACAGACCGGTGGATGGACAGAAGGGCAGTGGAATGGTTTACTTACAAGTTTTGCTGCATGCCAGTCCACACCGGTTTGTTCATGTTATCCACCATTTAACCAAAAAGAAGGAAATCCTGTTTGATGCCATATATGTTGTTCCTCTCCACTGCCAGGATTAGAGCCATAAAAACACACTCTTGCACCTCTCAAATGATGCTGGAAGCAAACAAGCTGTTACGTCACATGTACTGACACAATTGACATAGCTATGAAATCACATCACTGCAATAGTCTTTTATTTAGAAAATTACCGAAGGTTTCACACTGAAATTGTGTCTGATTTCCTGTCAACATGCCCCTGAAGTAGCTTGTGGCAAAAATGGAGCCCGATCCTATCTTTATCTACGCAATGAGCCGCTTTTGGGATGTGCCTGAAAATGTCCACATTGTGGCTGGTTTTAATTAGCCTTTTGACTATAATATTCTATTTGAAGCCATGACGTTCTGCTGCTGTTCCGCAGCACTGATGCTTCCAGTGTGGCACAGTGGTTATACTTGACATTGCAACACTGTGAAAGCCATACTTTGCAACTTTTTCATATTTTTAAATAATTTTTGAGCCAGTATGTGCTAAAATGACCCTTAACAAGATTAATGACATTTCACTGAGACCCCCACTGCTCCCTGTGGCCAGAATACTGGATTAGCAACTTCTGTTTGGTGGGCTGCTCTGGTGGGACTTTAGCTGACATGTCTGGTGCTGTAGTCTGCTTCCAGCACATTTCCTGCATGCTTTAGATCATGAATGCAGCTGATTTTTTTAATTTAGTGATGAGACACTGAGGAAGGTGGGAGACATTTCAGCAGTTAGATTAAGATGTTAAAAGATGAACGCACAGCGAGCTGTTTGACCACAGATAATTAAAAACGGACACTAGATTACCAAGTAGTTAAAGACAAAGCATGAAGAGAAAAAAACATGTTGAGTGTTTTATTAACATGAAGTACATTACACATTAGCCTCTGACATGCACACTTGTTACCTGAGGGATTGGATGGAATTCAGCTGATTCACTCACTGCAGACTCTAAATCAAGCTGGACTTCACCTGAGACACTCAAGAGACCCATCGCAGAACTGACGAGAAGATGCAGTTTCATCTTGAGCCAAAACGGTTCCATCAAAGAACAAAAACATATTGCACAGCTGCTAAGCTCTAAAACCCAAGAAGCAAGCATGCTTGTGTGCAGACCGTCAGTGCACATGTCACAGAGTAGGTCAAGGCAATAGTCCAGTTGGTTGAAACAAGGAAATACTTTTGTCTCTAAGAGGGGTAATTAGGGTTTCTTTGCTGGAATTCCTTCTGTGCTTCTGAAACAATAAGTTCTCCTACCACAGGATGCCATTTACAGTCAAAAGCAGTTGTGTGCACATGGACCATTTCACCATGGTTTGCCGTGAGCGCAAGTGGGAAATAGGGTTGGGTTGATTCTTTACCATGATATATTGGCGGTGTGGCATGAGAGCGTATGAAGAGTCAAATGCATGTGTCTTACATTAAAGCATGAGAGTTGACAGCCCTGCATTCATGTTGCAAGTCAGGGGTAGAGTCACGCTGCTGTTATCCAATCTGTGGTGAGATGTCCAAATATCAAAAAATAAGATTCTAATTCAGTCGTCGGACGCGCAGCTGTGATGTGGCTTGCTGAGACAGGGGTTTGTGGGCTTTTTTTGTGCTCTGAGTACTGATTGCAGGGCATTTGTTCCTTTTAGAGAAGTCTGCAAATGTATTGATTAAAGAGTAATCCAGTCCTTTAAAATATCAGCATAAATGACTTCAGATTTAATTTGTGTGAACAGAATTTTGAGCAAGGCAATGATAAGAAGCACAGCAACAAATGTGTAAAGGTTTCATCCTTTAGACCATACATAAAAGAAAGTGGATATTTTTATTGCATAATGTAGCTCAGAGGATTGTAGCTACAGTACATGCCTTTCAGGTCACAGTATGGTGTCCTTGACATTTAGGATGCTATGATGGGAACACGATACATGAATTACATAGATTGGTTGACATGAAAAGAAAAGTATAGGTCGATATGAACAGGGAAACATGTCATAGTTCTTAAGCACTGAAAGACATCTTTTGACAGAAATCAATTTTTTTATTGATGATAAAAGCTTTTAGAGTGTAAAGCAGTTCTCTCCAGGGAGGCATCTATAAAGCTTCACAAAGCCTAGAGCTCTTGAAAAAGGAATTAATACTCAGACTGATAACTATCTTTTAGCATGTGAAGAAATGGTGACTACTTACTTTGCCTCATAAACCTTAAAGCTGCGATAGAAAATCTGCAAAACAAGCTAGCTTTTAAACCCAAACACAATCACAGAACTATGTATTCTTTGAGTAAAACCAATTGAGTCTAAGATATTACTAAAGGCTACATTGAGGCAATCATTTTCGATGTCCACATGAATGTTGAAATCCCCCACTACAATGACCTTATCAGTATTTAGCACCAAATCAGATAAAAAATCAGAGATCTAATCCAAAAACTCAGAGTAAGGGCCTGGTGGACGATATAAAACTACAAACAAGAGTTCATTACATGAAAAATCTGGGAATAAAAAAATCACTTGTGTCTATGCCTTACTGATTAACAGATGCTCCTCTGTATGACTGGATGAACACATATCCAAGGTAATCAGCTAAGTTTGTTTGGTTTCAGTTGTCATTATTTATCACACCCATGATTATGTACTTAAATATGTATATTTAGCTTGAATTTAGATATGTAATGTTAATGTTGCAATGTGCACACATAAGGCAAAGAAAATGAAACATCAGTGTTTGCTGCTCTTCTCTCTTTTTATTCTCAGTAACAGAGCTGCTGCTAGCTCTCATTTCTTGCTAAACATGAACCTTCTACTGACAACAACAAATATGAACAGGGAGCTTCCTGCATCCCAACACTCACACCTATTTTGAGTTGTACTCCATGAACCCCAAAGCAGGAAAATTGAGGTCTGCATCAAACTCACCACAGGGTTCAGTAGTTTTTTCAGAACCGTTGCTTGAATATCTGTGATTTACTTTTGGTCCTAATGGGACGAAATGTCTTTGCAGAGTTACTGCTCTAGGTTGACTCAGCATGTTCTGCAGAAAATGAGGGGTGGTAAAATGACAGATAAATTGCATGAACTTGGTTCTCAAGAGTTGAAAGCCCTGAGTTCACAGTCCTCCTTTCTCTCGTCTGCTCTTTAGGAACTTTAACACATGATTGCTTCTTCTGTCCATTGAGGACACAGATGGTTAAATTTATTTAATTTTCATGACATGAAGCGGTTTTATTTGTGTCACTGACAAAACATTTGTTCTTCCTGTGTACTGAACACTTTCTCAGCCACCACAACAGCACGTCTGATGACTTATCTCTTGTTTGCTTTCAGAAATCAAAGCTCTTGGCTCCTGACTTGGAAACCAGCCCAAGTTGGTTTCACCTTTCAGGGCGCAATTTGGAAATGGTTATGTGGAAAAGCCAATGACATAGTGAGGGTATGAAGATGATGTTTTAAATCAGCTGTTGGTGCATTCTAACACTGATGCTTTATTTGAGGAAACTAGCTTTTGCAAACTTAGACTAAGTGGTGACTTCCTGCAGAGTTGTACTGTCTATGACTCTAAATCTGTGTAATTTATTTGGCATGCAGTTGTGTTCTTACAAATGTCATTACACGTGAACCTAGCTACAGGCAGAAACAGACATTAGAGTAAATTGGTAACTGTAAATT
>SSNQ01034661.1:1621541-1634827 GCA_006942095.1 Nothobranchius kuhntae
TTACTGAGTGTGAATGAGTGAATAATGGACTGGTGATGTGTCTTGGTGTAACACCACCTCTCGCCCAATCACTGCGTAGCACCAGCTCCCCATAAGACAGTATAGGAAGAAGCAGTTACAGAGGATGAATGAATGAATGAATGAATGACCTGTGAATGGTTTACCATGAGCTGCATTCAGTGGTGACTGGGAACTATCCATCCATCCATTTTCTGAACCCGCTTTGTCCATGTAGGGTCGCTGGGGGGGCGGTGCCTATCTCCAGCGGTCAACGGGCAATCAGGCGGCGTACACCCTGGACAGAGAGCCTGTCCATTGCAGGGCAACACAAGAGACACACAGAACAAACAATCACACACACACACACGCGCACACACACACACACACACACACACACACACACACACACACACACACACACACACACACACACACCTAGGACAACTTTAGACAGACCAATTAACCTAACAGTCATGTTTTTGGACGGTGGGAGGAAGCCGGAGTACCTGGAGAGAACCCACGCATGCACAGGGAGAACATGCAAACCCCATGCAGAAAGATCCCAGGCTGGGAAGCGAACCCAGGACCTTCTTACTGCAAGGCAACAGCTCTAACCACTGCACCACTGCGCAGCGACTGGGAACTAAAAAAATCCAATTTGGGATGGCTTAAAGTATATGACACAAGTCACATTCCCTGTCTTTATGATAAATGACACAGTCCCAAAGTCCAACGTCACATTTCTGAGATAGATTCAATTTAGAATAAACTGCCATCATAATAAAGAAGTGATGTCACATTTAAAACCAACTGACAACAAGTAGTGAGACACAATTAAAGATTAAAGACTTGTGTGTCACAGCTATCAACATTTGGGGTTATTCTTTATAAATGTGAAAATAGAAAAGCTTAAGGTTTTAATCAGGGCTAATTCACACTAACAACTGCTGCACATGGTCTTTGAAACAAATCATAACTCCCTTTAACTTGACTGATTAGCCCAACCATTGGGTGGGGACACATCTGTTTACACCATACTTCAACCTCTAACCCCGGCTTTCCACAGGAGCCGTCAGCAGCACGTTACTGCAGGAGCACGTCATAGCTGCTGATAGGAACCGCTGTGGTCAACAGAACCTTTCCCACAGGAGCCGTCAGCAGCGCGAGTCGGCCGCGTCTCAGGAGCAGCATGTCGCGACCCTTACGCGCCGGTTCCATTTTCTACGCGCGACGCCTCTGAAACGGGTCATGTTCGACATTTTTGGGGAAGGAAAGACAGGAAATGGGACGCGGAAATGGAGAGAAGCTCCCGAGATTTTCAGAATAAAGAACGTACTGCCTTCCGGTTGCTTTACTTTAAAAAACGTTACTAAATGTGCGTCCCCGTGAGAAGTTATCACCTAGCTAGCGGTCTCCTTTGTTTTTTAGGTCCGTATTGGCGATTATAAAACGGACAGAACATAAAACACAAACCTTTTGGAGCCATGTTGTAGTTTTCTCCTGCTTGTTGTTGTGTTTACTGACGAAGTCACTCGTGTGACTTCGTGCTCAGTCGGTGACAGCTGCTCCCCTGCTGCTTCGCGTCTCGTGGGAAGGGCCAAGCAGCAGCTTACGCGAGCAAGACGTGCTGCTGCAGTAACGTGCTGCTGGCGGCTCCCGTGGAAACCCGGGGTAAGACATCCTTCAAATATTTAGAATAGCTGCCTGGTGATAAACCAGCAGGTCATGATATGCAGATGTCTCACCTCTGATTGGCTAAAAGCAATATGACTCATCCACTGTCTTTTTTGTGAAGTTGCTAATGGTCAGAATCTAGCAACTAGTCAAGATGCCCTCTGCTCTTGTCTAGCCGCTAACTCAGTGTGGCATTATTTGGGTGGGGTGGGGGTGGGGGGGTGTAAGCCAAAGTGGGTGTGGCCATGACTAATTTTCTCTGTGACATAAAAGTTACTGGCTTTTCTGTAGCAACACAACTCTACCGTTGACTCAGTTTGCTCTGCAATGTTGATGCTTTATTTCCACCACAAACTCAAGCCTGAAGAAATTCTGCCATGTTGTTTGGTTGCGAATGGTAATGGTTAGTGTCTACTAGTGGAGGTGCTCTCTAATGTTTCCTACACTCTAAACCACGGTTTTTCAATTTCCAGCATGTTTTAGTTTTAACTCTGCTCCAACACACCTGCTTTCAGTCAGCCTGATTTAAGTACTTTATTGTGAATAAATCTAAACACAAAAACGTTCTAACTTCAGCACTTTGTTTAGAGGACACTGATAACAGGCCTGTCCAATGAAATGAGGGATAAAATGCTATTTTACAGTTTTCCGATTATTTCATTAATTATGTGGACAATTTTAACTTACCTGACTCTTTGTGAAAAAGTAATTGTCTGCTTGCTATTATGCTTCTGCTTCTGGTTACATCATTGTACAACATTTGCCTCTTTTGTATGAGGAATTAAAATGTACAGAACCAAAAACGTTCCTGTTCGGTTCTTGATGATACTGTGGCAGAGGAGTAAAATTTATGTATTCGGTCCAAGCCCCGCTCAGTTTGTTGCTGTTGTTGCGTCCTTGGGCAAGACACTTACCCCTCCTTGCCTGTCAGTGGTGGTCAGGGGGACTGGTGGTGCCAGTGTGCAGCAGCCTCGCTTCTGTCAGTGTGCCCCAGGGTAGCTGTGGCTATAATGTAGCTCATTACCACTATTTTGTGAATGTGCTGGGTGAATGATGGTCTTGTAAAGCACCTTGGAGGGTTGTAGGACTCTAGAAGGTGCTATATCAAACACTGGCCATTTATCATCTTGTGTACATGTTTTTATTTGTGATTTAAATGGTGACACAAACCTGCTGGTTAATCCTGCAGCATTTCAGGTACAAATCAGATCATTTCCATTGCAGTCTTGTAATATATGGTGTTCTTTCTTCAGCTTCTTATTTTTAAATCCATCTCTATCTTCAATAAAACTCCATTTAAATGATCATTCATGAGCAGCATCTGAAGTTTACTCTGACAAGTCTTTAGACGAACGTCTGCCTGTAATCTGTTTTTCATTGTCTGCTGATTGATTGTTCTCTCCCTCTCTCCATCCTTCTTTCACTTGGTCTGTGTTACTGATTAGCTCTCTCCCCCTCTCTGTGTCAGTTGTGTCTGAGTTTCTCCGAGACTCTTCATCATTAAAGGCTGAAGTGTGATGTGTAAATGTGTGTTTAAGCAGCTGCCTGCATCGGTCAATAAGTGAATGCTCATTGTAATTTTTATAGAGAATGATGACAAAAGTTTTGTGAAGATCCACAGCCGTGTTTAACACCCATATATCTCAGATGAAACAACTGTAGAGAGTTTCAAACCACTCCTATAGAAGCTATCTGCGTTGCTGGCAAAACCAGCTTTCAACTCTATGAAACACTCTGACGAAACCAGAAGTGCATCAAGTCACCATGAGTGGAAGCTATACAAAGAGGGACAGTAAATACAAGAATCTAACAGCTCATTCGGACTGACCTTCAGGTTACATATACTGTTGTTTCTGCTGTGGCCACGACTAAAGCAAAGCTGACAGAAGATTTTTGTAAATGCGTTTTTTATTATTATAAAAACTTCAATGTCAAAAATTCACAGCTGTTGATCTTGACACTATTATCATGGTTTTTTCTGTAATTATTTTCAACATTAAAAGCAGCGCCACCAGCACAACCAGGGAATATTACAGCTGAAATAACCATGTAATGTGAAATAGATGATGGCATAAAGGTTTATAATTATTGTTTTGACCCTCGCTGGCTTTGCTAGAAGTAAGAAGAATGGTGTAACATAAAGAGATGAGTGAGAGGTGTAAATAAGGTTAAATGGGTTTATTTTGGCCAACAAGGTAGCAGCTATCTGGACCCACACAAACAAAGGAAGTGATCCCTATTCTAATTACAGTGAACAACACTAAAATAGCATGCCTCTTCCAAGGATAACAAACTTCAGCTAACCTTTACCACAGAAAACCAGGGGAGGGAAAGAGGGAACACAGTTTAACTACTTAACTAAAGATCTGCCACAAAACTATAAGATAACCAAAGATACAACTCATTTAACCTTAGCTCTATTGGTGAAAAGCTAAATAAATTCATGGCCAAGGATTAAACTAAAACAACAACCAAAACTAGATTGTGAACCAATACTGAAAGTCAAAGCTCATAGATGTTCACTACCGATTAGACTCAACATTTACTGTTTTTTAGAAGACACACCATACCGGCAAATCAGTGTATTATTGCCTCCACAGTGTGTCTTATGAATGTGCCGTGGCGATGTGGCATAGCAGTATTACTGCAACGCCTCACTTGTGGATGCAGATTACGCCTTGACGCAACAGAGGGTGGTGTCATGTTCAGGTGGGGAGTTACTGCCAAGCTCCAACCGGCAGCTACTTAGATAATGAAAGTAAACACGGGCAATAAGTTATGTTTTTGTAAACAGAACCCGCTAAGATGATAATCTGAATCAATGCAGAGTTCCAGAAGCTTCTCTCCATTAGAGCTGGAGGTGAGATCACCAGAGACTGCACAGGGGGTGTGGGGGACAGACACCTTTGGGAGTGGCTTGTTAAAAAACTGAATGAGCACAGCTTTGACCGTAATAAAAAGCAAATTATGTCCAAGATAAAAGGAAGTCCACAACAGTGCAGAGATAAGCGCACACCCCCTGTTTACCACCATTGCGTAACATTTTGTAAAAAGGATGTGATTGTTCAATTACCGCCTTGGTCTGACCACTTATAGATGACCTAAGGCTCTCTGATGCTGCCCTGGCATTGTGGCAATTTGGCGGCAATCTTTTCTAAAAAGAGGCTCTATCTATCTAATCTACATACCGGTACACTTTCTGACAAGTGGTTTTCAAAAGCCTAAAGCTATCAACATAGTCAAGTTCTTATGAACATTTAAAGGAGCTGAGAGTTAGGAAGAAGGACAACAGGAGAAATCCTTGCTCCCTTTTAACTCATTAACTGCTATTGATGACAAAAGTCGTCATTTTAAATCCAACCATTCACTGCCAATGTCATTTGCATTTTTTTACTGTGTGGGTGTCGGAACGAGCCGCCGCACCATGATAACAAACATCTCAGCTCTAAAGCCGATCTTCATCCGCATATGTCACATGTCACATGTTCAGGAAGCAGAAAATCCATGTGTTAGGAGATCGTTTTGGGCCGCTGCTGTAAAAAAAGTGAGGCGCGAACCGAAAAAGCTTCTGCCGATCACAATTCGACGACAGATTATGAAAGAACGGATAAAGCTCGAAACGTGCGGATTCTTCCTGATGTAAGAGGTGAGTCTCCTCTTTGCTTTGTTACTTTTGGCGTTGACATCCTCCTAGCACGCAACATTCTGTGGCTCTTAAAAAAACTGTGAAAACGCTGAAAAATGCTGGCAGTGAAGGGCTTTACTGATCAGGAAACGACTGTCAGTGAATGAGTTAATAAAGTACCACTTATTCACCATGACCAGGAGGATTCAGTACAGCTGTGCAGGGCTCACCCAGAATGGCGCTGTCCAACATGCTGATTTTTGTCAGTTGCATTGCGCACACCCAGAGAAGAAATGTTCAAGGTGCTGAATCCTCCTATCTGTGCTGGGCTGCAAGCAGCAGAAAACAGTGGCAACTGGAGCACCCAAGCGGCGGCCATAACAATTATCATCTGATCTGCTCAGATTTTATGAGACTGAAGATTTTTATGGTTAAGGCTAGCCACTTTGTGACTCCACGTTATCATGTCAGTCCTGTCTGAATATTTATTTTGTACTTTCGAATTCCCAAAAGGAGAAAATATATTGGAACTAGGGCTGCAACAACAAATTGATAAAATCGCTAAAATGAGTAAGCAACACATTTCTTCATCAATTTGTTGTGTTGTGCAACTTTTTTTTAAGTCATGCAAACTTTATGTAATAGTCAGTGTGTGCAGCTCATCTGTGTGTGGCAGCAGAGCAGACCGAGGAAGATCAGAACAAGACATGCATGTCGCACGTACGATGAAAAAAACTGTGTGTGATTAACTATCTTTTCAAGTTACATTTGTCCCCAGAACTTTATTGAACAAAGGTAAGTTGCTTGTTATTGTGCAATGTGCAACTTCAGGCAGATTAGCTAATGCTAATGGGTAGCAGGCTCACAATCAAGTGGATTCAGAAAAACACAAAGGTCATGACACTAAGAATATCTAAACTCTACAAGCGGAAGACAAGTTCCCATCATCCTGTTATTAGCTGTCTGCAGCGCAATGGGGCAGAACGGCTACAGTGAAGTTGCATGTTGTTTTCAAAATCTTAAAAAATCTGTTAAGAAAAAAAAATCTCTTGAATTTCTGTTTGTAAGATGTATTTAATGTTTTTCTTTCCCAGAAATCTTGAAGAAAACTCACCTATTGATTTCCAAGGTCATCTTTACTGCAGGGTCAGAAAACTCAAGAGGTATAGCAGCAATGTATTGGATAAATGAATGAATGAATAAGGTTAAAGATTTGTAGATAGAAATGATTTGATGCAATTTATTTGACACAATAATTCTCTGAAATCTTTCAGATCATTCTCTGGGTTTTGCAGATGTCTGGCTGGTATTTCATGTTTTCTATGAAACAAATGAACATCTAGGTGAAGCTGAGGATGAAACACAAAAATGGCACACATCCTCAGTGACAACAGCGTGAAAGTGTGCACCCCCCACTCACTGGAGGGGGATGCACAAATTGGACTTTGTGTACTGAGATGGGCACACAATCTGCTGATAAACAAGGTTGCTGGTCCCTGTGGTTATCTGTGTTGAGTGTTTGTGTTCGTGTGCTAACGAGTTTACACAGGTGGCATCAGGAGGAAGAAAAGCAGGTTGAAAAGACAACAAACCTGGGAAGGAGAGGAGAATTGAGGTGTGATGAGCTGCTGTCAGCAGGAGATTCTTTTTGGCTAGGATCACTGAGGTGTGTGTGTGTGTGTGTGTGTGTGTGTGTGTGTGTGTGTGTGATTTTTGTGCATTTTCTTGCTTCTGTATGAGCTCATGCCAAAATAAGCTCATTATCATCACAGGTGCCAAGGCTGAAATTCAGAAATTCATTAGCTCAACGATTTGCATAGATTCACCTTTTTCTGCAAATGCGAGTGTTTGTGTGTTTGGCATGTGTTGCTGTAGGCGCTCAAACCCACTCTGCTTCTCTGTCATGGTTTCTCTTTCCTCTTGTGTGGCTGAATTAAAATGTTACCCCTTGCTTTGCTGAAGGTTTAAGCTCCATCACAATTCATGTTCAAAGAACTTGAGTCTGAGAAGCAGAGTCTGACAATTACTGCAAAAAAGGCATGACCAGCAGGGAGAGGAGCTTTAATTGGTTAAAATTGAGTTTTTGAATAGATCATTGTGAATAAATATAGCTCTTTTCACGCAGGGTGCACTCCAGCACAGGAGAGGGAAGATAGGAAATCTTTCTCATAGCCCTTTTCTGCTCTCATATCTCTTACAGCAATGTATTCATTTTCCTTCCTGTGCTTATCGCTGATAACTCCATGATCTGCGCTTCGCCTCAGGTACAGTATGTGAGACTGAGCTGAGGAAAGTCTGCAGTTCAATATGTCTGTACCTCACCAAACCGAAGTCTGTTTTATGGCTTTAAATGATCGAGCTGTAGAAGGTAGTGCAGACTGACGATACAGAAATCTTTCCCAGCAGTGCACTGGTTATGTACTGTGCTTTCTGCTGACACAGCTAAAGTTGTTCATTAAAGCTACAATGGAAATCTACAAAACTGTTTCTCATGCATTTTAACAACAATCCAATTTAGTAAAGCTATACATTTATTGTGGTAATACTTAAAAAAAAAAGTGGTTCTCTTGGATTTGTCCAAAATCCTCCGCCAATCGTTTGGTCCAAAACCAACGATTGGACCATCTGGCTACCGGTCTCGCCAAACCACCATACTTCCACACTTCCCTGGGTCCTCCATACATTAAGCACATGTGTACCGTAAATCCTCTAATATTAGCCTGTATTTAATTAACTGCTGGGTATCATATTTTGGCCGGTGTCGGAGTCGGCGGAGGTGAATAAAGGCCGTTTTTTTATTGTGGCCGGGTGGAATGTGGTAACAAGCAAGTACGGGGGGTGGTTGTGTCATCCGTCTCACTTTTGATTTGCCAGTGATAGACCGCGAGGGTAACTTTAACCATGGCAGGTGCGGAGACGAAGAGGAGGCAAAAATTTGATATCAAGTTCAAAGAGTGTGCTGATTATGCTGCAGAACACTGGGGAGCAGTAGCAGGGGTTGTATGAACTAGTCACTAGTCGACTTCACCGCTCTAAAGTGACTTTTTATGCCTGTCATCGACTAGTCGCTGTCACGTGATAATGACCGGCAAGATGCAGTCCTCGGAAAAGACAGCAGCCTGCTGTCAGCAGGTGACAAGCTCCTGCGCGTCGGGAGGCAACGCACTGTGCCAGAGCGTCGGTACTGACACCCGCCGTAAAACGGACATTTAACCAAATTGTGACGTTTACCCTCTTGCAATTTAACATTCCCCTCACCCCCATCCTAACCTTAACCAGCGTGCGCATGCAAAGCTCAGATTGTTGACGCGCTCCAGACATCTGCGTCCTGTGTACGGCCACAGTAACATTATCAAATCAGGTGTCGCCACCTCAAAAACTAATTTAACACGCGGTCGTTCATGTCGGCTCATTTCCTTTTATGTTTTCTGTCTTTTATTCTTTTATTTGTGCCTGATGCCTTTCGCTGCTGTGGATTGGGGCACATCACCTGTTTTGTCCTCAGTGACGCACCTACTGTAACTGATGTGGCCGGCGAGCGCTTCGCTGTTTTTGTGGTCGGTAGATCTTTTAGAACCGCAGTTCAAAGGTAACTCATAAGGTGAATATATATGAACCCAGGTAGCAGTTTTTCTTTAGGATTGAGAGGAGATGCAGGAAGATAATAAACAGGCAGGACAGAAAAATAGTCAAGTTAGTTTTTGTACCTGGTGGTTGCAACAAACAGACACCATTGAAGGTAATCAGAAGTGAGGAACAGAAAATGAAATAATTATTCTAATGTTTAGAGCAGCAGGAACTCTGAGAGGCTGCAGGCGCATCAGTGAGTTTGCGGCCGCTGCGCAGGGGGAGGGGGAGAGGGCTGAAGCAGAAACTACCGTTGTTAAAAGAAATGTGTTTAACTTTGAAAATGTGGGCGCAATTTTAATTGTCAAAAACTCCAGCGAACCATTAGTTCATTTTGCTCAAATAGAAATTGAGGCCTGCCTTTAATTCCGGTCCTCCTTCCAATAAAGGCCTGGAGCTTGATGAGCTTGAGTCAAATACAGGCCCGGGCCTGTATTCGAGGATTTACGGTATTTAGCAATGGAACACCACCGGTGTGAGAGGTTCTCCCCTCAATTATTTCAAAGGAGGAGAAACAGCCAACTGCTACCACTTGAACTCTAGGTCAAACTACCAGAGTCCCAAAAAGAAAATCACCATTTGATGTCACAGACAAGAAAAGACATTTGGGCATAGAAAACGATGACCGGTGTTTAGCACTCTCTCAATCCCTCTGGCAATGTGGGTTTCTGGTTTCTAGCAGAAGCGTCTCAGGGAAGATACCCGAGGGGAGTGGCGAGTATTCCATGACCATGTTTTGCGTTCTGTCGATTCTCTATAGCAGCTTTAAGTGTTTAATCAATATTGTCATGATATGGGGTGGAGAAAAAATGGCGACTGGTGTTCAGCGTTATCTTGTTTGCTGTGGCAATGCGAGTTCCTTTATCAGGCAGACGTAGATGATTGCCATCATACATTGGACCTTGTTCTGACTTATGGCATAGAGTGTGAGGAAATAACGATCTTTCCACATAATCCAGTCCTCTCGGACCACTTTCTGATAACCTTTGCGTTTTTTATAACTGAGTTCTCGAGACATGAAAGTAAATTTCACTATAGTCGGTCTCTGACAACGCAGTTGCATCTTTTAAATCAACTGTTCCATCTTTACTGTCCTCAGCATCTCAGAGGCATGTAGCAGAGGGCAATATTTTCAGTTCTAGCCCCTCACAAATTGATGCCTTAGTTCATCATGTTAATTCCTCTTTACGTGTGGCATTAGATGATGTTGCCCCTTTAAAAAAGAAGGTAATTAGGGACAGGAAGTTGGCTCCCTGGTTTAACTCTCATCTACGAGCCTTAAAACAAAACTCCAGGAAATTGGAGAGAACATGGCGCTCTACGCACCATGAGGAGGCCTACCTATCCTGGAAAAATAGTCTTGTGCTTTATAAAAATAAGCTTCAACAAACTAGAACTGCTTATTTTTCAGCATTAATTGAGGAGAATAAGCATAATCCTAAATTTCTTTTCAGTACAGTTGCTAAACTTACACAGAATCATAGCTCTGAGCCATCTATTCCCTTAGCCCTCAGCAGCAACGACTTCATGGGATTTTTTACAAGTAAAATTAATTCTATTAGAAACAAAATCTTTAGCATTCTCCCTAATGCGATTTCTTCTTCCTCAGTAAGTGAGGCAGCTTCAGAGGTGACTGTAGAACCTCATCTGTGCTTGAACCGTTTTGATCCAGTTGAGCTTTCAGAGCTATCAAAAATATTAGCTTCATCTAAACCTTCAACTTGCATTTTGGATCCAATCCCAACCAAATTATTTAAAGATGCATTTCCTTTGGTTACTGCCCCCATTCTAGATATAATCAATCTATCCTTAGTAAATGGGTATGTACCACAAGATTTTAAGGTTGCTGTAATCAAACCTTCACTTAAGAAGCCTTCTCTGGATCCAGATGACCCAATGAATTATAGACCAATATCTAACCTTCCATTTTTATCCAAAGTCCTGGAGAAAATAGTGGCCATCCAAGTATGTCAGCATTTAAACACTAATGCTCTGTTTGAGGAATTTCAGTCTGGTTTTAGAGAGTATCACAGCACTGAAACTGCATTAGTGAGAGTTACAAATGATATTCTCATGGCCTCAGATAAGAATCTTGTGTCTGTTCTAGTCTTGTTAGATCTCAGTGCTGCCTTTGACACAGTTGATCACAATGTTCTTTTAGAAAGACTTGAACATGTTGTAGGGATCAAAGGAACAGCGTTAGGCTGGTTTAAATCCTACCTGTCTGACAGATTTCATTTTGTAAATGTACATGACAAATCNTGGGTATCATATTTTGGCCGGTGTCGGAGTCGGCGGAGGTGAATAAAGGCCGTTTTTTTATTGTGGCCGGGTGGAATGTGGTAACAAGCAAGTACGGGGGGTGGTTGTGTCATCCGTCTCACTTTTGATTTGCCAGTGATAGACCGCGAGGGTAACTTTAACCATGGCAGGTGCGGAGACGAAGAGGAGGCGAAAATTTGATATCAAGTTCAAAGAGAATGTGCTGATTATGCTGCAGAACACTGGGGAGCAGTAGCAGGGGTTGTATGAACTAGTCACTAGTCGACTTCACCGCTCTAAAGTGACTTTTTATGCCTGTCATCGACTAGTCACTGTCACGTGATAATGACCGGCAAGATGCAGTCCTCGGAAAAGACAGCAGCCTACTATCAGCAGGTGACAAGCTCCTGCGCGTCGGGAGGCAACGTGCTGTGCCAGAGCGTCGGTACTGACACCCGCCGTAAAACGGAAATTTAACCAAATTGTGACGTTTACCCTCTTGCAGTTTAACATTCCCCTCACCCCCATCCTAACCTTAACCAGTGTGCGCATGCAAAGCTCAGATTGTTGACGCGCTCCAGACATCTGCGTCCTGTGCACAGCCACAGTAACATTATCAAATCAGGTGTCGCCACCTCAAAAACTAATTTAACACGCGGTCGTTCATGTCGGCTCATTTCCTTTTATGTTTTCTGTCTTTTATTCTTTTATTTGTGCCTGATGCCTTTCGCTGCTGTGGATTGGGGCACATCACCTGTTTTGTCCTCGGTGACGCACCTACTGTAACTGATGTGGCCGGCGAGCGCTTCGCTGTTTTTGCGGTCGGTAGATCTTTTAGAACCGCAGTTCAAAGGTAACTCATAAGGTGAATATATATGAACCCAGGTAGCAGTTTTTCTTTAGGATTGAGAGGAGATGCAGGAAGATAATAAACAGGCAGGACAGAAAAATAGTCAAATAAAAACAAGTTAGTTTTTGTACCTGGTGGTTGCAACAAACAGACACCATTGAAGGTAATCAGAAGTGAGGAACAGAAAATGAAATAATTATTCTAATGTTTAGAGCAGCAGGAACTCTGAGAGGCTGCAGGCGCATCAGTGAGTTTGCGGCTGCTGCGCAGGGGGAGGGGGGAGAGGGCTGAAGCAGAAACTACCGTTGTTAAAAGAAATGTGTTTAACTTTGAAAATGTGGGCGCAATTTTAATTGTCAAAAACTCCAGCGAACCATTAGTTCATTTTGCTCAAATAGAAATTGAGGCCTGCCTTTAATTCCGGTCCTCCTTCCAATAAAGGCCTGGAGCTTGATGAGCTTGAGTCAAATACAGGCCCGGGCCTGTATTAGAGGATTTACGGTATTTAGCAATGGAACACCACTGGTGTGAGAGGTTCTCCCCTCAATTATTTCAAAGGAGGAGAAACAGCCAACTGCTACCACTTCAACTCTAGGTCAAACTACCAGAGTCCCAAAAAGAAAATCACCATTTGATGTCACAGACAAGAAAAGACATTTGGGCATAGAAAACGATGACCGGTGTTTAGCACTCTCTCAATCCCTCTGGCAATGTGGGTTTCTGGTTTCTAGCAGAAGCGTCTCAGGGAAGATACCCGAGGGGAGTGGCGAGTGTTCCATGACCATGTATTGCATTCTGTCGATTCTCTATAGCAGCTTTAAGTGTTTAATCAATATTGTCATGATATGGGGTGGAGAGAAAATGGCGACTGGTGTTCAGCGTTATCTTGTTTGCTGTGGCAATGCGAGTTCCTTTATCAGGCGGACGTAGATGATTGCCATCATACATTGGACCTTGTTCTGACTTATGGCATAGAGTGTGAGGAAATAACGATCTTTCCACATAATCCGGTCCTCTCGGACCACTTTCTGATAACCTTTGAGTTTTTTATAACTGAGTTCTCGAGACATGAAAGTAAATTTCACTATAGTCGGTCTCTATCTATCTGACAACGCAGTTGCGTCTTTTAAATCAACTGCTCCATCTTTACTGTCCTCAGCATCTCAGAGGCATGTAGCAGAGGGCAATATTTTCAGTTCTAGCCCCTCACAAATTGATGCCTTAGTTCATCATGTTAATTCCTCTTTA
>SSNQ01034661.1:1634837-1663502 GCA_006942095.1 Nothobranchius kuhntae
GCTATCAAAAATATTAGCTTCATCTAAACCTTCAACTTGCCTTCTCCAAATCCACAAAACACGTGTATACTGGATGGGCAAAATCCCACGCACCCTCCAGCATCCCCCTAAGGGTATAGAGCTGGTTAAGTGTTCCACGGACAGGACAAAAACCACATTACTCCTCCTGAACCTGAGGTTCAACAATCTGACAGACCCTCCTCTCCAGAACCCCTGAATAGACCTTACCAGGAAGGCTCAGGAGTGTGATATCCCTGTAGTTGGAACACACCCTGCGGTCCCCCTTTTTAAATTCAATTCAATTCAATTCAATTCAATTTCATTTATATAGCACCAAATCACGGCAAGAGTCGTCTCAAGGCACTTCACATAATAAACATTCCAATTCAGGTCAGTTCATTAAGCCAATCAGAAATAATGTTTCCTATATAAGGAACCCAGCAAATTGCATCGTCACTGACTAGTGTCAGTGACTTTACAGCAATCCTCATACTAAGCAAGCATAAAGCGACAGTGGAGAGGAAAACTCCCTTTTAACAGGAAGAAAACTCCAGAAAATCCTGGCTCAGTAAAAGCAGCCATCCTCCATGACTCACTGGGGATCGAGAAGACAGACCAGGCACACAACACACACACACACACACACACACACACACACACACACACACACACACACACACACACACACACACACACACACACACACACACACACACACACACACACACACACACACACACACACACACACAATGACAAAGTAATGTGTTTATAGTAATACTGTGATTTCTTAGTAAATATTCTATTTGGTGAGAGATAAACTTTATTGTATTTATCCTAGTGGATCTATAATTAAACGGATAAACTAGCAGTAGCACATCCAATGTCAAGGAAAGCAAAAAGTTATTTTCAGGAGAGGGAGAATGTTTAAGTGGTTAGCAGCAGTGTGCTAGACGATGGCCCCCTCCATGAGGCCACCACAGCTCAGCAGAACATCATTGTAGCTTCTTCTAGGGAGAAAAACACTTAGAGAGAAAATAAAGTTAACAGCTGAAATTGCAGAAAATAATACAGTTAAAGAGCAGATTGTAGAAGAAAGTAGTAGAGTGTGAAAAGTGGTCAGTGTATCCTCCAGCAGTCTAAGCCTATAGCAGCATAACTAAAGAGATAACTCCGGATAATCTATCCTATTTAGATGGAGGCATGTTGGAGGCAGGACAAGGGAGAGCCGTCTTTACCGACTGTACACTCCACCTCCCTCTACTCCCCCACTTGTCCAGATCTAGGATAACATCAGATTTTAACCATAGGCTCTATCAAATAAAAATGTTTTAAGCCTAGTCTTAAAAGTACACAAGGTGTCTGCCTCACGGACTAAAGCTGGGAGCTGGTTCCACAGGAGAGAAGCCTGATAACTAAAATTTTAAATATTCTGGGAACCACCAGTAAACCTGTGGTTTGAGAGCGAAGTGCTCGGTTAGGAACGTATGGAACAATCAGATCACTGATGTATGATGGAGCTTGATTATTACGAGCTTTATATGTGAGAAGAAGGATCTTAAAATCTATTCTGAATTTAACAGGTAGCCATTGTAGGGAAGCTAAGACAGGAGAGATATGATCTCTCTTTTTCATTCTCATCAAAACTCTAGCTGCAGCATTTTGGACAAGCTGAAGACTTTTAACTACATTCTGTGGACTTCCTGAGAGTAATGAATTACAGTAATCCAGTCTTGATGTAATAAATGCATGAACTAGTTTCTCAGCATCACTCCTGGAAAGGATGCTTCTAATCTTAGCAATATTCCGGAGGTGGAAAAAGGAAATCCTACACACCTGTTTAACCTGGGATTTGAATGACATGTCATGGTCAAAGATAACACCAAGGTTCCTTACTTTGTTCTCGGAGATTAATGTAATGCCATTCAGGTCAGGTGATTGACTAAGCAATTTCCTTTTCTGAAGTTCTGGTCCAAAGATGAGAACTTCCATCTTGTCTTGATTTAAAAGCAAAAAGGTTAGAGTCATCCAATTTTTTATGTCCTCAAGACAAGCCTGTAATCTACCCAACCGATTAGGTTCATCAGGGTTAATGGATAAATATAACTGAGTATCGTCAGCATAACAGTGGAAGTTTATCCCAATGCTGTCTAAGGATTTTACCAATTGGGAGCATATACATAGTAAAAATAATTGGTCCAAGCACTGAACCCTGTGGTACTCCACAAGTAACCCTGGAGTATGAAGACGATTTGTCATGTACATTTACAAAATGAAATCTGTCAGACAGGTAGGACTTAAACCAGCCTAGCGCTGTTCCTTTGATCCCTACAACATGTGCAAGTCTTTCTAAAAGAACATTGTGATCAACTGTGTCAAAGGCAGCACTGAGGTCTAACAAGACTAGAACAGACACAAGATTCTTATCTGAGGCCATGAGAATATCATTTGTAACTCTCACTAATGCAGTTTAAGTGCTGTGATACTCTCTAAAACCAGACTGAAATTCCTCAAACAGAGCATTAGTGTTTAAATGCTGACATACTTGGATGGCCACTATTTTCTCCAGGACTTTGGATAAAAATAGAAGGTTAGATATTGGTCTATAATTCTTTGGGTCATCTGGATCCAGAGAAGGCTTCTTAAGTGAAGGTTTGATTACAGCAACCTTAAAATCCTGTGGTACATATCCATTTACTAAGGATAGATTGATTATATCTAGAATGGGGGCAGTAACCAAACGAAATGCTTCTTTAAATAATTTGGTTGGGATTGGATCCAAAATGCAAGTTGAAGGTTTGGATGAAGCTTATATTTTTGATAACTCTGAAAGCTCAACTGGATCAAAACAGTTCAAGCTTAGATGAGGTTCTACAGTCACCTCTGATACTGCCTCACTTACTGAGGAAGAAGAAATCGCATTAGGGAGGATGCTAAAGATTTGTTTCTAATAGAATTAATTTTACTTGTAAAAAATCCCATGAAGTCATTGTCTCTGAGGGCTAAGGTAATAGATAGCTCAGAGCTATGATTCTGTGTAAGTTTAGAAACTGTACTGAAAAGAAATTTAGGATTATGCTTATTCTCCTCAATTAGTGCTGAGAAATAAGCAGTTCTAGTTTGTCGAGGCTTATTTTTATAAAGCACTAGACTATTTTTCCAGGATAGGTAGCCCTCCTCATGGTGCGTAGAGCGCCATGTTCTCTCCAATTTCCTAGAGTTTTGTTTTAAGGCTCGTAGATGAGAATTAAACCAGGGAGACAACTTCCTGTCCCTAATAACCTTCTTTTTTAAAGGGGAAACATCATCTAATGCCACACATAAAGAGGAATTAACATGATGAACTAATGCATCAATTTGTGAGGGGCTAAAACTGAAAATATTGCCCTCTGCTACATGCCTCTGAAATGCTGAGGACAGTAAAGATGGAACAGTTGATTTAAAAGATGCAACAGCATTGTCAGATAGAGACCGACTATCGTGAAGTTTACTTTCATGTCTCGAGAACTCAGTTATAAAAAACTCAAAGGTTATCAGAAAGTGGTCCGAGAGGACTGGATTATGTGGAAAGATCATTATTTCCTCACACTCTATGCCATAAGTCAGCACAAGGTCTAATGTATGATGGCAGGAGTGGGTGGAGCTATGTGTTCTTTGAGTAAAACCAATTGAGTCTAAGATATTACTAAAGGCTACATTGAGGCTATCTTTTTCAATGTCAACATGAATATTAAAATCCCCCACTATAATGACCTTATCAGTATTTAGCACCAAATCAGATAAAAAATCAGAGATCTGATCCAAAAACTCAGAGTAAAGGCCTGGTGGACGATATAAAACAACAAACAAGAGTGGTTTTACAGTTTTGCAATCAGGATCAGAAAAACTAAGAATAAGATGTTCGAACGAACTGTAGCTATTAATTGGTAAGGGACTGATTAATAAGTCCGAATGAAAAATGGTTGCTACTCCTCCTCCTCACCCTGTACTTCGAGCAATATGATGATTTAAATCATTTGAAGGAGTCGACTCGTTTAAACTAACATAGTCCTCTTGCTGCAGCCAGGATTCTGTGAGAGTGAGCAAAGAGATCTGATTATCACAAATCAAGTCATTAACTAACAAAGTCTTAGAAAAAATTGATCTAATGTTCAACAACCCACATTTAATTTTTCTAGTTATCTGCTCAGTTGAATTTGTTCTAACATTTATGAGATTTCCATGATTTGCTTTATTAAGCCTGATATTTAATCTGTGTGATTTTGGCCGTGGGCAGGACACTGTCTCTATGGGGTAGTGGGTGGGTAACAGTACAGAAGCTGGAGAGGGGTGTGTTAAACTACAACTCTGCTTCCTGGTCTGGACCCTGGGTTGTCATGGAGGACTAATAAAACTGGCCATGTTCCTAGAAAGAAGAGCTGCTCCATCCAAAGAGGGATGGATGCCGTCTCTCCGCATCAGACCAGTGTAGTGAACCTGATTAGGCTCTTTTAATTGTGTAGAGTAATGGTTTATGCTCTTTTATGAAAGAGGAACCATCCTACATATTTTATAGTTTTAAGAAGACTCAAAGGTTGTTTTCATCGATAAACTGTCGATAATATCCGTGGGTCTGTGTTTCAGTTCAATGAAGAGACAAGTTTGAAAGTTAAAAGATTTAATTCTTCAAATTAACTAATGATTATGAAATGACAAGCATAGGAAACAACAATCAACATTGGCAACTTTGTTGAACAATCTTTAACAGTTGATGTTGTAAACTTGCTCAAATAGACCTTCTGTTGGAGGTGCTGAAGATTGAGAGTGATATGATGTGATTATGGATGCGTGTGTGCAAAATGTTGTGAGAATTGAAAATGAGGTGAGACGAATGCGTGTGTGCATCTGATTTTGCTTCAGGAAGAAACAGGTGTCTGAGTGAAAAGTGATGGTTTGAATAAACTTAGGTTTTGTTGGAAAAGATGCATCAAAACGCTATCTACTGTGTCTGCCTCACCATACGAGGACCCTCGTTCAGATCCGGACGTCAAAGGACGATGTTTCATCCAGGTCACCTCGGCTTGGCAGAGAAGACAAAGGTGTCCACCGATCCGGTCCAGAGATGCCCCCTGGCACACGTTGATGATAAAGTGTTTGCAGATGCGCTTTCTTAAGTTTAATTACTCAGAAAATCAAAGACTCTGGACGAGTCTGCGTTAGCGGTTGCAATTCAGCTATCCTGTCTGGCTTGAGGGGGGGGGGCTGACTGGAGCCGCAGGCTCCCTTCCCCGGGTGCATGTTCAACACGTCCGAACTCTCTCGTTGACAAACTCGAACTGCATCCTGAACTGAAAAACTTACCAAAAGCCTTTATCTTCTCAAAGCAAAATGTGTGCGTCAGCAAATGTGTTTTGGAGTTTACTGTGAGAGTCTGTGTGTGTGTGAATGTTTGAGTGTGTGAAGGTCACCACTAAAACATCCTCAGAACATTATTTAATTAAGCAGTGATTCATTAGTTATTATGATTACCCAAAGCATAATAATCATTCATTTGATTAAAACACATTTATAATGAGCAAAGTGCTAATAATGATTCTTTTAACATTAAAATAAAGAAAAGGAAGTTTAAGACTTGTTATGTTATGACTACTTCCATGGGAACAACATCTTCTGGCACGAAGCTGCAGGTGGCAGATGTTATGGTTTCCAGCAGACTCTTGCAGACTTCATGTCTGCAAAGGTCTCAATCTGTGGGTGAAAGTTCTCAGTGACCCAGCTCTTGACCCAGCCGAGCCAAGTATAACCTTTGTGACAGAAAACCCATATTTCCTCACGTTACACCAGGTTTCCCCAAAAAAGTTTTCCAATTATCAATGTAGCCCACGTTGTTTGCAGGACACCACCTAGACAACCAGCGGTTGAAGGACAGCATGCGGCTAAACATGCCGTCACTGGTCCGATCAGGCAGGGGGCCAGAGAAAATTGCGGAGTCCGATATTGTTTTGGCAAACTTGCACACCGGAGCAACATTAATTTTAGTGACCTCCGATTGGCGTAACCGGGTGTCGTTACCGCCAGCGTGAATAACAATCATACTGTATTTACGCTTATCCTTAGCCAGCAGTTTCAGATAAGATTTAATGTCGCCCGCTCTGGCCCCTGGTAAACATTTAACTATGGTTGCTGGAGCCTCTAATGCCACATTTCTGACAATTGAGCTGCCAATGATCAGAGTCGGCTTCTCAGTGGGTGCGTCACTGAGCGGGGAAAATCTATTAGAAACGTGGACGGGTTGGCGATGGCCCACGTGCTGGGTTCTATGCTTCCTGCGTACTGTCACCCAGCCGGCCTGAGGTCCCGGATGCTCGGGTTCTGCTGGAGGATCGCCACGGGGTGGTTCTGAGCTAGTTAGCCCCGTGCTAGCTAAGTAGCTACGGCTGTTTACGGGGTTTTCTACAACGCGGAGCCGGGACTCCAATTCCGACACCCTCGCCTCCAAAGCTACAAAAATGCTACATTTATTACACGTACCATTATCGCTAAAGGACGCAGAGGAGTAACTAAACATCTGACACAGAGAGAAAGAGATCGGAGACGGAGAAGCAGAGACAGAAGTAGCCATAGCCGTGCTGAGGCTAAGCTAACTGGACGAGCAAACTGTTCAACACCAAATAAACTGCGTGCAAACTCAAATGGTTCCCTAAAAGCTAGGTGGAACAACAGAAAATGTGTGTTTTAGCGTGCTTATGTGCTACAATAACTCAGAGATATCCTAGTACAGAGAAATTAAATCAGTTTTAGCGAGCCCCAAACACTAAATAGCTACACGTAGTGCAACACTGAAAACAGGGAACAGGAAACGCCTTACCGCCAGGTGCAGCCAATCAGCCTAAATAAGGGGACCACCTCCCCGGTCTGCCAGTCCAGTGGAACTGCCCCCAATGTCCACGCGATATTGCAGAGCCGCGTCAGCCAACAGAGCCCCACAACATCCAAAGCCTTAAGGAACCTCGGGCAGATCTCATCCACCCCTGGAGCCTTGCCACAGAGGAGCTTTTTAACCACCTCAGTGACCTCAGCACCAGAGATTTGAGAGGCCAACCCAAAGTTCCCAGACTCCGCTTCCTCACTGGAAGACATGTCAGTGGGATTGAGGAGGTATTCTGCCCACCGATCCACAACGTCCTGAGTAGAGGTCAGCAGCACACCGTCCCCACTATAAATAGTGTTGGTAGGGCACTGAGTTCTGGTGAAATGAATTTGGAGTGCGTTAAGCTTATGAAGTTATTATCAACAAAATGCATCCAGACGCAATCTCTGTGTTCTATACTTGACCCTCCACATGCTTGACCCTTGTCAGGATCTGGAGGTCAGGGAGGTCAGATGACCTCAGGACACCCAGGTCCAGTATTTTGACCACATGGTAGCGACTTTCCCCGGTCCAAAAGATGTCAACACGTAATACAGGATGGCATCAGCTTGCGTCTCAGGGATTCTCTTAAGGAGTTGAACAATTCAGCTTTGTTCTGCAGGAAGTGTTTCTCATCAGCTTTGCAGGAGACAAAATGTTTTTTCGACGTGTAAAAATCTTGGATGTCTCTAGAGTCTTGCAACAGATGGCCAGGTTGAGCGAACTCTTCAGCACTCTCCAGAACTGAAGAATCCTCAGCCTGTTGTAGTTTTAAAGTTTAGCTGTTATGATTTGGGCAGCCAATCAGAGGCTGACAGGAAAGTTGATGTTACCAAGGCAACACAGAAACACGCCTTCTTCAATATGGAGACTCTGATCTGTGTGAAAGGTCGAGCTATGTGGAATGAATTTAACTTAGCCATACTTGTTATTGTGAAGCAGGTGTAAGGACCGTGCCATCAAAACATGGTGAACACAGTCTAGTAGATAAACATAACATCCACTCAGTGAGTTAGATTAATGATGCATTTCATTTACCGTAAATCCTCTAATACAGGCCCGGGCCTGTATTTTACTCAAGCTCATCAAGCTCCAGGCCTTTATTGGAAGGAGGGCCAGTATTAGAGGCAGGCCTCTATTTCTATTTGAGCAAAACGAACTAATGGTTCGCTGGAGTTTTTGACAATTAAAATTGCGCCCACATTTTCAAAGTTAAACATATTTCTTTTAACAACGGTAGTTTCTGCTTCAGCCATCTCCCCCCTCCCCCTGCTTTTTTTTAGTTTTATTACAAAAAGTGCATTTTATGATGAAATTGATGAAAAAAACAAGAATTTCTTGATATTTCGCATAGAAAAATACCGCGAATCAGTGAAAAATACCGCGAATCTGCGAATTCCCCCTGAAAAATGCTCCAAAGAAAAAATCCGCGAAGCAGCGAATCCGCGATGAACGAACCGCGAAGTATAGTATAGTATAGTGAAGTTGACTAGTTCATACACCCCCTACTGCTGCTCTCCAGAGTGTTCTGCAGTGTAATCAGCACGTTCTCTTTGAACTTGATAGTGTAATGACCTGGCTGGGGTTGTAAGCCAGGTGCATTCTGGGTATTGTGTTATATGTGTTTCCTATCGTTCTGCTAGTTCCTATGTGTTGATTTGCGTGTTGTGTGAGTGTTATGTAAGCCACAGGGAAGGGGATGTGTGTTCTGTGGAGCGGGTTGAATTAGCATGGTTAACTGACACCGTGACTCTGTGTGGTAGGAGTGTGATAGAGGATCGTGTCTGTAGCGTTACAAAGCGTTGAAGAAAAAGGCCTAATAAAGGTCTGCGTGAACCTCTACTGCCACCTGCTGGTTAATTTGGGGATTATAACCCTGCCGCTGAGATGCTCATACTTGCTTATTACCACATTCCACCCGGCCATTATTCACCTCCGCTGACTCCGACACCGGCCAAAATTGGAGACCCGGCCTTTAATTGAATACCGGCCTGGATTTACGGTANGAAAAAGTAAAAGGAACAAAACGAAAAAGGGAAGGAGAGAAAAAGAAAGAGAGAGAGAGAGAGAGAGAGAGAGAGAGAGAGAGAGAGAGAGAGAGAGAGTTCAAAAAAATAAAAAACCCGACCGGAGCGGAGGTAGTGACAACAGCACGTCAGCTCTGTCTTGTCAAACGCACCATGTCAGTTACGAAAAAAGTAACTTTAAATATTCAACCGAAAAAGAGGCGAGCTGAAGAAAACCTAGGGAAAACAGAAAAAACGTGAGCAACAGTGAAGCAATCACAGCGCGATCCGTTACTGTGTGTGTGTGTGCGCGTGGATGAGCCGGCCGGACTGAGCTCCCGGTCGGCTAGAGAGTTTTGTGTGTAGGGAGGGGCGGGCGCTCTATGTGACTGGCCAATCACAGAGCGTGAAGACAGTCAGTTGCCCAATGAAGATTTTCCTTCAGCACGATTACAGATAATGACTCGTTTTACTCGTTTGCTGCTCGTATTCGTCAAAAATGCGTTATCCGTACCGGATACTCGTCTGAAACGAGTATCCGGCTCATCCCTACTATTTTACCACAAGTGATAATAAGCAAATGTTTATTTAATGATTAAATAGATTAAAAATCATAGACGAAGTTAGTAATGATTTATCATAATAACTCTTGCGTTTAGCAACTGATCCGAGCTGGGTCCTGTTTCTTCTGGAGCTCAGACCTGGAGGAAGTAAGGTAATGTTATGATTTAGACTGGAGTCTGAGTCCCAGCTGGTGAGAAGGCAGACTTGTTCAAAGGGAACACAAGCAATGTTGTGTCTTCTTAATGACCAGATAGATGGTGGAAGGTCAGGCTGTGCCTAAACTGACCATTGCTGGACACTACACCTGGCATGTCTTGGACATAAGCAAGGGGGTCCTCAAAGTAGATAAAACTGGGAACCCCTGACCTAGAGGAGACAGGTTTGATCTGATTTAATTGTTTTCCCAGGTTCCTTTATACTTCTGATGCAGGTGATAGGGGTTGAAGAAAAGCTTCACGTTCAGCATGCAACTCAGAGTAACCAACTTTATTTCAAAAACAACAAGTATCACACGGCTTCTCAGTGAACGAGACCTTTAATGTTTTGAGCTGAATGTGTTACAGAAGGTAATTTATGTTGAAAATGCTGAAATGAAAAATTAAATCTAATCATTACCCAAAGTGTAGTTTCCTCTGTAAAAAAGCGGTGTGTGTGTGTGTGTGTGTGTGTGTGTGCGTGCGTGCGTGCAGTGGTAGACCTGAGGGATCTGACCATCCGCCTACATCTGATGGATCTCTACAGTGCAAACATTATATTTACTCCTAATGAGGCAGGCATCAGACAAGGAGCAGAAAGTTTTAGTTTTTCTCCTCTCAGCATCCCTTGATGCTGCTGTATAATCATATCAGCTCAGCCTGCTTTACATTTTAAAAAATCCCAAGGAAAAGGAAAGGGCAGAAAGCTAAATAAGCTTTTTAGCTTTGTTCCAGTAATATAAAGACCCATATTATCTTGAGATGATGGTTAAACAACAAAGCCAAGAAAAATATGTGTAACAGTGGGGTTGCCGTGTCTCCTGCAAGCTATCGTTGTAGCGCCTGTATTTGTCATTCTATTAAGCCCAGAACAAAAGCCAGTAACAAGGGCAACCCAAAAGTTGTTTCTGTTTATACTGTATTTATATTTGTTTGAGTCTAATATCAGGTAAAGAAGCCTCTACAATAGATTGTTTAGTGGGTTCATTTGGGTTGTTTCCACCTAAAAGTAGGCATGTTTCCATTACCAGAACTCCAGGGTAGTTCCTGGGATGGGGAACTTGGCCAGGAGATAGGATGTCCCAGTCCTCTCAGCTGTTGTCTCCATTCAAATTCAGCCCTTTCAGAACTTGAACAGACATCAACATATCACGTCTGCTTTGGCAGTGACTGATGTCTTTGATCAGTGCCAAAAAGTGCCAAAATGACTAATAATATTAAAAGCATTTATTTTATAGAAGTACATCATAACTGCATCCATTCAGAGGACAAGAGCAGCTCTGAGTTTTGTGAGACAAGCGTTTTCCGGTCGGGAGTTGGATTTTAAATGGATCTGTGCTTGTTTTTTTTTTTTGTTTTGTTTTTTGCTTCCATTCTGCTTCACCAGCTACTCTTCAAATTTCACTGCTGCTGGTTGTTTTGGACTTCTGCTGATGTCATTTCCTAATGAGTTACGACCAATCAGCGTGAGTTAACTGGAGGTTCCGCTCAGCTACTCCACTGGGCTGTTTGGAGTACCTACTCATGAGCAGGTACCTAGCAGTTTCCTGAAAACGGCCCAAAAAGCAACCATTCGGTCGGCCCGGTCAGGTGGAGATGCGTGCATGTCGGCAGGTTCCTGTAAATCTACCCTAAAGTTGTTGTAGTGGAAACACACCTAATGTTAATACTTTCAGTGTGGAATGGCACTAAGAATGAACTGATTTGAATGGAATTGAATTTGGACACAAAATACAGGTCCTTCCCAAAAAATTAGCATATTGTGATAAAGTTCATTATTTTCTGTAATGTACTGATAAACATTAGACTTTCATATATATTACATTCATTACACACAAATGAAGTAGTTCAAGCCTTTTATTGTTTCTAATATTGATGATTTTGGCATACAGCTCATGAAAACCCAAAATTCCTATCTCAGAAAATTAGCATATCATGAAAACGTTCTCTAAACGAGCTATTAACCTAATCATCTGAATCAACTAATTAACTCTAAACACCTGCAAAAGATTCATGAGGCTTTTAAAAACTCCCAGCCTGGTCCATTACTCAAAACCGCAATCATGGGTAAGACTGCCGACCTGACTGCTGTCCAGAAGGCCATCACTGACATCCTCAAGCAAGAAGGTAAGACACAGAAAGACATTTCTGAATGAATAGGCTGTTCCCAGAGTGCTGTATCAAGGCACCTGAGTGGGAAGTCTGTGGGAAGGAAAAAATGTGGCAGAAAACGCTGCACAACGAGAAGAGGTGACCAGACCCTGAGGAAGATTGTGGAGAAGGACCGATTCCAGACCTTGGGGGACCTGCGGAAGCAGTGGACTGAGTCTGGAGTAGAAACATCCAGAGCCACCGTGTACAGGTGTGTGCAGGAAATGGGCTACAGGTGCCGCATTCCCCAGGTCAAGCCACTTTTGAACCAGAAACAGCGGCAGAAGCACCTGACCTGGGCTACAGAGAAGCAGCACTGGACTGTTGCTCAGTGGTCCAAAGTACTTTTTTTCGGATGAAAGCAAATTTTGCATGCCATTCAGAAATCAAGGTGCCAGAGTCTGGAGGAAGACTGGGCAGAGGGAAATGCCAAAATGCCTGAAGTCCAGTGTCAAGTACCCACAGTCAGTGATGGTCTGGGGTGCCATGTCAGCTGCTGGTGTTGGTCCACAGTGTTTTATCAAGGGCAGGGTCAATGCAGCTAGCTATCAGGAGACTTTGGAGCACTTCATGCTTCCATCTGCTGAAAAGCTTTATGGAGATGAAGATTTCATTTTTCAGCACGACCTGGCGCCTGCTCACAGTGCCAAAACCCACTCACTGGTAAATGCTTTACTGACCATGGTGTGCTCAATTGGCCTGCCAACTCTCCTGACCTGAAGCCCATAGAGAATCTGTGGGATATTGTGAAGAGAAAGTTGAGAGAGGCAAGACCCAACACTCTGGATGAGCTTAAGACCGCTATCGAAGCATCCTGAGCCTCCATAACACCTCAGCAGAGCCACAGGCTGATTGCCTCCATGCCACGCTGCACTGGAGCAGTCATTTCTGCAAAAGGATTCTTGACCAAGTATTGAGTGCATAATTGAACATAATTTTTTGAAGGCTGACTTTTTTTGTATTAAAAACACTTTTCTTTTATTGGCCGGATGAAATATGCTAATGTTTGAGAGGAATTTTGGGTTTTCATGAGCTGTATGCCAAAATCATCAATATTAGAAACAATAAAAGGCTTGAACTACTTCAGTTGTGTGTAATGAATCTAATATTTATGAAAGTAATGTTTATCAGTACATTACAGACAATAAAGAACTTTATCACAATATGCACATTTTTTAGAAGGACCTGTAAAACAGAAGTTAAACCAAAAATTAAAAGTTCAGAAAATGAATAATAATATGTGATAAATAAAAACACAAACAATATTTTAAAATACATTTTAAAGACTATAAAAGCCTAAATAAGATTAAAATAAAATACAAAAAAAATGGTGCAAAAACCCCACAGAAATATGAATAATAAATTAACTAACAAAACTAAAAACAAATATTACATTTTTTAATTGCTACATGTTTATTAATTGATGGTTTAATTATGACTTTTATACTCTTTGCTTAAAGTGACAATGTGTAGTTTTTACCATTAATCTCTGGAAATATTAAGTGAAATGTTGGTATCTTTTAATTATTTTTCAACAAGTTGTTGAAAAATATTGGCAGTTTCATAACATATAACCATAAAAATTGTGTCTAAAATACATGGAGCAAGTCTACATTGCTGGGCGGCATCATATTGGATGCCATGTTTCCTTCTACAGAAGCCCGTGAGGACAGAATGCATTTTCTGATTTGTAACAAATGGTTACAAAATTTTCACCAATAATAAACATTGCTGATTTACACATTTACCTCTTCACTCGCTGCAAGTGATGAAAGGGAATCTGATGTTCTTGTTATTTTGGTGGAGGTTGCACTCAAGGGAATTTTTTACCCTAATGGCCATCCGTTAGTAAGGTTTTACTTAAACACAAAAATAATGCTTGCTTGCAATGATTTAGGTGTCTACTGCCCCCTATCGCCAAGGAAAATACACACAGTCACTTATCCTCTAATGCCATTTTTTACTGATTATTTTCATTGCTTCTTGTTTTTAACTTGTTTCCCATTGATTATATTTGTTCAGCATTTTATTATATCAATAATAATAATAACACTAATAATAATATTCCTGAAAAAATACAAACACATTATTTAGTATATATTTTTTACTAAACTGAATAAAACCCCTGAAAACCATATATAGGTTTAAAAACCTTACAAAAATTAAATGATTAAATAAAAACAGAAATAATATTGCCTTCCGCCGAATCGCCACCTTGTTATCATTAGCAGCTCCACAACACGTTCAGGCTTGTGTTGTTCGTCAATGCTGCATTTTGTTTTACATAAGAAAACATTTTTCTTTTAGAGTTGTAGTAATGAAGGCTGTGAAAGAGTTACATTGCTGTTAGCCAATCAGATGCAAGAGATTTGCATTTAAATAAATAAATAAATATTACACCTTTTCCATTATGCTTTTCTAAGTCTTGGACTTCAACGGTCTTTACAGTACAACCATTTACACACACACACACACACACACATCCACAGACTGGTGGTGATGAGCTACATTGCAGCCACAGCTGCCCTGGGGCACACTGACAGAGGTGAGATTGCTGTACATGGGCCCCACCGGTCCCTCCGACCACCAGCAGCAGCAGGCAAGGTGGATGAATTGCTTTGGACGAGGACACAAGGACTGACTTTGACAGAGACCGGTTCTGAAGAAACCACCCACCGGTTCTAGGGCTAAACAATCACAGGCTCGCGGTATCTATCCCTTTCGACGTGGGCTAGTGTCTAATTCCATTTTTGGTTCTTTTTAAAACACAGGAAATGTTTTTCTTTACGTTGCTGACATACGTTTTGTTTGTCGACTGCAAAACATCCTCAGAGCTGACGCTGATGGTGGCGTCATTTCCTACTCCGTTTATCCGCGGGCAGCAGAGGACGTTGTCGCCCTCTGCTGCCCGATCTCCCCTCTCCGATGATGCAGTCCCATGCGGGATCCAATGAGTAAATGGGGTAGGAAGTGATGCCACCATCAGTGTCAGCTCTGAGGATGTTTTGCAGTCGGCAAAACGAAACGTATGTCGGCAAGGTAAAGAAAAACCTTTCCTGTGTTTAAAAAAAAAAAATATGGAATTAGAAACTAAACACAGAAAGAACACACCAAAGATGTGGGCTAGTGTCTGTCGCCGAGCTGATAAAGATTTTTAAATCTGGCCTATGCACAATTTACATACATGTCCCAGTCCCGGTGGTTTGGTTAAGTGCTATATTTTTACTTCCTCCTTGTAGAGATTGGATACAAGTGGGCCTAGAGAATTCACCTTCTGTCTGTCTCACTGGACCACAAATGACCAAAAGAGAGTTTCCTGGTCTGATGGGTCTGGATTTCAGCTGCTAAGTTCAGATGGGTGGCTCAGACTTTGGTGTTAACAAGAATACATGGGTGCATCCTGCCTTGAATAAATACTTTAGGCTGACGGTGGTGTAATAGCAAAGTATATGTTTTATGGGCTCACTTTGGGCTCTTACTAACTGAGCCCGGTTTGAACCCCACAGCCTACCTGAGTATTGTTGCTGGCCATGTCCATCCCTTTATAACCACAATGAACCCGTCTTCTGATGGCCACCCACAGTTTGAAAATAATTTTGTTTCAGTTTCAAGGTCACTGACATCCTTACTACTTTTTCTCTCACGTAGTAGAAATTAGATTTCTTATGAATACCATTTTTCCAAACAAATAAAGTAATGCATGACTTTATGTGGCTATTGTGTGCAAAATCCTGCACATCTGCAAATGTCCGTTACTGTTCCTGTTATCTATTTCTGCCTCTTAATAGGAATAAACACATAGCATTCTCTTTGCTGTGACAAATGCTTCCACTTGAGGAAGCGGCAACGCCTCTGATGTGTTCCTTAACACACGCACGGCTTTGTGGCTGCACTGCTTTGTTCAAAATAGCAGCAATTAACACCCGGCACACCGCTTAGTTATTAATCTCTTTTTATGGAGTTCTGAGGTAAATAAGGTGGATGAGAGGAAGGAGGCGGCGTCTGAAGTGAAAATGTCACCTGTTCCATGAAACTGTATAATTGCCTGCAGGGTCTATAATCAGAGGTTAACGATTAAGAGACTTTATCAGCTTGTCTCCCGCATGGACGTCAGGGCAGTGGCAGCCGCAAGCTACAAACTATGAATGTGAAAATTACAACAAAACCAAACAGAACGGTCAAAGATGTCACACCAAATCTAAAAAGTTGAAAATATAACAGAAAGCAGATATGATTTTGACCTTCAACCATTTACATGCCTGCTAATTAGAACAATCAGGTTTTAGAAAACTTTCTTACCTCCTAGACTGCTGAACAGCAAGTAATACCCTCCCCACAAATACAGTCCAAACTGGACTGTATCATGGATGTCCAAATACACATGGCTATGTGCAAAGCTTTGTATCAATGAAAGATCTATTGTGTTGTATAAATGCAAATTTATACACGCCCATTCACTTTCTGAGCTAAGTCTTTGTAAGGACACAGAGCACTGGTACCTTATTTTAAAACCAAAGTCTGTTTTCTAATTTCCAACCATAGCAACTAATAATTGGCAATGTGTGTGTTTTTTAAACTGAGTGAACAACAAAAAGCTTCAACCAAAACCTCTTCTCACCACCCATCCTGCTACACTGGATCAAACTCAATAAAAGTAAAACACTGACAAAAATGACACAAAATCAAACAACTAATATGATTTTAGAAGAGAAATAATCACAAAAAAATATGAAAAGTTTTCAACAGCACCATAAAAAGCTATAGAAACGACGACCATACAGTGTTAAAACCATTAGTTGAGCCTCTCACGATACTTCTGACCTTCTCCAGCTGCATGTAAGGATCAGTCTCTGCAACCCAGTGACTGAATGCTGTTGGGTGAGTCTGTTCACCTGGAAAGAATACGTCTCTAAAACTACAAACAAAGGGCAATTATGTGCATTTGGGGAGTGGGTCAAAAATAGAAAACAAACATCTCTGTAGGTTCGGGCACATCCAGAACATGTGAAGAAGAGTAGCTGCAATGTGTTGGATCCAAATCTAGTTTGCCTTTGGACCAATGCAAAAGTTGCATCACTTTGAATTGGATGACATTGTGTCTCACACAGATCAAGAATCCAGCTGTTTTAAAACATCCTGACTGATCCACTGGTGTGAGCTGAGCTAGGTGTGAACTTTACCCAAATCCTTCTTAGTAGATTTATTGACAGTCTCATCGAGATTCAGCGTTAGATTTGACAAAGTGTCTTAGTTGCACTAATCTAAAGAACTGCGAGTTGTGGATATGACATTTAGCTGCCAGTTGCTCTAAAGAGGCTAATGTACCATCAACACGCAAGTCAGAGAATGAAAGCCTCTAGTCACCTGCCCATTAAAGGCCTCAGAAGATACAGAAAGAATAAACATTTGATTCATTGACTCAGGGGCAGCAAACAACTCAGTCAGATGACAAGAACATCTACACTGATTCCAGATCTCTTTTTTTTCCTGTCCTGTCCTGGCAGTTGAAGTAGACAAAACGGTTGATCTGGGTGCCATAACATGCCAGAGCAGTTTTACTCTACAGCAAGAGGGATGTGGGACATGCCTCCTGTTGCTCATAGCCTTTATAATGTTTGTGGCATGTTAGACCGCCCTCGCCTACATACCAGCGTGGCCAGGCAGGGAGAAAAGAGACATACAACACAAACAGATGGAGGGGGTTGGATGGACAACAGTACACGACAAATAGACAACAAACACACAGGCAGGACAAAACTGTAGAGTCGTCATACGTAAAAATAAATCTACAAGAATATATAGGAACTTGTTACATCCCCGACAGGTGTTGTAAAAATGTGAAGGATGGGGGTAACCTAAGGACTGGCGGAGGAGTTTAAAATGGGTTTATTTGTAACAAAAAGGTATTATAAACACAAGCAAGCAGATCTCTCTAAAAAGGTTAACATTACACAGCAAATTATCCACTATAAAACACCTGGTTAAAACTTGTATTAAAAGCTTAACCGAACAGAAGGTGTTTTAAAATCCTGAAGTTGATAAAAGTTCCAAAACAATCCACTGACTAACTCAAACAAATCTAAACAAATCCAAACTAAAGGGGTTGAAAACAAACAAACAAAACCAGGAGGACAGCAGAACCCCTGCACTGCTGCCTCTCAGGCTGCTGAAGGCACAGCCTTTTTATACAGGTGTCGGCAATCAAGGAAGATTCAGCTCAGCTGTGCTCCTCAGCAGCCCGGGAGAGAGGAGGAGGAGGGGCGGTGTCAGGCTGTTTCACCAGAGCTGGGTGATCCTGGCTGCTGCTCTTCCCTGGCCAGACTGGCAACCGTAACAAACTGTTGAATGGTATTGTACAGTAGCATGTACGTGTGTGTGTGTGTGAATGAGAGAGAGCAAAGACTGAATTGAAGTACTAAATATCACAGCAATAAAAAGCTGCACCAATTTAATTACTCACCTTTTAATCTTCTCCAAATTATAATCTCTAAATATTTTGTTAAACTAAAGGTGCTAAATTTAATTTGGCATGAGGTCAAAGCTGTGAGAGAACATTTTCACAAAATTAGACAGATTATAATTCCACAAACAGGCCAAGTGGGTCCAGACATCCTTAACCACCCTGGTGGTGGTGATTAGTTTATTCACACACAGCTGCTGAGCTGAGTAGGTCAGTTCAGTCCACAAGTCACAAAAGTGTGATGGTTGTGTTGCAGCAGGAATCTGACCCTGGTTCAACAGAGATTATGTCATCATCTAATTAAAGTTACATCTCTGATGTCTCTGCCTTCCCATGCAGGTTGGAGCAGTACACCAAACAATGTTTGTGGGTTTTTATGAGACATTTCTAATTAAACGCCACGGCAGGAATGCTCATTATTTTAGAACAGAGTAGAATATGCTAAACTGGTGACCGGACTTTAAAAAGCCCTTGTATTTTAGTCATTTATTTGTGTTGGGTGATTATTTTTTTAATAGTTAGTTTTATTTTTTTTCAATTAAAGTTTCACTGGACAAAAATGTTTTAGTGCAAACGAATAAGTCATGTCAAACATTTCCATCAGCAGAAAAATAAATTAACAATCCTGAGGCAGACCAGTTTGCATTCCCATGGTGCAGCAATGCCTGCTTGAGGTAGAGAGAAAGCTATTCTGTGTCAACACTGGCAGTGTTCCTTCTATTCCTCAAACACAAAGGTGGAGGTAGCAGTCCTGCTGCTGGGTTGCTGTTATTCTCCTACGACCTTCTCAACATCTCCTGGTGTACTGACCTGTCTCCTGGTAGTGCCTCCATGCTCTGGATACTACACTGGCAGACACAGTAAACCTTCATGCCACAGCTTGCATCGATTTGCCATCCGGGGTGAGCTGCACTACCTGAGCCTTTCGTGTCGGTTGTAGACCCAGCCCCATTCTACTACTAGAGTGAAAGCACCACCATCATTCAAAAGTGACCTAAACTTCAACCAGAAAGCAGAGCAACTGAGAAGTAGTCTGTGGTCACCACCTGCAGAACCATTCCTTTATTGCGGATGTCTTGCAAATTGCCTATAAGTTCCACCTGTTGTCTTTTTCATTTGCACAACAGCATGTGACACTAGTCAATCAGTGCTGCTTCCTAAGTAGACAGTTTGATTTCACAGATGTTTGACTGACTTGGGGTTATAAATAAATAAATATATATATATATATATATATATATATATATATATATATATATATATATATATATATATATATATATATATATATATATAACAACTGTAATTCTGTTTTTATCAAGCAGAGAAACAGTTTTGAAATGCAAAAACATAGAAAATATTAATTAAATATATTGGATTAATTCAACTTAGCTGAATAGCCACCAGCAGGTGTTAATAAGTGGAAGGTTTTTGTGGTTTTAATGAACAAAGAAATATTGTTCAGAATAAAACTTGGATTTAAAAAACAAAAGAGCTTAACAGTTGCTGAGTTAGTTTGAGCTAAATAAAATGTAGGCCTCAAAGGTCTTTCAGCTCATTAGATTGTTTATTCTTTTATGCCCTAAAATAATGGAAACATTTGTTGTTCACTAATTCCGTTGGTACCTCTTGAACTTATTTTGGCAATCAGGGAACATTTCTACATTATCAAACATAAAAACAAGTGTGTGATACACAATTTATTATTATTTAATCATTATTATTATTATTATTATTATTATTATTATTATTATTATTATTATTATTATTATTATTATTAATTTGACATTGCAGAGATTGACTCATTTGTAAAGCTGTACAAAGAAGGTAAAACCATGTGAGTGTGCACCATGTAGTTAATAAAAATATCTGTATGAGTTTTTATTGTTTGGACAAAGAGCTCAGGTTTCAAACATCTCAAAAATATATGAAATGCTTCTTTGGTTTCTGCAGGAAAACATTCCCAGCATGTAAATGTTAAATGGCCTGTATTTGTATAGCTCCTTTTTAGGGTTCTACAACCCCCCAAGGCTCTTCACAACACTATCAGTCATTCATCCATTCATCTATTCGCACACACATTTGAAGCTGGAAGCAAGCCTGCAGCATTACAGTTACTGGACAAGTGTAATCCATTCATCCATTCATTTTCTACACCTGTTTGTCTATATGGGGGTCGCAGGGGACTGGTGCCAATTTCTAACCCTAACCCTAATTTAACCCTTCCTGCCTGCTGGTGGTGGTTGGAGGGACTGGTGGTGTCTGTGCTCAGAAGCACATCCAAACAAATTATCCAGATTATCCAGATAAATTCATGCTGTGTGAAAAATAACTAAGAAGTTCTTGAATGCCAGAGATGTTTGGTGACAACACAGTAGACATAAACTTTGATCTATCCAGAGTGCATGATTTTGGAGTTCTACCAGGTTAAAGAGATGTTTTCTTTTTCTTTTTCTTTTTTTTTGGGAGTTTTTGAATAATCTTAACTCATATTTTGTGCAAGAACTGAGGGCTGTGGGTGCAAGTGGGGTGGGGTGGTGGCATCAGCTGGCATAGGCCAGATGATGCCCGCACTGCCCGCTCACCACAGCCATGGAATACACCTCATCAACACACAACACTATATTGGAGCAGGCGGAGGGAGACTAGGGGTCTTAGCACACCTCTGTAGTCACTTGGCTTCTCGGGGCTGAAGGTTAGGAGGGAGATCTGGCTAATTGGGGTCTGGGGTGGTGGGTTGCTTTGCTCAACGTTGGGCGGGGGAGCCTGCTCATCAGCACCCCAGCAGAAAGGGTCGAACTCTGGTAACCAATAATGGTTGTTCCCCATTTGCAGCAGTACCAGGGCCATAGTGAATAGGGTGTGTATGGGGAGCATGAGTGGGTGTCTAGCGTACATTTTTGTAAGTCTTTCGTTGTATGTGTATGTGTGAGCATGAGGGAGGGAGTGTGTGACTGTGTCTGTGTATGACTGTATATGTCAGGTGGAGCCTTTGACTCCTCCCTTTTCCTGGGACTTCTTTTAATGCTATACATCTTCGTCTCCCCTCCCCCTGCCATACCTGGTGTGGAGTGCAGTGCCTTGGTCTGCCTGAGTGTTCGTGGCTCCCGAGTCAGGGGTGTAAGATTTTTGGTGTCTTCCTGATCAATCCCGGTGGCTGCCTAGTGGGATCTGGGTCCCTGAGCTCTGCTGGGTCCCCAGCGGGGGTGGTCGCCCCTGGGTCCCGGGTTGCTGGGTTCCAGGCTCGGCCGGCTAGGGGTGAGAGGCTGTGGGCGGGCCAGTGGGCTTGCCGCTGATATCTCCCGGTACTCTGCCGGCTGCTGGTTGTGGCCCCCCAGGGCAATTCTCTGTGCCTCTTGAGGGGGGCAGGGGCTTTTCTGGTCGCAGTCTCCTTGGGGTTCCTGTGTTCTGGGGCAGCTTCTGGATCTCTGAGAGTTGGAGCTCCCCCCGTCTCCTGCGCATCTTTGGGGGGCAGATCTGTGGCCCCTCACACTCTCTATTGGACGCTCCTGTAGAGAAATCTTACATAAACAAGCACGGGTATACACAGATGTGCTCACATGGTGCTCTCATAAGTATGGACTTGGGCACGTTCAACACATGTATTAAGGCTGTGGTTGGCACTAAATGCACTGTGATTTATTATCGTTTGATTGTTCAGTAAAACAATGTTGATTTTACATTTCTTCATCAAGTTGACGCAGTGATAGTTTGCTCCTGTTGTATTGTTGTGCATCCCTTTTCTGCAGGTCTAGAAGCAGACTCTTGTTCATCATTGTTCATTTTTGTAGAACCCCCCGCTGTTTTTTTGTCTCTTCCTTTCTCTTTCCCCTCTGTCTCTGTGTCTTGCCAGAATTATTACAAAGCATTCAAAAAACAATAACAATAAAGTTTTAAGTATCAGGCGTGACATTAACAGCAGACGCTTTGATGCTCCAACTGGGAGTTTTTGTTTGTTTGAAAATATAACTATAACAACTGCACTCAACTCTGGGTAGGAACAGTTCTTCGTTTGTGAATAAGGCAGACGAGACAGAACTTTTCTCTTAGGACTATAGATGCATCTGAGTGGAGGTACTCCAAGCATGCTTCAGACAGAATCCTTCGGGACTCCTAGAATATCTTGGAGGGATAACCTTTCCCATCTGGCTCAGGAACGTCTCATTACTCCCATGGAAGGGAAATAAGATGGATGTCTAAGCCTAAGCTTTGATGGTTTTATTAAAACGATGGAAAAAGCAGTGAAAGAGAAGATGACAGACAAAACCCAAGTAACTTTTACTGCTCTAGAGCCGTATTAAATGCATGGGAAAACAACATCTTCTTTATTACTATTTGGCAGGTTACGGTTACTATAAAAAACTAACGACATGGAAATTTACCGATAATTCAGTTTTTTTTCCTTTGAATATTCTGAGCAAACTATCTTTTTAATCATCAAATGACATTGTTTATTTTTTCTAAGAAAACCCATTTTTGTAGTTTACACCAGTTTACATGTAGATTGTGTCCAGCATACAATGCATTCAAGCCATAGTACAAATGACAACTCATGACATCAAAGTCACAGACTTATTTTTTCAACAGTCTTAACCTAAAAATACACATTTTTTTTTCAACTCAGACCCAGACCACTCTCTTATGTGGTCCTAAATCTAGTACATATCTGACCTAAGTAAGATGAAACAATAGATTTCACCGTGTTATTAAAGGAGTAGAGTACTTGTTTATTCAATATATGTGCAGCGGGCTCTAGTATGAAGTGGGGGGTGGTCGCCCCTGGGTCCTGGGTTGCTGAGTGCCGGGCTCGGCCGGCTAGGGGTGGTAGGGTGCGGGCGGGCCTGTGGGCTTGCCGCTGATATCTCCCGGGACTCTGCCGTCTGCTGGTTGTGGCCCCCCGGGGCAATTCTTTGCGCCTCTTGAGGGGGGCAGGGGCTTTTCTGGTCGCAGTCTCCATGGGGTCCCTGTGTTCTGGGGCAGCACCTGGATCTCTGGGACTTGGAGCTCCCTCCATCTCCTACACATCTTTGGGGGGCAGATCTGTGGCCCCTCACACTCTCTATTGGACGCTCCTATAGAGAAACCTTACATATACAAGCGTGTGTACACACACAGGTGGTCTCATAAGTATGGACTTGGGCATTTTCAACACATGCATTAAGGCTGTGGTTGGCACTAAATGCACTGTGATTTATTATCGTTTGATTGTTCAGTAAAACAATGTTGATTTTACATTTCTTCATCAGGTTGACACAGTGATAGTTTGCTCCTGGTGTATTGTTGTGTGTTGTTTTTCTCTTTCTGCAGGTCTAGAAGCAGACTCTTGGCCCCCACCCCCCCACCCCCCCGTCTCTTCCTTTCTCTTTCACCTCTGTCTCCGTGTCTGGCAGGAATTACAAAGCATTCAAAAACAACAACAATAAAGTTTTAAGTATCAGGTGTGACATTAAAAGCAGAAGCTTTGATGCTCCAACTGAGAGTAAATCTGTAAGGCTTGTTACCATCATTCAGACATCAATTCTGTTTGCTTCACAGCCAGACAGGACACGGGGAAAAAATAAAATAAAATAAAGAAACTAAATCTATCTGCAGGGTTTTAGGCCCAGGGCAGAGTAATGTGAGTATTTCATGTTCACACATCCAAACCTTACAGGTCACTAATCTTGGCATACAAAGTGTTTCTAGGAACTAAAGCTTTGTTGGCAGCAGCTCACCCAGTCCTTCCACACTGACAGGAGACGTCCTCTCATCAGCAGCAGGTGATCTGAAGAGACATGACTGAACACCGGCTGAAAACAAACAAAAAGACAACTAAAAACACCGACCGGACCGGCCCACTTGAAATTTCCCCAGTCTAGTTCTGGATATCTCTGACGTCCCCCGTTACACAGGAGCTGCTCATCATGTTAACTCTCACTGTGACACCAGAGCTTGGCTTCGTTGGCACTTATTAATGTGACTTTATTCTACAAAGTTTTCATAAAAAAAAAACACAACTTGTATCTGTGGACCATGTTTAAAACCATCCTCTTCAACTGCTCCCCAGCGCGTTGAGGGGGACGCACTCTTTGTGTGTGTAGCCCCCTTCAGACAGGCCATGAAAAACGAAAATGTTCCGGACTCTGTCCGTAAGACCTTTGTGTCTGAATACAAACATCCGGATAACGTTTTCCGTAATATAACCGGACGAAGACCCTAGTAACAGGTCCGGACTTGTTACGGACAGGGTGGCTGCTTCAGACTGGTGAGGTCGAGTTCCGGACAGGGAGGAGGGGGAGGAGGAGGGGACCGGGGGATGCTGTGCGCACCTAGATAGCTCACTGCTGTAGCATGCGGCGAACCATGGCAGCTCGCCTCCTACGGTACCATCTAGACGCGCGCCGGAGCGCATCACACCGCTTCCGTGATTCCTTTTAACCATTGAGCTTCATCATCCAGGTCTCTTATGCGTCTTCGTGTGCGCAGAATTGTGCTTAACATAAGTCCGATCAGTGAGAGGAATTCTATTTCTTCGTCTGCCATGTTTGACTGAATGGCTTTGTTTGGGTAAATGACGCATGTACGCCCGCCGCACCATGCCTCCCCCCCCCCCCGACATCTGGATCTTTTCCCTGCTGTGTGAAAGCAGCCGAAAGGACAAGTTCCGGTACAAAAGTGGAGTGTCTGAAAACACAGTTCCGGTTTAAAACCGGATTGAATTGTCCGCACATATTCCAGAATGTCTATCTGAAAAGGGTTTGTGTGTGTGTGTGTGGAGAGGGGTGTTAAGACGCGGAAGGGCGCCTAATCACACATGCTTCTCTGTTATTAATGAAATACTTTGCAGCTACACAAACGGATAAAACACAGCTGTTATTAGACACAGAAAATGCAGACTAAAATATTTTTGCATTATTGCTATGACGCCCCCTCCAGCCTGGCGCCCCTATGCATTGCATACGCTGCATACCCACTTTTTGCGCCACTGCTTGGGGACATGGAAGTTTTAAACCTACAAATAACAAGCCTGGAGGAGCTTCTGCTGTGTGTTTGAGTTGCTAATGCTAGGGGTTAGCTTCTGTTGAAAGAGACGTTCTCTGCCAATTCTGGACGCTAAAATAACAACAACCTTCCCCGTCATTAGTCTGGATGGGTGAGTCCAATTTACAATGTGACGTAGGTCTGTCAGACTTTTCAAATCCTGGAGTTTCACCATCCGTTTTCGATTAGAAGCTAATGCAGGAGATATGAGTAGGAGACAATTTTAGTGTTCGGCCTGCATTTAAAACTCAGAGTAACCGATTATAATCCGAAATAATAAAAAAAAATGTTTTTTTCAGTCTACCTCACTTTTAACAAAAATAAAACCAAAACGGAAAAATGTGATAAACAAATTCTACCTTGCTTCTTCCCGGTGATTTAGAACAGCAGAAGCATCCAGATGTTGCTGGTCATTTAAACAGATCTTGTCTTCATTTACCCATTGTGCTTGTCACAGCTTTCACACAGTTTTTTTTCAAACCCCTTCAAAATTCAGAATACAGCCAGCCAAGGTGACATCAACTCCAACTGTGTTAGAGCTCAAGTTAAGAGTCTAATTTACCAGATCATCTCTAGTAAAAAACTCAGAAGACAAAGTTTTTTGCACATGCTCCTACATCTTAGGGTTAAAAAAAGAGCATTATTTTTTTCAGTGTTGTTTTGGGCTCAATTTCTACTTTCATGCACATATTGATCCCGATGAGCCACTGGTTGAAGTTTTAACATTTCTTCTGGTTTTAGTTTACAAAACTCTTCCTACTGCTAGGTTTTTATAGAATAAAGTATGTGTGGGCAGTTGATGCACTGGCATTCTTTTATGTTTATGCTTATATTTTATAATTTTATACTGTTACCTTGCATTTTATATTAATTGTATCCCTTCTCAAATTTTTATACGTTAAATGGTGCAAAAATCAGTTTGTGGCTAATCATCTTTGCATGTGGTTGAGGTATCCATAAATAATTCAATTGCTGTGCGGTCCTGAGGCCATTCTCATTTATTCACTCACTCATTTGTCGTGTCTACATTTTTCTGTTCAAGGTCAGAGGGAGCTGGTATCGACCTGAGTAGCCACCGGGCAAGAGGCAAGGTACACCTGACCCTAGACAGGCTGCCTGGGCCCACAGAAACACACACACACATGCACACACATCAGCTAATTAACCAAAGTTGATACCACTAATTGGGAAGGGTGTGGGTGTGGGGGTGGGGTGGGGTGGGGGGGTGTTCAAGCTTAAAAGCTGCATCTGTCTGTTGTTGCTTAATGAGCTGAAACTACCTATGAATATCCCTCCTCCCTATCCCCTGATGAGTCATTAGCCTCTACTGTGTGTAAGTTGTATTGATTAGATGCAGAAGGGTGTGACCTAGACTGAAACTGTTTAGGAATTAAATTCAGAGCTGTGTTATAGGAAGTGGAGAGATGAAACCTAAACCCTCCTCCCCTATTTATTAATGTAGAGACAAAACAGGGGTACGATGAGGGCCATGGAAAAGCCAAGATCACTCATTTCCAGCTCATTAAATCTCCTGGTTAAATGTTTAACAACAGACTGGTAATGCTCCCTCAGCATAAAATGAAATGACTCAGATCTGAAAACAGAAAAATTCAGCATTTTGGTTATGTCAGTGTGATAAAATATCATCTGTATAGGATCATCGGTGTCTGAACAGGTTAAACTGCAAGAAGCCTTGCAGAATAAGTGGATTATTTTTAATCTGGAAAACTGTCTGTTAAAATAGGTTATGTGTCTCTAACCTAAGTTGATTTTGACTAGCAGTGTGTCCTAATGAAGTCAGTGGTTGGACATGTTATTTAAAGGTAGTTCCATGAGTGGTGTGTGTGAGTCTTTCTTGAAAGTGGTTTTGTGATTTGAATTTAAAAAGTAGCAAACTTTTAGGGAATTCTAATCACAGTCTCCATTTTCTATATGTTTATGAATGAGGAATAGTTCTGTCTCTGACCTGGTGCTCCTGGACATTTATGCAGCATTTAATGACATATTTCACCCAGCCAAGGTGGCTGGCTGCTGCTTGACTTTATGTGGTGTGGCAGAAGACTACAACATTTTCCCCCAGTCTGTTTTTGCTGTTGTGTATCTCTCCTTGTGTAGACGTGAGAGGAAAAACGAGGGGAAGTTGTGACATTTATATTCCTGGTCATACAAGTCATCATCATCACTGAATAATGCTTGCTTGTGTGTCACCCGCAGTTAGTGCCTGTTAGAGTTAACAGCTGTACATGACATGAGACCATGTGTGTGTGTGTGTGTGTGTGCGTGCGTGTGTGTGTGTGGGGATGGAGGATGCTGTATCTTGTAGTGCTGGAATATAGCCCAGCTGCTGATGTAAAATGCCATGGCAGCCAAAACTCATAACACCACAGCATATCATCAGGTCGCTATGGTTACCTTGCAACCTGAACGCTGAAGGTTTATTTGGTATTTTACGAGGCCCTTCTAGTCTTAGGGCCCTTAGAAGTTCCCTATCTGTGTCTAATAGGAATTCCATCTCTGATTATGGAATATTTAGTTGTGCCGATACTCTGTTACGTCCACATGGACACTTTAAACAAATGAAACATGTTTTTCTTTTTGTGTGTTTGAGAGTTTGAGTTCCTACAACAATCCTGCTGTCTGGACTGTCAAAAATTTTCCCAACACTTACCTTAGTTATACTTTTGTCTCCAGAGCGTTTCTTTAAGGAATTTTTGCAGCTAATTCAGACCATAGAGGACTTGTGGATTTTTGTCAATGAAAAATGGGAAAAAGGATGGTTATTATTCTGTCAATAATAAGATAGCGGTAAATAAGCAGTTGCTTCTGTTCTGCGCGTTCTCAGTCATAACTGTCACTATGTAAGTTTTCCTTTGTTGCTCAGCAACGTTTTCATCGATGAAAACAAATGAAAAAGCATGCTGTCATGAGAATGTAAAGGTGAGAAATGTATTCTCCTTGTTCACTTTGAAATATGTTTGGTCACAATGAGTTTCACGTGTAGCTTGAATGTAGAAAAGGTCTTTTACCCGTTTCCTTCGTTAGCTGCTAATAGAAAATAGATGAGGAAACGCTGGGATCGGAAAAGCCCGATGGATCTGCGTCACACTGTAAACTCACCCATCTGGGCTGCTGACCATGGAAGGCTATGTTGATTCAGAAGAGTGCTAAGTGCATCTCGGTTAGTGGAAGCTAATCCTCAGCATCAGCAACTCCACAACACTGTGGAACACGTTCAGGCTCGTCTTGTTTGGGGTGATAAAAGATCAAAGTTTTCACTCAAGAACGAGGAGCAAACGGAGGCAGCAGAGTCGAGTTGCTGTTAGCCAATCAGAGACAAGTTGTTTACATACCATGAATACTAACGAGTAAGAATACACATCCT